>CM076582.1:1128700248-1129139049 GCA_034641835.2 Pinus albicaulis
GTTTTACAGACACATGAATCCTGTAAAAAGTCTCTAGCATCAATTCATCATCCAGCAAGCCACAAAGAAATTTCTCCAACAGCACTTTATTCCGAAAAATTCAATGTTACTGCAAAGTATATGAATCCACACTTACTACTCCAATTGATGGAGTATTTATACAAAAAATCATACAAAATATCTCATAACGAATTGAGATATTATCTAGGATAACTAATAAGTATTTTACAACAATATAGAGACAGATGGTCTCGTAGATAAGAAAAATGATAACTGATGTTGTGTTGTTTCGTTCTTTTAAGAATGTGCTGGAGGCAGGCCCTATATCTTGGCTTGTTGTTGTCCTCTTCAGTAATTCTATGTTGATTATTTCATTTCACTGATACTCTTTAACTGCTCTGATACTCTTTGACCTTTTTTCATCCTTTTATCCTTTTTATCATGATATACAGTGGTAAATAGGCAAAAATTTATGTAAGGATAATTTTTTACAAAATTTCCATCATTTCTTCCCACCATTGAACTTCTGGCACACTGGTCCTTTGCAACTTTCTTAGTGTTTCATCAACCTCAGTATATCTGAAGAAATTAAGCTGATTTGGGAACAAATGATTTACTTCATGCTCAAGATAAAATAAATTCTCCAATCTGTCATGAAGGTTTTTCCCTATAGGCAATGTTGCTGTTGATGAACTGGTTGAAGAACTAGCTTGATTATTAGCATATTTGTCCAATTTTTCAACATAACTATCAAGGTCCATTAGCTTATCTTCTGCAACTATAGGACTGGGAAATCCTCTATTTAACAAAATATTCAATCTTTCTCTGAAGGCAATGATTTCTTCTTGCATATCTTATCACCTTCGTTCTAAATTCTGTACCAGAGTTCTTTTATTAAAAACTCTCTTTATTTCGAGAATTGTTCCGGTCCTGTCCTGAATACCAATTTCTTCAAGTTGATTCTTAGTCTGAGTATTCAAAAAATGTATAATTCTATTGGCCGCTTTTGGCATATTTCCCAACTCTTGTCCTGATCTCTCAATCTCATCCAGAGCCAATTTAACTAAGTTATTTTGTTCATCCATTATTTGAATTGAGGACCAAACATCCTTTATTGATTGAATGATATTATCCCAAAGAATATCATTTATTTCTTTTAAAGGTTTCTCCAATGTGAGATCCTTTTCCAATGCTTTGACTGTTTTTTCTACTTTGTTCACTTCTCTTGTTTTATCAACAACACTCATTTTTGA
Organism: Pinus albicaulis; assembly: GCA_034641835.2. Taxonomy (NCBI): domain Eukaryota; kingdom Viridiplantae; phylum Streptophyta; class Pinopsida; order Pinales; family Pinaceae; genus Pinus; species Pinus albicaulis. The sequence continues at coordinate 1,128,701,502 of CM076582.1, forward strand.
AAGATCATATTTATGTTCTAGAGTGGCCAATTGTTCCTTTGTTTTGTGAAGCTCTATGGCCTGAAGTTTCATATCTTCCATTGACTTTGTTAATTCATCAGTGTTCAAATTTGCAGTGTTGCTCTGTGACAATTCTGCTGGCTTACCTGTTGTTGTTGTACCTGTCACTACTCCTGCTGTAGATACTGGAATATTTTCCTGCTTATCTTTTAATGTATTCTCAAGCTCTTTTTCAGTTTCAGTAAGTTTCTCATTCAATTTTAAGAGCAAATCCATTAGTTCTTCCTCATAATTTTGTTTGATTATTTCTGCAGTCTGTGGATGTCTTGAGGCCGGTAACTTTAATTGTTTTCTCAGAGCTGCAATATCATCGTCTTTTCTCTTGATCAAAGCTTCAATACCTTTCACATCTTTAGAATTATGACCCAAACCAATGATTATTTCCTCTAAAGTTTTGATTCTATTATCCTTAGCCTAGGAGGAGGCTTTTTCAAGTTGCAACTGTGTATTAGTATTATCCAAAGAATCCTGCAACTTATGGGTCATCATTGATTTATCCGTCAGAGTAGAATAAATCATCTCACCTATTTGTGTAGCTCACTTTGATCTAAAGGATGGATATCCTTTGCTAAGACTTCAAAATTAGTCCTAACGTAATCTGCAACTGTCTGAGGCTGCTACACCTTGGGCTTCAAATGGCTCATTAACATCTTACCCTGTTGGATGTCATAAGTTGACATCAATCTTTCTTGATTTTTCGGAGCCATCTTCAAAAATTGGTTGTACACTTGAAGTCTAAGTGGATCGTTCCTGGCCTTTATATTGATGAATGTTCTTTTGATGTCCCAGGCAGTTTTTACTGGAGGTTTGAAAGAAGATATTTCTGTACTTTGTTGCCTCTGTATTTCCTGTTTTTGAAAATTAGTGGATGTCCCACTACCTGTACCTGTTTTCTGACTGTCTTCTCTTCCCTGGCTGTCAGGGATTTCCTGAAATGATTCATCTTCTAGAAGGGGAGTTAATTTCTGCCTTTTAACATCTTGCTGTTCAGAAGAGCCACCAATAGGAGTAGTTGTTTTAGCCTCTCTCTTTTTTCCCTTTTCTATATTCAGAGGAGTTTGTAAAATAGAAATTTTTGGCTCACTGATCTGAGTAGGAGGAATTTGTCCTTGACCTTGTTCTTTAGAAGTCTCTGGTTGCTCTGTCATTATGAATTTTTCAATTATTTGTATATCAGGCTCGTTTTCTTTTCCTTTAGATTCTACTGCTACTGTACTAATCTCCTGCAAATTTTGTTGTAAAGTCCTGGCTGAAGAAGATCCCTGCACCTGTCCAAAAGATTCTAGGTCAAGTATCTTTTCAAGATATTTCATTACATTTTCAACATTGACCTTCTCACTATCTTTTTCAACCAATGTCCCTTCTGTCCATTCATCCATATTAGCATATTGTTCTGTTTCTGGGATTCTTAGATGGGTGTATGCTGATAGTTTATTTTTCATTCTTCTATCATAGATAAAGTTGTTTGGATCATAAGGCACCCAGTAGAAACTCTTTTGTAGTCTGAGATAGTCTTCTAAAATCCTTTCGGCTTCCTTTCCAGCTTCCCTAGAGTTACAAATGAAGGGACCTAATTGGCTTTTGATCCTGAGTTGAGCCTTTTTCTTTGCATTGCAAAAATGAATTATATATGAATTATTCATCTGCCTGAAATATTCTAATGCAAAGAGTCTCATTGGGACATACTTGGGCAGTTTGAATGGGCATAATTCACATCCATATATCCTGATCTCTGTGTAGTTTTGATATAGGTACCGGTCACCTATCTTGTAATGCTTTGAGAGCTGAAGGATTTTCTTGATTTCATTGTTAATTCTAGGAGGAGAGACTCCTGTCAACAAGGTAGTTGCAGGATGAACAAAAAGGTCGACAAACTCATTATAGGAATAAGGAGAATCGGAGGAATTGTGAGTAATGGCAGACCAAAAGATGACTGACCTAGGATTCCCTTTGGCATCAAGTTTCTTAACATAAAAAGGGAAATTTTCTGACTGAAAGTAAATCATGAGATGATATATGACGGAAGAATACTTAAATACTCTCTCATTCTCAAATCTCATGAATTGATCATGGATTTTGTCAGCAATATAAGATGCAAAATCGTACTTGACAGCAGGAGGCTATCCAGGGGTAAAAATGGATAACAATACTAGGGTTAACTGATCAACATACTCACTAGTATTGAAGCCCATTATGGAAGATATCATGTTTAAAATAAGTCTACCCTCATCAGTAAAGAAATTATAACCATAAGGGGGAGGGTTTTTAGGCTGATGCTATGGTAACATGAAGGTTTGGCATAGGCGGTTTAACTCTTCATGGGATAACTTAGTAGATTTCTAAAGTAATTCAACCATGGACAGGGGAGTGAGAGCTTGACCAGGTTGGAATTGTAGCATTTCATTTATGGACTGAGCAGTTATTGGGAAAAGGACATTTTGGCTTGGGGATAAAACTGCTCGTTGGTTGGGATCATAATTTGCGTAGCAATAATGGATTAACTCGGGAAAAATATGGACTGAGGGGAGAAGGTACATAGGAAGATTTGATTCCCAAAGTCCAAAGATGTCAGAACCATTCAAATAATTGTCTCTGCAGCAGCAAAATATTCGAAGAGGATTCTCACTGAGACGCAAGTCCTTAATTTGAAAATCCATATCGACTAAAGGCAAATAATCCAAGTCCTTGTGAGGGGCATTGATGGGCACGATATTCAGAGCTACAGGAACTTCCATTTCTGGTTCTTGTGGATTCATAAATGGAATTTTGGGGTTTTTGTGGAAAAGGAGCACAATTACCAGTTTTGGGAATATAATTGCAGTTCTGGGAACGAAAAAGACCAAACTGAACTTCTTTTCAGACCTTAGTGCAGAATTAAAATTAAAACCAAGATTTTTTACAGAGTTTAGCAGGGAATTGGAATAAATACCTGTTTACGGGAAATGAAACGTGTTTAAACAAGCGCTGGTTATGACAGAAGAACCCTGAAATAATCGACTTCAATTCTCTTCAGCAAGGTAATGGTCAGCAAGCGTTAACAGTTGGTTTTTGAATTTTTTTGCATGGAAGACTGGCTAGTGCACAGAACAATGAAAATGACGCAGACGCAATTTGTTTTATTTACAAATTCAAAAGGGTGGCGGGTTTTGATTGATGACGTCAGCATGTACGATGGTTTCGTCACAGAGGGATAGGAGCGGATCTTTGTTTGGGCCGCTCACGCAGTGGAAATCCGGACCCGAAAAAGAGTAGGGCAAATTTGATAAGAAATTCGCATCACAACTCTCCCTCCGTACTCCAGCCCAACTTCGGACCCGAAAAATATTAGGGCGGAATTCATTTGGTTTTCGCATCACAAAATTGGCCAGCGTCAGCAGGCTATTTTGGAACGTGAATTTGGTTTGAATTATGGTTTATCGTCATTTGAAGTCCGACGGGCTCGACTTAAGAACAATTTTGTTTGATCCCATCTTATAAAATTTGTGTTGGTTTTCTTTGATAATACACATATTTATAATAAATCATGGGAATACCACACTAGTAAACTTGTGGAAAAGTTATATAAATTATTGAGAACAATCATTTTTATGTAAAAATATCCAAATGTGCTTTTGGGAAATAAGAATTCGAGTATTTGGTTCATATTGTTTTAAAGGAAGGAGTGAAGTTGGAGCCTCAAAAGATGCAAGCTATTACAAAATGACCTATTCCTAAGAAAATCAAGGTTCTTAGAAGATTTTTAGACTTACATGATATTATTGATCATTTTTTAAGAATTATGCATGCATTTCAAGTCCACTCACATATCTCTTGAAGAAAATATCATTTATATGGAATGATGAGGCTACTTTGGCATTCTCTCTTTTAATGGATGCCATGTCTTCTACACCAACATCGGTTGCACCTACTTTGGTAAAACATTCATAGTAGAGTGTGAGGCACTAGGGCAAGGAATTTACGTAACATTAACACAATAAGGGATATCATTGGCTTTTAAAAGCAAGGAATTCAAAGAAAATATTTGGTGAAATCTACGTATGAAAAATAAATGGAAGCAATATTACATGCAATAAAAAATGGGGATAGTATATCATTGGGAGGTACTTTAAGTCAAGATATACCATGATAGCATAAATTATTTTTTGAAGCTATGATTTTCATTAGAAGATTAACAAAAATGAGGATAAAAAATGCAAAGTTTTAATTTTGAGATAATCTGCAAAAAGGGTAAGGAAAATTTAGTTCATGATGTTCTTTCTAAAATAGAAGAGGCCTCAAATTTATATCCAATTACATTTTCTATTCCTAGGTGGCTAGAAGAAGCTTTCCATAATGGAAAAATGACAATAGTACTAAACAAAAACTAAAATTTATAAAGGATGGGATGAACTCTATGGAGCATTGGGAGTGAAAGAGAGATATACTTTGGTGCAAATGTAGAATATTTTTATGCGCGCAAGCATATTTGAATAAACAAATATTAAGGGAGTCCCATGTCTCTCTGATGGTAGGACGCAGGGTTCCTTAAAACATCTCAAAGGATCAAAAAATATATTTTTGGAAGGAATGAAGAAAGATATTCAAAATTTTGTAAGAGAAGGTCGGGTTTGCATAATAAATAAAAGAGAGATAGTAAAATCTCTAGGGTTACTTCAACCATTCCACATACATATTCAAAGACTAGAAGATATATCAATAGACTTTATTACAGGGTTACTGAAATATAAAGGTAAGTATTACATTTTTGTGGTCATTTATATAGAAAAATTTTGTAGATTTTTTTTGTAGAACTCAAAGTACATAAACAACAAGCCAAGTGGCAGAAGTGTCCGTGAAAGAAATTCATAGTCTTCATGGTTTTCCTAAAGTAATAGTAACAAGAAAATTTTGGAAATAACTATTTAATATGAGTGGAGAAACACTAGCTGCCATGAGTTCTACATATCAAACACAATCAAATGGTCAAACAAAAATAGTTAACAAATGTTTTTAAGGTTATCTACAATGTTACTCTTTAGAAAAGCAATCTTAATGAATGAAGTGGGTTCCTTAAGGAAGAATGGTAATATGATACTATCATACTACATATCACACATCTACTAAAATTTCCCCATTTAAGGCCCTTTATGGATATCCAACTCCTAGTATCTCATACTTTTTGCAAGATAAGTCCAAAGTATAGGAAACAGAGTCACATATGGAAAATACTAAGGAAACTTTGAAAATTATTATGGAAAACCTTCAAATGACATGAAACATGATAAAACAACAAGGGGAACAACATTGAAGTGAAAGATAATTTGAGGAGGTAATTGGGTATTTTTTAGATTATAGCATTATAAGCAATCTTCATTCAAGAAAAAGAAGAATAAAGAATTAGCTCAAAAATGCAATGTGGAAAAATTCGAAGTCGGGATTAAATCGGCAAGGGTCCAAAAGTTGAAATACTCGATAAAGTCGGGAGTTTTTTGAAAAAGTCGGCAAAACTAAAAAAATAAAAAAAATATTCATTTTTGGAAAAAATCCTGATTTTTTCAAAAAAAATTAAAAAATTATTAAAGAAACTACCTCACTCAAGATTTTTTCGAAAAAGTCGGCAAAAATTCGGGACTTCGAGGATAAAATCGTGACTTTTTCAGGGATGAAAGATTCAGCAAAAAGTCGGCCAATAAAGTCGGCTCCGGGAAAAATTCGGGATTTTTTCAAAAAGTCAGGACTTTTTGCCGACTTTTTCCACACTGCAAAACTGTTATGGCCCTAAATAATTATTCATAGGATTGCACAAGTGGTATAGAAGTTATATTTTCCTTCTTCTTGCATTCATAAGGCTTTTCATGTATCTTGCCTAAAAAAGGTTTTGGGAAAAAATATGCCAATGTAAATAGAACTTCCAAAATTAGCTGAAGAATGAAAGTTGATTCTTGAACCACAAAAAGTTATAGATAAACATTCTGTATCTCTTTGACATATAACCATTATGAAGTACCTAATCAAGTGGAATAATATTCCTCTAGAAGAAGGTACATGGTAAAATCATCAATTCGTGATGAAATACCCACGGCTAAAGGGTTCGTTTGAAGTTTTTACAAAGGTTTTGTTATATGTTTTATATAACGCGCGGCAGAATAGTTTTATTGTTTGTTAAGGTCCCACACAATGATCAAATTTGAAGGGCAGGTCCAAATTTCAATTAGAAGGGCATATATCTATGTCGCCCTTCCATAATGAAAAGCTTTAAAAAAAAACTTTTCAATTGACCACAATAAATTATTTTTACATTTCATTTTCAGAAAGACAAAACCATCAATCTTTATATTAATAAAATATTGTTACATATACAACAATGAAGAAGGCTCCATCTTTCATTGCTTAAATATCTCATTGGAAATGTCAACATAAGTCTTGAAGACACTATTATAAGAGTTTGGATACATCCCACCGGGATATAGGAGATTCTTATGTGTCAGATTGTGTAATGTAATTTTGACTTTGTCTCACAAGGAGCAATAGCATGGAGGTCTGGATTTTTATTATAGAACTTTTTTATTATTATTTGAAACGTTGTTTATAGATATGAATACAACAATGAAATTATGAGCATGGTGGACAATTATCCAAGCTCATGATGCCAAAACATGATGATGTAAGTTTGGAATTTAACATTTTTACATGTTAAAGACAAATAGTCAAAATCAAAAACAACTTAGTATGCCATAATTGATAATCATTCCCTGTTCACTTTTGTTAATAGGTTTATGTCACACGATGATGCAGGGGCATTAGGCACTAGCCAGCAATGTAGGAGGTTTTGTCCCCATGTTGTGGCTAGGAGGGTTCGAAAACATTTGAGTTGTAACAGTTAGGTGTCAATACCTCAGCTGACTGTATTACTTAGACTAGTTAGAGTTGTAGGAGTCGAACAGTTTCAGTTAGTTGAATTATTATAATTAGACCTTTTGATTTCTAGAACGGTCCTCTCGGAGGAACCGAAGAGCCATATGTTATGTATATAAATTGTAATTCCTCGGATGAATAAAAGTAGAGAGGGAAGAGGAGAGTAGAGAGGGGATTTCTGCAATAAACCTCTGTGTGTGAACAATTGTTTCCAGTTAAATGATTTTCAAGCTTAGTTGCCATTGAATTATCTCGAACTGCTAATTGTGAAGAATTGTTTAACTATGAGGCGATTGGGTACTGATAATTCCATTCTTCTGTCTTTGAATTCTCGTAAATTGTTGGATAACCCTGTGAACTCACCCCACTAGAAGGCGAGGTCTGTGTGGCGGGGTCGTGAACCTTTGTTCAAATATAAAAATCCCTCTTAATAAAGAGAAAAAATTGTTGTGCTTTCGGAACCTGACCCTAGGATTGGACATGAGTTAACAAACAAAAGGATAGCGGAACCAGACTTGCACCCATGGTCAAGCCATCTACCAAAACCACGAGCGGAATCACAAAAGCGGGTTTCCCATATCGCACTACTTTTGCGGAGTATGCGGTATTTACTATTCGCAAGCGATTCCATAGGGAATGCGACACGTGGCGAAGTGAACCCCGGAAAACCACCGTTTAACCCGCGCCATCGCACGTTAAAGCCCGACGTTGGAAGCGAAGCGAAATTGCCAAGAGTCGTTGATTTGGAAGGGCCATCGGACGGTGGTCGCACGTTGAACTTTCCCGGAGGTTAACTAAGGTGTGTGGAGGATAGCCAGGTACGATACGAGTGTTTGATTGGTTATTGATATATATAGGTGGGGCCGAAGTATAATGAAATTGTTTAATTAAACGATTGGTGGATAATTAGCATAAGTCTAGAGCGTGATTGTTGTAAGGTTGGGTGGTGAAATATAGAGCCGAAAGTTCATTACAAGTTATTTATTTAAAAGAAACGTGGAGTATAAATACAAAGTGTTGAAATTTAAACATTGGTTATAAGGATTGGAGATAATATAAAGTCGGGAATATAAATTAAAGTCCAACCATTGTGGATAATATTTATTTATCAACCCAAAAAACGAAGAAGTCAATGGATCTAGTTTATTTTTATATTTTATTTTTATATTTTTATTATTTATATTGTTATTATTTTATTATTTAATTATTTATTTTTTATTTTTTTATTTTTATTTTATTTTATATATATTTTTAATTTAAAATTTTTATTATTATTATTATCATTATTATTATTATTATTATTATTCTTTATTTATTTATTTATTTATTCATTATTTATTTATTTATTTTATATTTTTTCTTTCTTAAAAATATGAATTTCTGATAAAATAATAAATATTTATAATAAAATAATATTTGTGATTTTTAATAATCCAATTAATAAAAAAATTTAATAATTTTTTAATTAAACTATTAAATTGATATATAAAAATTTTTATTATTTATTTATATATATATATATATATTTATAATAAAATAATATTTGTATTTTTAATTAAACTTTTAATTTTAATATTCAAACTAGTCGTTTTTTATTATTTTTTAATTATTAGAACTAACCGTTTTGGATTCTATAGTCAAGTTAGCTCATTATAATGGTTCTCTTTGCCTCTCCTACATCTATTTAAACTTAACGACTGATCTGATCTCTCACCTAGTCTTAATGATGAACCACACTAGTTGGTTTGAAACGCGTCGATTTTGTTTCTGATAATGTGATTATTTACGAAAGATTTTTTCATAAAGAAGAAGTCAATTAAGACTCGAAATTTGGAGGAAAAGAAGGGTAAACCAAGGAAAATCTTGTGTTGATTGTGAACACGGCTCTCCTTAGGGGTCAATTTTCAGTTTGTTGCGTCACACGATGATCTCTCTTCTCTGGCATTTTCTTGTGAAGATTACTATTCTAGGAATAAGGAGTTATTTTCTCCAAAAATAACCCTAGCCAAACATTGACAATGCATCAAGGATATCTTTGTATGCTTCATAAGTACATATGTTCTACTTCTAAATCATGTCTTGGAAGTGGTTGTTTCGCTGGAAACTATTCACCAGTTGGTTTCATACCAAAGTCTTTTTCTCATTTTCAGTATCCAATACATGAAAAATATAATGGTTTAAAACAACATAAATATTTGAAATTTTGCAAGAATTGTCTGGCACACTTTGAATATTAATTTTGAAGTCAAGTGCATGATGCTGTATAGGATCAAGTGTCATTTTGAATACCAAATGTTTGACAAGAAACTTCTCGATATGCTACTGCGGTAAAGTTAAATGACAATGTTACGTCTGTTATTTCCATAATAAAGTGCACCTCGGCCATAAGACTAAACAACTACAAATGTTGTAGATCTAATAAGACCACACAATCAAATGTATTCTACAAGGCCAATACTGTATGAAAAATGAAAAGGATTTTGCAACCAAAAAATACCTTAGGCAACTAATTCAATTAGATACACCAAACCATCAATGGCTTGACCTACTTGACTGATATTTTCATTGGGTCCTCTAATTCAACCAATAAAAAAGCCAAAACCATAGCATTGAGATACATTTCATTACCTTGGCATCAATAACAATAAAATTTGACTTAGCCATAACCCTTTCCTTTTATTGTTGTAAGAAAAGCTTTATGCATTACTCTAGTAGCTATTCCATAGGCCAAGTAGACCACTGGGTAACAAATATGTTTCCTTTCACCTATGAGTTTTCAAATTATGCCTACCAAATATAAGACATTTAAGAGGGGGAACTAATACAACGTTAAAAAGAAAACCAGATCACACATCTAAAAATTACCTCCTTAGCTACTGTCATACCATCATTAACTATTTTCAGAGAACCATGCTTACTCTCCAAGACAACATTTTTCCGTTCGCCCCAAGGGTGACTCCAACAAGATCAGCAAGTTTGTTCACACCGCCTGCAAGAAAAATTGACAATGCTTTCAGTAAGTGTGCAATTAAATGCCAGACCATATGCCAAAACAACCCTACATGAAAAATTAAAATAACACATTAAAATCAAATATAAGTGGACAAGGAAAGATCCACTGCAGTGAAGTTTCACGTGCATGTGACCTTCCTTTAAACATAATTTTTTCTCTGACCTGCAATTTTTTTGTCACTGAGCCATCCTTGTTGAAGTACAACTCATTTTCCATAGCTCTTGTATTAACTACCTTTCCATCGCGTAATCTCGAGTCCCTCTTCTTCTTCGAGGCTATTAAAGGAAATGGGTGAGAAAGCTGAAAAATGATTGTTTATCATAATTATCAAACATTGCACCCAACTAACTTCCCCTTTCCATTGTTACCCAATGAGGTAGATGTGGCAATTGTTGTCATATGTTTGCCCAAGCGAGAGGGTATCTTCTCTTATGCTGAATATATAATTACAAGATCTTCATATTAGTATGAACCTTAAAAAGCATGACTCCCATTGCTAAAAACCACTTTTAAGTTGTAACAGGCAAACTAAACAACTATCACAACTTTTGGCAACTTCTGGAGCATTAAGAGAGAAAAAACCAAAGAGAAATACATCCACAATCCTCATTTTAATGAGACCAGACTATATATTTGCATTAATATAATAGAAAGAAATCACGACTATATTAAGGCCAACATAAAACAATCTTTAACCAGTGTCTCTCGCGGCCTTCAGGTTGCCATGCTAGAGGTTGCATATTTTTAATTTAAATTATTGACCTCTCGTGCCCATCTATGAATGCATCCAATGGGATATATACATCAAATGCTCCTTTATATCCCCAAAAACAAATTCCCTACTACAAGAGCACCGGTATTGATGGATCACCCCACCATCACCACTAGAAAGCGATGAAAAAGGCTTAGAAAACTTCTGAAATATCTCAAGATGACTATATGGGTGGTTCTTATGAATCAACCAACCATTCGAACATGCTCATCAATCCAAACCATGAGTATTATGTGACAATATTCGACAGACCTTGAATCGGTTACGAAGCTATGTTAGAGAAACCATAAACTCTCCTTGCTGAAAATGAGTGAAATGTGGCACCACTCGGGGATTGACATGTGCCAATTGGTACAAGTGGTAGACAATTGTGCTCAAATAACGAGGTGATGCGGGGATGACATGAGGGAAAATATCGAGAAAAGCCCCCAATGCGGAGGAACTAAAGCTCATCACCAACCTGAGATTGACAACTTTACATGATGTAACCTATGAAATCGTAAATGGAGAAATCATAGTAACATAAAGTAACCTATGTAACAATAAAGTCGGATTCATCCTGGGAGTGGTAATGGGAGAAATCATAGTTGCAGAGTTGCTTACAATCAAATAGATGAAAAACACATACAGAAAACCTAGATAATAATCATGAACAAGCTTAATATTGAATTATGAACTGTAAAGGAACTTACAAAATGTGACATTACGAACCGGGTCAAGCGCACAAGAAAAAATATCCTAGACGTGACCCTGGTTGACAAGTTCTATTGCTCATGATCTGAAGGATTTGTATTACCGCGCTAACGAAATCGATCAAAATCCATCATTATCGCCACAATAAATACAAGTAATTGATGTAGTATTTTTTTACTCTAAGATGCATTCTTATGATAATGTTAGAACATATGTTGAAAATGTCAAAACATACCTGAATAAGCTCCTCTTGTTTCAGAACAATTTATTGGAGTCATGAATTTGGAGGCAAGCCTCCCGCGATCTGAAAGAGTAGCGACTAAGTCAGTGTGGATTAGTTGCTACAACTGGATTCGAGGAGAGGTGCTCCAAGATTAAATGCGCTCAATAAATTATTCTCTACTAAACAGGGCCAACCACGTGAAGGTGGAAGCTCTTATGGCGGGGCTCCCCCCCCCCCCCCCCTCCTCACATCACTCTCAATTCCCCAATACCCAATCTATATTTCATTTTTTACTTTCATGAGCATAAAAAAAAATATTAAATAACTAATAAAAAACAATTCAACAAAAAGTACGCAAGGAAACATTGAAATTAATGCTTGACATAAAAATAGTATGATAAATGATTTTTTTATATAACGCAAAAAACGTTCCAAGTATGGTAACATTTGTCTTATAATAATACAATATTTTACATTACTCCGAATTTCTTTTTTTCTTCTTCCTATTTTAAAGCTCTAATTACATCATCAATATCATCATTCTCTGCTCCTATTTAAATTGCCTTTAGAGCCACGCCTTGCTGACCTAATTCTGTGATCCACGATGTTTGGTCTCTATCGTGTGAGGGCATCGCCTACAAAAGCAGAGATAACACCAAATTTTAATTGTCGGTTTTAAATATCATTTGAACTAGTTTGGTAATATTAATAAAAAAAATTGCAATGAGATTATTTACAGTGCACAGTTGTCGCCGCTGACCTAGTTGCGTAGTAACGATGTTTGGTCTCATCCAGTGACGGGGCATCGCCTACAAAAACAGACAATATTAAATTTCAATTGTCAGTTTTTAAATATCATTGAACTAGTTCGGTAATATTAATAAAAAAATTACAATGAGATTATTTACCTGGTGCACCAGTTGTCGCCGCTGACCTAGTTGTGTAGTCACGATGTCTGGTCTCATCCAGTGACGAGGCATCGCCTACAAAAATAGATAATATTAAATTTTAATTGTCAGTTTTTAAATATCATTGAAATAGTTCGGTAATATTAATAAAAAAAATTGCAATGAGATTATTTACCTAGTGCACCAGTTGTCGCCGCTAACCTAGTTGCATAGTCACGATGTCTGGTCTCATCCAGTGACGGGGCATCACCTACAAAAATAGATAATATTAAATTTTAATTTTCAGTTTTTAAATATCATTGAACTAGTTCGGTAATATTAATAAAAAAAAATTGAAAAGAGATTATTTACCTGGTGCACCAGTTGTCGCCACTGAACTAGTTGCGTAGTCACGATGTCTGGTCTCATCCAGTGACGGGGCATCGCCTACAAAAATAGATAATATTAAATTTTAATTGTCGGTTTTTAAATATCATTGAACTAGTTCGGTAATATTAATAAAAAAAATTGCAATGAGATTATTTACCTGGTGCACCAGTTGTCGCCGTTGGGACTGTTGCCTTGTCTTCCTCTCTGGTGGTAAGATCCTCAAGGGAAAAATTCTCTGTCATTTAAACAAAAAACGTTATAAGGACAACCATCAAGGTATAATTAAAAAAAATTATAAGTGGAAATTAATTACCGTCACGACCCTCACTGATAGTAGCATTGTCGGCCTGGTCCCTACTACAATGATCAGGTTGCACGTGAGGATCATCTACATTTGGCTCTAAAACTGGGTTATTTGCGTCGTCGGTAGTGTTGCTCCCCTGATTTAAACAAAGTTGTTAGATATTAAATTTATGGATGAAAACAAACATATTGAAAGGTTAATGTTTTACCTTATCAGGCATTCTGGATCTTGGGACCTGCCCCAAGCTTATGTGACATTCAACTACGGCTTGAGAGCCGAAATTGAAAGCGATATTTTTATCTTCCTCTGTAGTTTATGTTCAGAAGTCATCACCCTACATTACATATGATTGTGTATTTTTAATCATATTTGATAGGATTACAAAAACGTTGGAAGGCGATACAATTAATTATAAGATGTTTAGCTACTTAATTACAATTCTTACGGCCAATTTCAAGTAGCCGCCCTGGCCTAGCTTGTGATGGCCCTTTTTTTCAATCCTAGCTTTGGTTACCTTTGAGGTGTCAGGCAACCTAGCATCAAAAGATTAAATTCAGATATGACGTAGCACACTTTTATTTTAGACATAGAGAAAATTAAAGCTATTGAATTAAAGTTGTAATTTACCTTGCGGGTTCAGTTGGCATTTTTCCTTCTTTCTTTGCCCTTTTCTCTTTTCCGTCATGGATGAGTGCTCTCCACTCACTCTCTGAAACTGCGAGAGGATGCTCATATCTAGGGTTAAATTGCAATTGCGTCCTATAGGTGTCCTTGGTATATTTCAAATATTTTCCGGCTACCTGAGCCACCGCTTTTCTGTCAAATGTGCCGACCCCAAAAAGGGCTTCTAGATAATCTAGAAGTTCTTTTTTCAGGTTGGAATTCTGGGAATTCCACCCTGTACGTATGGTTGGGCCAAAAAATTACCAACGCATGGCTCTCCAGAATCCTGTAGAACTCATTGTTTCCTACACAGAATAAAACCAAAAGAAAAAGAAGATATTATCATTAATTTAAAAATAAAAATCATGATAAATATGTTTTAGATAAATTACATGAAATAGTTAAAATATTAAAATTTACCTAGGAGTTGTACATGCTTTATAGGGACACCTTCATCGTTCACCAACAACGTGCCATTAATGGTCCCTGTGGAGCTGACACGTGTAGCTCCAAGAAACGCAATAATGTAGTTGGCCATATCAGCCTCATCATTGCCAACACGTTCAGCGGTTGGCTGGGTGTCTGCTTGGGCAGGGTGTGTTTCTTGGCTAGCACCTAAAGGATTAGAAGGTGTATGAGAGGGTTGTTGGGCAATCTCTTGCCCTTGTGTCCCACTACCACCAACACCGGGTTCAGCAAATGCCAGAAAACGCTACATACAAAAGAATTTTTTGTTAGTTTAGTCAATGTAAAAATTAAAAATCAAACTATCACAATTCATCTCATGCAGAACAAAAAAAATATCCTTTTGACTTTTTATTATTACCTGATATCTTTCTAGCTGGCTCATAAGTTGTTTTATCTTCTCTTTTGTTTCAGGTGTTTGAGGCGCGTCTATCAAAGTATTAAATTCCGACCTTGCATCTCGTGCCTTTTTTCGCAACAAGAACACTGGAGATAGGGATGAAGAAAGCTCTTCCTCAAAGAGGGAATCATCAGGCGTACCATGGCTAGGTGTATGCATATTTGAACAAAATTAATATTATTTCAATTATGTAAATAACTAAAATACCTGAAGATAGAGCAATGCTGGCACTTTACATGTTCTTCCGCTGGCCTCTTTCCACGATCATCCCGTCTCGGGTTGTTCCTGCACTGCTCTGATCAGTCTGCCACATTGCAATAAAATTATAAATGTAAAAACTTGAAAACAATATCTAACTTGAAAACACAAAATGAAAACTGAAATAATTTCTAATAAGACACCGGATGACAGAGTTAGAGTTTCAAATATGCCTTGCATTGAATTCAGTCCTGGAAACATGTCATTGCACATTAAGGCACCCAAACAAAAGACGAGTTGACAATGAAGACCTTATTGAATATATTGTTGGAGCAACTTCTAGTAAACTTGTTGTGAAGACCTTGAGGACATTTTTGGAGCAACATTGTTGAAGCTGATGGTATAGCATTGTTGGAGACGATCTTGAAGGGCCTTGAAGTGAAGCTTTTAGAGCAACTATTGAAAAATCCTTAGAGAATTTAAGTAAGGCACTTTCTATCTTCCATCACCTTTTTCCTTTCAATATCCTTTAAACGATTTTGTTGATATTTAATGTTTGAAATCACGTTATAATTCCTTGATTATGTGTTTGGGGACTAGAATAATTTCACACTAAACCATGCAAACTTAAAAGTAATTTAACAGATCCATAAAGTAATAATAATCATAATTCCTAATTTCCTATTGTACGATATGATGCAAATTATTCAAACATGAAGCAATGAAGACATGCAATGTCTGAATTTCAATATTGATGAACCAATACAAGAAGTTAGAAACTACAGCTTTGATTCAATACTCTGTGTCCTAACTCCAAGAAGGAATCTAGTTTGTAGTACAGAACATGCATCATGTATTATCAATTCTTAATTGACAACAACTAAGGGTCATCTACCTCATCAATTCCTTACCATTTTGTGTTTTTATGTTATATTCCTTATAAAAGTGTCAAATTTCTCTCAAAGTAAGCAACCACTGAATAAAATAAAAAATAGTTGAGATATGATTGAGAAATGGTCATTTATTTCTTAAAAGGATCTTCACGATTTCTTTGGTTGTTTTTCATCTCAAGAAACAAGAAATGACCTAAGAAACTATCGTGATGTAATATAAGAAACAACATGGTGCAATGGCCATTTTCAAAGCCAAATGATGTCCATTGAGAACATGGCCTTTATTTGGTTCCTGTTTCATAGGATTTTCGGGTAGAAATGGAACTTTGTTGTACCATTTCCAGTAGTAAAAAGGGAAAACCTTCTTTTTCCATGGGAAATAATTTACCTTTCCTTTTTCAAGATAATCTAAATCACAAAAAATATGAACTATCTGCACACATTCTTGGATAATGTGAAAGTGGAAAAGGAATACCCTACACAAGTGATGCACACATGTACACTTGAACACTAATATATTTTTGTAGTTGAAATGCAATGCTTGTTTTCATTTAAATGTAGGGTTTTTAAAGCAAGGAGAAATAATGGCTGCCAATTTAATAAGCGTTTCTTTGGGAAAAATTTAAATCTTGTATTGGGTGATGAAGATAATAGAGGGTATTGAATCTTGATTCTTGACATTGTGTTTAACTTGAATAACTCAAATGATTATAAATATAAGTGGATGAGTTCTTTTTTTCAAGTATGTCACTCAAAACTCTTATGTCAAAGCATTGTATGATGGCTAGCATTTGCTTGTTTCCCTTTCTTTAGTTCAATGTAAAAAGTATATTAATATATTGGAGCACGAATGATAACTACAATTGTTTGCTCTGCAGTATATCCAGCCCCAAGATTATGAAAATTTTTCTCAAGTGGAGCTATTTGGTTAGGCTGTAGGGTCAACCCTCTATAGGAGGAAGGGCCTGCAGTAAGAACTTACCATTTTGCAAGAGCTGAGGTTCAATGTTGTTCTGCAAGAGCTGAGGGCGAATGCTGTTCTGCAAGAGCTAAGGGCGAATGCTGTTCTGCAAGAGCTCAGGGCGAATGCTGAGGGCGAATGCTGTTCTGCAAGAGCTGAGGGCGAATGTTGAGGGCGAATGATGTTCTGCAAGAGCGGAGGGCGAATGCGCGTGATATCAGACGTTAATGTAGCACACATGTACATTTGAACACTAATAGATTTTTGTAGTTGAAATGCAATGCTTGTTTTCATTTAAATGTAGGGTTTTTAAAACAGGGAGAAATAATGGCTGCCAAATTAATAAGTGTTTCTTTGGGAAAAATTTAAATCTTGTATTGGGTGATGAAGATAATAGAGGGTATTGAATCTTGATTCTTGACATCTATAGAGAACCCTACAGCCTAACACAATCCAATGGAATTGACCAAAAAAACCTTAATAGATTCAACCCTACTATAGGAGGAAGGGCCTGTAGTAAGAACTTACCATTTTTCAAGAGCTGAGGGCGAATGCTGTTCTGCAAGAGCTGAGGGCAAACGTTGAGGGCGAATGTTGAGGGCAAATGCTGTTCTGCAAGAGCTGAGGGCGAATTATGTTCTGCAAGAGCAGAGGGCGAATACGCGTGTGATATTAGACGTTAATGTAGCTATTGCGACGGATACGAAACAATAAAATCATTTTTATGTAGCGCGCATATAAGTTTCATATTTGTATTTAGCGTGCATATAAGTGTCATTATACCGACGGCGGAAAAGGAGTCGCTATTGTGATGAAGGCCTCCAAACGTTGCAATTACGACACTTAGACATTGTGTCGCACTTGCGACGTCTAGAGGTAGTCGTCGCAATAGCGACGTGTTGGGCCATAGTGTCGCAATTGCGACGTCTTCCTCCAAACGTTGCAATTGCGACACTTTTCTAAGTGTCGGTATTGCGACACTTTTCTATAAACGTCGGTATAGCGATGGTTTCGGGCGGGATGGAAAAAATTTGGGGAAATTTCCGACATTTGGTCAAAAGCGTCGGAACCAAGTGTCGGAATTTCCGCCAAATGTAGTAGTGTCCTTTTGAACAAAGAAGCTCAAAAGATTTATTTCAACACAAAACACGTACATACTTCCAAATTCTTTAAATCCAAAATTTGAAGAAAATTTTTTGAACAAAGAAGCTCAAAAGATTTATTTCAACACAAAACACATACATACCTCCAAGAAAAATCACACAGCCTCCAAAAAATGTCTTCCAAAAAAGTTCTTTAAACCCAAACTTTGAAGAAAAGTTTTTGAATTCAAACCAAGTTGTAAAATGAAATGACTTTGACAGATTTTTTAGGATTTATGCTTCTACCCACGTCTTTCCCTATTATATTCCTAACAAGCTACTTTCTAGAGAAATTTCTTACCAACTTGAAGTGGTATTTCTAAGCAACTCAAAGATGCCAAGAAGGCCATTTGGCATAATTTCCCTTTGCAGTGCGGTACTTTTTCACTTTTTGATATTGGTCATACATTCAAGGAAGTTTCAAATATTAATTTATTGATTTTGGTTGTAATGCCAAAGTGGCCATACGACCCCAATGATGTGATTAAGAATTTCACCATAGAGCTGAAATTGAAACCTTTTATGAAAGAGAGATATGTTTTATCATTTCTTTCAAGGCATTGAGAAGTTCCCAGATGTACTAAAAAATTCATCTAGTCAACTCAATCAAAATGACTTTGAAGCCTTCGAAACATATAGAAATAAGAGATTGGAAATAATTCCTTTGGATTTATTTTTTATTGAATATGTCAACAAATCAACTCCAAGTATTAGCTTAGATAATGAAGCCAAAGACATGTCTGAAGATGAATCCCAAGAAAAATATAACCATGAGTTAGGGAAATCAGAAAATAAATCTCAGAATTCAGAGCACTCTGATAATGAGTCTAAAAACATAAACAAGAGCGCAGAAAAAGTAATTGATAAAGTAATCAAAGAGATTGAAATGCATGAGAAAGGAGCAATTAATGGAACTGGATCATCTTCCCAAGAAATACAGCATATCCAAAATACACCTGATCAGGCAGAAAAATGTCTGCCAAAAGACTTGAAGAATGAATGGGAAAATTTTTCTAAAGCACTACCAACGCCACAACCAAATTAATTTGTTGACGTTCTATGGAAGGATCGTCTAGCCGATCCTACTGAACATTTGACCAATCTATCACAGTTTGTAGGGGCATATGCTACTGCCACTATTGACAATGCTACGAAAGTTCAATTGTTACTGAAGCAAAGAGAAGAAAAAATACAAGAGTTAGAGAGATTGTTAGAGTAAGAAACGTTTAACTCCAACATGCAAATGGAATTAAAAATGTCTCAATTTCAAAAATATTTTGAAAGATTAACTTTGTAGCATCAGGTGCAACTTACAGAAAAGGAAACGCAACTGGAAGCATCAATAAACAAATTAAAAAGGCAGCCATAGGTAGAGAAATTCATAAAATAATCACTGGACATGAATTTAAAGCTAAAGAAGCAATAAGAAGTATTTTGTCAACAAGCTTCAATCACTAGCTCTTATTGTGATTCAAGTAAAATCTTGATCCAACAAGTGGCTAACAGGAAACTTGAGTGTCAGAAAATTGAAAATAAAATTAATGAGTTCATTTAGTGGCAAGCATCTGACTCAGGAAAAGACATTGATCTACCCCAGGTACATAAATTTCACAAGGAAATTTTATTTAAGGATTGGGAAGCACAGCTAAGACAAGCATACAAGACAGCAGCAAAAGCATCAAGGTTAACAAAGGAAATTATTGAATTTGTTTATGAACAGTTTTTTAAGGTTGAGCTTATAAAAGAGTCCACACCTGAAGTGATATTAGAACTCAAGCCATTAGAAGAAAAGTGGAAACAAAGGACAGATATTAAGAAATAAATGATTAAAAAAGTAAATAAGTTTGATCAAGAAAATTATTGAAATTTTTTAATCAAATCTTATCATCAGTACCAAGACCTGCAGTCATTAACTGATTCAAAAAAAAGGTCGCAACCAACACTTTCAAAAGTAGTATTCAAGGGCCATATCAGATCAGTAATTTTGCATCCTTCTCAGCTTAAACCTATGCTAGATATTTGTCCACTTCGATATCAAATCAACAAGAAGGATAAACATTCAAAGTCATATTGTTACTTTATTTTCCTAGAATGTAGTTGAAGTTTTCTCTTTACAAGGATGGTTGTTTGAAACCTCCTCTACTTTTTTGTAATAATCTATTTTTAAACATATTATAGTTTAGTATTTAATCCCTTCTCATGCATTTAGAGAAGGGTCTAGAAATTTTTCAAAAACATTTGCAAAGAATGCACTTCTGTAAGTTTGTAAATTCTTTGATGGATTAATGGAACAAAGTCTGTTATCTTTTGACATTTGAAGTTGTTTAACTGATGTTGCACTATTGTACTCTTTAAATTGCTTGAAAGTGAAGAGGAGCAGAAAAATACTATCAGTTTATATGAGTATGACTTCATATATATGGTACTTCTATTCATTTATATTAAGTTTTTCTTTCTAGATTTACAGTTATCTTTTTGCTTGCATTATATATTTGAATTGTTATCATAAATTAATATTAAATGCACTTCTATACTAATATTTGTCTATGATTTCTTATATGATATAATCACACATATGAATGTGATGCACTTTTCACAATTATTTTAATCAAACTATTTTGTTAAAAGAATCATCCTTAAATAATTTTCATCTCTTTCAACTGTTAAATAATCTTCATTACTAATAGTTGGAGGATATATTTTTAGATCGCATAAAGGAAGAAACACCCCGAGTATATAATAGAATAGATATTTTTAGATAAATGCATGTGATAGATTAAAATCATTTTCCATTGCATGTTATATAAACAAAACACACCCCAAAATCATCCTTATTTGGAAACTGGTCCCTTTATCCCCAGTCAGAGCCACCACACCAAACGGAAAAGGACTTGCTCTAAGGTCTGGACTGGGTGGTTTTCCCCCATGTTGTTGCAATGGAATTCCGAGGCCTCAACATTTTTCCGCTAGAAGGAGGGCCAATTGTGAAAGGCAAGAAGATCTTATCAATATAAAATTTAATCTAAGAGTCTCTCTCCATCTATATCCACTTCAATTTCTAGAACATTAGCTATATCTAAATCTTTAAGATCTGAAGTTGAACATCCTTCTCCTAAGTCTCCTAGTGATACTCAACCCATACTATCTCCTGATTTTCATCAAATTTCCCCTAAGTTCAGTCTTTGATATAAAAGTTAGAGAGAGTATCCATTTTTGCTAAAAAGTCAGAAACTTCTCAATCATCTGTGATTAGTGTTTCATCCTCTTTACAACCCAGAAGAATATTAACTCGATTAGAAACTCAAAGTACATGAATTACTCCTTTTGAATTTCCCATTTATACTTCTCGAAGGAAGATAAAGAATACTGAATAAGATTCAATCACTAGAGAGGTCTTATCTAATAATCCACCCCATTCATTTCCATTACCTCCACTCACCTCCACAACTTCCATTCCAAAAATCTGTGTTACTTTAACTAGTTCTAGTACTCAGACTACTATTCCTTCAACTAGTTCTAGTACTCAGCCTACCTCTTCTTCAACTCAAACTCAATCCATCACATCCACCCAAGGTCCAATGGTAGACCAACTACCTCCACCAAATGTATGACCATGGAACAATCCAGTGGTTGTACAAATTCATGATCCTCTTCATCCTCTCCCAAAATACCCTGAAATATGGTTACCTAAATTTAATCCAGATGATGGTATTCCAGTTGAAGAACACATTCATAATTACATTGTAGCCATTAATTTAAAGGAAGTAGTTGAAGAAGATTGTGTTGTAATATTATTTCCATATACTCTCACAGGATCTGCAGGATCCTGGTATTTTTCATTACCTGCCCACTCTATAACTAGCTGGAATATGTTCGAAGAAAAATTTTTAGCTAATTTTTGAGATGACAGAACCATTTCATCGCTCATCAATGATTTATCAAATCTAAAGGCTAAAACAGGGGAGAAAATAAAATATTTTAATTCAAGATTTAATAAATTTCTCAATAAAATTCCTGCTATGGTAGTTCCTGGTGCAGAAGTTCTAATTGAGTGGTATATTTCGTCTCTCCCATCTAATATAGCCATTTTTCTAATAGAGCAAAATTGCCTACATTGGTAGAAAATATGAAGGAATATTTACCTGTAGAGAAACACATAATCGCTCTTGAAAAGAAGAATTCCCAAGAAGATCGGAAATCAAAGAAAGTATCCTTTAAAGATGATTCAAAAAAGAAGCAATCCAAAGACCCTTTTGATGTAGAAGATCTTCATAAAGTCTTAAATACTACGACAAATGAAATGGCAGACAAAAAGAAACAAGTTGTTGAAATTTCTAGCTCAAAAAAGACTTTCGGGCCCTTCAATAAAAAAGCAGTCTTCTAATTCTCAACCGCTCAATATCATATCTAATGTTGAGGCTGATCAAGATACATATGAAGATAAAATATAAGAAGAAGAAACTAAAGTAGAAGAAGAAGTTGAACTAAATGGAATATGGGATTTTATCCTAGCAAATGAGGAACATCAAGAAGCTTTACCTGTGAGTACAAGGAGAAACAATGACATTGAAGCAACGCAGTCAAATCAGAAACATAAGAATTCAATGCCTGCTAAAGATAAAATAGTAACTAAAAATTATACATGTAAGGATACACAAACTAACCCTGCTATTTCAGATGTTCCACCTACATCAAAGACAATGGTAGTCTCTGACACCATTAAGTATAATGTAGTTGAAGATATGAAAAATACCAGGGCCAACATTTCAATTCATGAACTTACTAAATTAAAACAACAATAGAAAATCTTACTTAGAGATTTAAATGCAGTTCCCACTTCAGCCTTACCTGCTCCAGTAGTAGTCCAAGCTACTAATCAAATGGGTAAACCTCCTTCTTCTTCAACTAAAATAGATGCTATAAATTTTATTATGATAGGTGACCGATCCATCTCCCATAATCCTCCATTTCTTTTAACCTATGAGATCTATAATAAAAATGTACATAATTTTTTAATAGACTCAGGGGCTTCCTCTAATATTATGCAAAAATCAATATGTGATAAGTTGAACATAACTCCTAAGAGTTTTCTTGTTCATATAGTACAACTTGATAGAACTAAAGTAGAGGTTGTGTGAGAAATAAATTATGTCTCTATCAGATTGTCATCAAACCCTAAAGTTTCTCAGATAATTGATATATTGGTGGCTGATATTCCTGATTTTTATGGTTTAGTGTTAAGTAGATACTGGTCTGAAATGCTTCATGGATATTTTGCAACAGACTGGTCACATATGTGCCTACCACACAATGGAAATCCAAATCAAATCTGCGTAGACCGAGACAAATTCATGAAGCATACAGTCACTGATATTGAAGCAATAAACGAGCCAATAACATTCAATAATAATATTATTGGAAATTACTCGGCAAAATAATTTCTTGGAAATTTTAACGCTCAACCATCACCCTTTTCTGATAATGAAGTTATCTCTCAAGTCGAGAATTTTTCCCAAACAGACACTTCTAAATGTAAATTTTTTGTAGATAAACCAGCAGTTAATTCTTTATTTTGGATTCTTTATTTTGATGGTTCTAAATCAGAAGATGGTGCAGGAGCTGGTTGTATTTTAATAAGCCCAGAAGGATAAAAAACCATGTTAGCCTGCAGAATTGAATTCGATTGCACAAACAATATAGCAGAATATGAAGCATTAATCCAAGGTTTGTACAAAGCAAATGATCTCGACATCAAATATCTAAAATTCCTAGGAGATTCAGAAATCATTGTCAAACAAGTAACATTATCATTCTGGATATTTAAAGCATTACCAATCATTTGTCTAGGAATTGACCACTCATTTCTTAGCTTTCAATATTTCTTTTGTACCTAGAATATAAAATGCTAGTGCAGATTTATTGGCTAGTGTAGAATCGAAATTAATTCCATCTCAAGAATTCAGTCCCGATATAATTTCCATTGAATTTATTTTTAGACCATCTTTTCTTCACAATATTACGAATTGGAAAGTTTTTAATAATGATTCGAACATCATATATTTCCTTACATCTGAAGGATATTATGATAATCAAATTCTAGATGAAAATGAACATGACACTCAGAGAAAGGATGAACAAGATTAAAATTCAATTCCTAATTCAGTTATCAAATTAGAAGACCTTTACAATCTAAAATATAGGTTTAAAAGAGTTACTAACTCTAAAGCTCAAAGTTCAACCTTAATATTTGAGTTAGTAAATCTCGGAAATGATGATAAACCTCAAAATGTAAATTTGGGTCTTGGTCTATCTTCTGAGGAAATATTATCTTTTTTCAAGTTATTAAGCACTTACAAAAGTGTTTTTTCTTGGGATTACACTGATCTTAAAACATACGACACTTATTTTATTCAACACACTATTCCTATTATTTCAGATGAAAAACCTATACAACAAAAGTTGAGGAAAATTCACCTAAATCTTGAAAATCAAATCAAAACAGAGTTAAATAAACTCCTCAAAGAAATTATCATCTTTCCAGTTAGACATTCTAAATGGGTTTCTAATTTGGTTCCTGTCAGGAAGAAAAATGGTGATATTAGGATTTGTATTGATTTTAGGAATTTGAACAAAGCATGTTAGAAAGACAATTTTCCATTACCAACCATGGAACAAGTACTGCAAACAGTACCAATTCTGAACTTATGTATTTTCTAGATGGATTTTTAGGATATAGGGAAATCCTCGTACATCCAGATGATAGATTAAAGACTACATTCAAGACTAAGTGGGGAACTTACACCTATCCAATGATGCCATTTGGGTTAATCAATGCAGGTTCCACTTTTCAAAGAGCCATAGACACAAATTTTAGAGGACTCATCAACAAATCAATGGTTATTTATCTAGATGACATTACATTCTTTTCTCGACAAGCAACCAATCATGCGAATGACCTAAAGAAAGTATTTGAGCGATGTAAAAAGTATGGAATTTCATTAAACCCAAAGAAGTCATATTTTTCTTTAGATGAAGGAAAAATTTTAGGATTCATTGTGTCTAAGAGAGGTATCTATATTGATCCTGAAAGAATCAAAGAGATTAAAAGAATTACATTCCCTCATAACAAGAAAACTATGCAGTCGTTTCTTGGACAAATAAATTTTGTAAAAATATTTGTCCCCGACTTTTCGCAAATAGTATTACCTTTGCAAACCATGATTAATAAAAATTTAGTATTTTAGTGGGGACATAACGAAAGATAAGAATTTGATTTAATCAAACAATCCATTATCAATGCTTGAATGCTCCATTTTTAACTACCCCCAATTTTCTTAATCCTTTTACTTTATACATCTTATCATCAGATACATCTTACGCTGCGACTCTGACACAACTTAATGACCAACAAATTGAAGCACCAATATCATTTTTCAGTTCAAATTTGCAAGGCACAAAACTAAATTATTCATCTGTTGAGAAACAAGCATTGTTGTCTTTAAAGTTATAAATCATTTTAGGCCATTTCTTCATAAAACTCGTACCAAAATAATAATTCGATCTCTGCAGTGAGACGAATATTGATGCAAAGAGAATTAGGAGAGAAAATGGCTACTTGCTAGAGAAATTGCTTACCAAATTGTAGTAAGTGGTATTTCTAAGAAACTCAAAGATTCCAAGAAGGCCATTTGGCCTAATTTCACTTTGCAGTATAGTACTTTTTCACTTTTTGATATTGGTCATACATTCAAGGAAGTTTCAAATATTAATTTATTTAATTTTGCTATAATTCCAAAGTGGCCATACGACCCCAATGATGTGATTAAGAATTTCACCACAGAGCTGAAATTGAAACCTTTTCTGAAAGAGATAGATATGTTTGATGATTTCTTTCAAGGCATTGAGGAGTTCCCAGATGTACTAAAAAATGCATCTAGTTAGCTCAATCAAAATGACTTTGAAGCCTTCCTAACATATAGAAATAAGAGATTGGAAAGAATTCATTTGGATTTATTGTTTATTGAATATGTCAACAGACTGAATCCAAGTATTTGCTTGGATAATGAACCCAAAGACATGTATGAAGATGAATCCAAAGAAAAATCTAATCATGAGTCAAGGAAATTAGAACATAAATCTCAAAATTAGGATCACTCTGATAATGAATCCGAAAACAGAAATGAGAGTGCTAGAAAAGGTAATTGATAAAGTAATCAAAGAGATTGAAATGCAAAGGAAAGGATGAATTAATGGAACTGGATCATCTTCCTAAGAAATTTAGCACAGCCAAAATACACCTGATCAAGTAGAAAAATCTCAGCCAAAAGACTTGAATAATGAATGGGAAAATTTTTCTAAAGCACTAAAAATTCCATAACCAAATCCTAATGCTGATCAATCTACCAGTTTTCAAATGCCAGATAATTCTCAGAAATTAGTGGAAACTGCAATTCCGCTACAACAGGTACCTGGAACTCATGATCGAGAGATTATTCCGGCTGACCCTGCAGAGCAGATAGTTTTACAAATTGAAGAAATTCCTTCATTGGATGTCTTATAAAGTTCTAGTCATAAGGCTGTAGTTAAGAGAAGAAAAAGAAGAAGAATGGATGATACAGTTTCAAATATTAAAAATGAATCTATTGACGTTCTATGGAAGGATCCTCTAGCTGATCCTACTGAACATTTTACCAAGCTATCACAGTTTGGAGGGGCATACGCTACTGCCACTATTGACAAGGCTACTGAAATTCAATTTTTACTGAAGCAAAGAGAAGACAAAATACAAGAGTTAGAGATACTATTAGAGCAAGAAAATTTTAACTCCAACAGGCAAATGGAATTGAAAATGTCTTAATTTGAAAAGGATTTTGAAATATTAACTTTGCAGCATCAGGTGCAACTTACGGAAAATGAAACGCAACTGGAAGCAGCAATGAAAAAATTAAAAAGTTGCCACAGGTAGATAAATTCATAAAAGAATCACTGGACATGAATGCAAAGATAAAGTAGCAACAAGAAGTATTTTGTCAACAAGCTTCAATCACTAGCTCTCATTGTGATTCAAGTAAAATCCTGATCCAACAAATGGCTAACAGGAAACTTGAGTGTGAGAAAATTGAAAAGAAAATCAATGAGTTCATTGAGTGGCAAACATTTGTCTCAGGAATGGAAGTTGATCTACCCCAAGTAAATAATTCATAAGGAAATTTTATTTAAGGATTGGGAAGCACGACTAAGACAAGCAGACAAGGCAGCAACAAAAGCATCAAGGTTAACAAAGGAAATTAGAGAATATGTTTATGAACAACGTTTGAAAGCCGAGCTTATCCAAGATTACACATCTGAAGTGCTCTAAAAAATAAAGCCGTTAGAAGCACAATGGAAACAAAGGACAGAGATGTAGGAATAAATGATTAAAAAAGTAAATAAGTTTGATCAAGAAAATAATTGGAATTTTCTAATCAAACCTTATCATTAGTACCAAATCATGTAGCCATTAACTGATTCAAAAAAAAATTCGCAGCCAACACTTTCAAATGCAGTATTCAAGGGCCAGATTAGATCAAAAATTTCTCACCTAGCTCAGCTTAAACCTATGCTAGACATTTTTCAACTTCAAGATCAAATCCACAAGGAGGATCAACATTCATAGTCATATTGTTACTTTATTTTCCTAGATTGTAGTTGAAGTTTGCTCTTTACGAGGATGGTTGTTTGAAACCTCCTCTACTATTTTGTAATAATATATTTTAAAACATATTATAGTTTAGTATTTAAACCCTTCTCATGCATTTAGAGAAGGGCCCATAAATTTGTCAAAAACATTTGCAAAGAATGCACTTCTGTAAGTTTGTAAATGCTTTGATGGATTAATGGAAAGTTGTTTAACTGATGTTGCACTATTGTACTCTTTAAATTGCTTGAAAGTGAAGAGGAGAAGAAAAATACTGTCAGTTTATATGAGTAGTACTTCGTATGTATGGTACTTATATTCATTTATATTAATTTTTTCTTTCTGGATTGACAGTTATATTTTTACTTGTATTATATATTTGAACTGTTATCATAAATGAATGTTAAATGCACTTCTGTACTAATATTTTTCTATGATTTCTTATCTGATATATAATCACACATATGAATGTGATACACTTTTCACAATTCTTTTAATCAAACTATTTTTTTAAAAGAATCATCTTTACATAATTTTCATCTCTTCAACTATTAAATAATCTTCATTACTAACAGTTGGAGTATATCTTTTTAGATTGCATCAAGTAAGAAACACCACAGGTATATAATAGAATAGATAGTTTTAGATAAATGCACGTGATAGATTAAAATAATTTCCCATTGCATGTTATATAAACTAAACACACCCCAAAATCATCCTTATTTGGAAACTGTTCCCTTTATCCCCATTCGAAGCCACCACACCAAATGGAAAAGGACATGCTCTAAGGTCCAGATTGGGTGGTTTTCCCCCATGTTGTTGCAACAGAATTTCAAGGCCTTAACAAGTCTCTATACCTCCCACAGTACAATCTAGTCGCTCGCTAATTGATATGTTCCCTTGTAGTGGACATCCTACTGGTGGTGGTCTTTTACCCATTGTGCCTTATGTGGCCAACACTATCCCTTAACGCGGTATTGTTCTATCTATCTGCCCCACCCCCCCCCCCCCCCTCCTCAACAATGATTGGGTCAATGGGGAAACTTCTAACCTAGGGGAAACCATCTCTTTGTTACCCAACCTAGTATGCATTATGGCTCGCCACTTTATATGACCCCACCTCCACTGCCAAGAAACTATTATATGTTGAAACCCATGTACCATACAAAAAACAAGTTGATGGGAGGACCTCCTCTTCCTTTAGTTCATCCTACACCGCCCTCGTTTGATTAAGGGGAACCTACACCTTTCCCTTTCTTGGATACTTTAAACATCCTAAATCTATACAAGTTAATGAATGACCCCATAAATCATAACTTACTTTGGCTTCCAATCCCACATAAAATCCTTGTATATGTCCCAAAATTTGAAGGAAAACAAGGAGGTGAACCAGCAACATATGTCACAACTTACCACCTTCGGTGTGTGTCAAACTCCATGATTGACGATAGTACTTTTCTCAGACTCTTTCCCCACACCTTGACTGGAAACGCCGCAAAGTGGTACATTGATTTATCTTGAGCTTTGAATAATTTCAATTCCCTTGCTATGGAATTTCTAAATCACTTTGAATTACCTATACACTATGAAGTTGGAATGAAACTTCTCATTACCTTACACCAAGAAACTTCCACCAACATATTCGATCACATCCATGGTTGGATATGACAAAGAAGGCTTATCAAGGCCCCCATTTTGGATTATCTCTTAGCAGATTGGTTCTACAAGTATCTTCTACCCCCATAACAAAGGAAGTTTCCATGGATGGTGTGGTTACTGAAGATCGATCTATTTGATGTTCCCAGCATTAATATCTCATTTATTCGTAATCTGGCACGCTATATGATTTCCTCCCTCATGCCCCCATAACTTTCAATGATCCCGCTACTCAGCAGCCTCATGATCATGTTGACAGTATTGTTGGCACCATCTCTAGGCCTACTCTAAAACAATTGAGTGGGAATTCTACTCTATTGTCTATTACTACCGATACTTCAGGTACTACCCAATCTATTTCTCCTCACCCCTGTGATCAACTTTGTGTTGTCTACACAAAAACCCAACGATAAGAAAAAGAAGAATAAGAAAATTACCACTCCTTCTTAAGAGCGGTAGACAAACCAGAACAACCCAAATGAGAAAGCCACTACTAAATCTGAGAAAGGAAAGGAGAAATTTTTTAAGTTCCCTTGCAATATATGTGTTGGGGACCATTTTCACATATATTAAGTGTCATTTAAAAGAGTGACAAAACTTCTTTGCGCAAAAGGACACTGGACGGACGTAAGCGGTCCTTAATAACACTTTTCCTGCTTAGCATCAGCAACATCTTGTATTGAACCCACCACCACCACCACAAGTGGGAAATAATGGTTCATATCCCCCTCCATATGGACAAGTATCATTAGGTGTTTATGCCTTTCAAATAGGTTATTTTCAAACGTGAGAAAAAAACTACAGGAACCATATCCCTAGTGCTTTAGACACTTCCTCGAGTTCCATTCTACTGCCACCCAATGATCTACATATCAAAATTATTGTTTCTAACCCTATGATTTATCCCCCAAAAAGGGACACTTTAATGTGTTGGAGTCAGTTTATCAGTGATCAAAGATAGCTCTTTTGAGAGACTTCAATCAGGTCATTAATCTTTTTTTTTTTTCCAATTAGTCTTCAGCAATAATTTTGGTAACTGAACAAGTCCTATATTGATATGTTTATCCTTAATATAATTTCATCACTATTTATAGGTCTAAATTCAGGTCACTCCATCTTATATACATTGAATCTAGTGTCAAAATTTCACATGGAAAAATCTTCAATTTTTTCACTAAAATAAGGCAGTGAAACCTACATTTCATTCATAAAAGTCTAGTTGAAAGAGCAAGTCAGTTTTTACAGTTCAAAATAAAATTTGCATGTCATAATAATTTCCTATTATGTTGTTGTATTCAAGAGGAAATGAAGAGCTTTTTTGAAGAAAATTATTTTCGAAATCACATGTTTATCAAAGTGTTATTCTTCAACAATTCGAAAAATCACTCTCGAGACCATAGGATTTAATCTTATGTACTATCCTCCACTATTCATGTGACAAGTCACATACCCCTACTCTTCAATTATCCATGTCACATCGCTTTCATTATACCCCTACCCCACCATTCATTTAAATCTTTCATATATTAACTGCCCCCCATCTCACCGATCATCCATCACATCACAATCACATCTGATGGCCCACATGCGACTTGCCCCCCCCCCCCCTCATTGTATAAAACTTAACTTCGGAGCCAGGGAGGTGGGGGGGGGGGGGTTTGTATGAAAAGGGTGAACTCAAAACTAGACCACACCGCTACGTGTCAAAATAATATGATTTCACACCCCCCTCGCATGAAACCATTTACTGCCAATGTACCCCTCTGAAATCCCGCTTGCCCGCCAGTTGAAACCACTGCTCCATCCGCCATTCAGGTCATGCCACATAGTTATGTTGTTGTCTAATAATATTAATTCCTTCCCTTCCATAGTTTTTAGCCAACAAATTCAATCCTAACCATTAAGCTAACGTATCCACGCCCTTTTCAAACGGGAATTAAACCAATTGTCCATAAATTCATCACTAAACACCTATTTTAAAATTTTATTCTGTTATTCGCTCTTCTCTACACAGGATTATAGATTCGCAGTTATTACCAGATGATCTGAAATGACCGTATTAGTTTTTTTTCGCTAAGGGTCTTTCAGCTTTAAAAACATGTGCATAATTGGTTCATTAGTTTGGATAAGGATTAAGGAGTTTTTCCATGAATTATAGATGAACTTTAGTGAATTAGAAGCATAAAATAAGTCTAAATAACATTGAAAAACAGTGTAAAATAGAGAAATAAGTCACCACATGAATTTCACATAGCAAGCATGATGAAGTAGTTCACCCCTCCTGGGCTACATCTGCTGGTCTACCTCCTCATGGCTTGTCCATCTTTCATTATGCTCAAAATTTTTCTATTACATGTATTTACAATGCTGTAATGGCTGTTTTATCTACACCAATGGCTTCATAATGCTCCAATTAGTCAATAATGACTCTTCATTCACTCAGAATGGTCAAAATTTGAGCCTCCTACAATTTTGCCCAATATCTCCTAGGAAAACTGTGATAAATGTGGAAAACTCCAGTTAACTGAAGTTAAATTAGGGCTGACTGCCAAATTAGGCATGCCCCTATCCACTCTGACTATTAAGTCGAGCATTAAACATTACGGTTAGGGTGGTGGCCACATGCGCACCCCCAACTATTAAGTGGCTTGACCAAAACACAACGAAATACAATTGCGG
This sequence comes from Pinus albicaulis, assembly GCA_034641835.2. Classification (NCBI taxonomy): domain Eukaryota; kingdom Viridiplantae; phylum Streptophyta; class Pinopsida; order Pinales; family Pinaceae; genus Pinus; species Pinus albicaulis. Next base: position 1,128,733,471 of record CM076582.1, read on the forward strand.
AGTTTATTTACATACATATGCGAACCAACCAACAATGCTCTTTATAAAAAAATGCACATAACCTTAAATATCTTTACATACACATAGAATAGGGTTCTCAGGTCCCACAACACGCCAACCAATCACACCACATCACATTCTCTCACCCGCAAGTTTACCACTCTACCGATATCGATAAACCATAACTCTTGCAAAGTGCGCTCATGTGCAAAGCCAACACGTGGCATTCCCTCATCGCATCGTATATTTCAAATATTACCACATTGCAACCAATTTTCCTTGCAAAATCTTAACGATATCCATTAATATTTGTGAAATGCGACATTGTGACTCGTCGCCTGCCGTTGATCTGGGTCCGATCTAACAGTCCTCACCTACTCACCCTTCTTCGCATCGCAAATTATATGGTTTAGTTGCGATGTCATCCTAACCGTTGATATATTTCCTTTCAGATCTCCGATGAAATCCTATCCGTTCATTCTTTACTCCTCTTCATTCTGCAGCTTGATCTTTGTATCCATTTGTCCTTCTCTCATAAACATGTTGATGGATTCTTCCATATTCGATCATAACGCAATATCGTCCTCATACAACATCGGTTTTTCAAACTGTTTGCGACTCCGGAATCAGGAATACGAGATCTACGCAACCATCCCAGTTTCAATCCAATCTTGTAACTTTGAATTTTGAGCAAAATTTATGAACTTCTGATCATTCCTCCCCATTGGGAAGCTTTTGGACCCCAAAAGACTTGATTACTTATTCAGTAGATGAGGGTACAACTCCCTCACCTTTCCAATCTCTATCCATTTTTCCTTGCTTGGTTTAGTGCCTTTGAGCCCAACTCGAAGGTAGTCAACACTTCCCCTCTTTGATGCTCTTGTCCTCCTGTCAAGAATTGTATCTTCTTTGAGCTCATCCAGAAATTCTGGCCAGAAATCTTCAATAGAAGGTACTGAACATCACTTCCTTGATCATCAATCAAAGGAGGCTCATACAAGCGTAAGTTTTCAACATTAGCAACTGAATACATTTTCATGTAAGAAGGCAAATCAAGTTGGAATGCATTCTTACCAGCTTTTTTTAAGATCTTGAAAGGACCATAGCGAATGGGTTTGAGCTTTTTACCTTCCCCTTGCATCCTTTCTTTGCTAATGTGCAACCATACCTCATATCCCTCTTGAAACTTGTGATCAACTCGGTGTTTTTCATGCCACTCTTTGTATTTTCTTTGGCTTTTCTCAAGTTTTTCTTGAACTTGTTGATGTATCATCTCAATTTTCTCAATGAAATTTCGAGCCTAATCAATATCACTATGGCCATAAATTGCAACATCCTTCCCAAAGATGAAGTCTAATGGAAATTTTGGAAAATACCCAAAGCATGCTTCAAAATATGAGGTTTGTGTTGAAGAGTGCTTTGCCCGGTTGTAAGCATGATGAATGTAATGCAGTTGTTCATCCCACAATTTAGGATGTTTGTTGCAATATCCTCTCAATAGATGCACAACTGTTATGTTCACCTCTTCGATTTGTCCATCTGTTTGTGGATGAAAAGCTGTACTCTTTTTAAATTTTTTGTCCATCATTCTCCATAGATTTGACCAAAAATTCCCAATGATCCTGGAATCCCTGTCACTAACAATGGAAGTGGGAAATCCAAAATGAACCCAAACATTTTGAAAATAAAGTTTAGCAGTATGTTCAGTAGTAATGGTCTTCTTACATGGCATAAGTATACACATTTTACTGAATCTATCCACAAGTACAAAAAGATATCATGTTGCTTTCTTAACATAGGTAGACCTCCAACAAAGTCCATGGAGACGGTCTCCCATGGCCTTGATGGTACCGGTAGTGGTGTGTACAATCCAAGCTTCATATTACTAGGCTTACTTGTTGCACACATAGAACAACCTCTTATAAAACGTGGTACACTATCTATCATGTGAGGCCAATAAAAATACCTCTGTAGATGTGACATTGTTTTGCTTACCCCAAAGTGTCCAGAAATAAGAGAAGAGTGAGCTTCTCTCATGACACTTAGCCTCTCTCCTTGTGGAATACATAGAATTCCCAAATGAAACAACAAATTGTTATGCATTTGATAATCTCTTTCTTCAACTTGATTCCCTTTACTCAAAGTAGCATACACATCTTGGAAATCAACATCATGTGCATATTGTTCTATGTAACTCTCATGTACAACAGAATCATTTTTTGAGTAAAGTAGAAGCACTAATGATTGGTCTCAAAAGCATATCTGCAAATTTACTGAATATACCTTTTTTGTACCTTATAACCAAGTGAAATTGTTGATGAAATCCCATCCACCTGAATTGTCTTGATTGCTGCAATTTTGTTTGTGATTGGTGTGTACAATAGTCTCTTTACCCATCAAGTAGTGTTTCCACTTCTCGACACTTTTTACCAATGCATATGGTTCTTTTTCATATTTAGGATAATTAGTCACAACACCATTAAAATTTTCTGAATGAAAGGCAATAGTCTTACCATGCTGCAAAAGGATTGTGCCCATGGCATAGTCAATAGCATTGGTTTGTATCTCGAATGGCTGTCTCAAATTTGGTAGTGCAAGAACTGGAGCTGAATTGATATTGTCTTTTAAAGCTTTGAAATCTTGCTTCTATTTTCCTCCCCATTAGAATCATTTCTTCACACTTGTCACTGCATACATAGGAGCTACGATGGAAGAAAAGTTTTGCAATAAATTTCCTCCAATATTGAGCTACACCTAAGAAATTTCTTACCTCGGTAACTATTTTGGGTGTGGGCCAATTCACAATGGCCTCCACTTTAGAAGGATCAATCCTCAATTCTCCTCCTCCTACAATATGCCCCAAATAGACCAAATAAGTCTTTCCAAACTCACATTTTGACATCTTAAGAAATAATTTCTCTTTCTTCAAAATATCAAGCACTCTATTTGCATGCAAGACATGATATTATCTTGTTTTTCGAAAATCAAAATGTCATATAACTACACAATAACAAAGTCATCAAGGAATGGTCGCAAAACGTTATTCGTAACCCACATAAAAGTTTTTGGTGCATTACATATACAAAAAGTCATAACTAGCCACTCAAAGAGTCCTTGTTTGGTTTTGAATGCAGATTTCCATATATCACTTTCTGCAATTCTTACTTGATGAAATCCCCTTCATAAATCTAGCTTAGTGAAAAAAAATTCCTCTTTTATTTGATCAAGAAAATCATCTATTCTTGGAAGTGGGTAACAATTTTTTACTGTAATTTTGTTCAAAGCTCGAAAATCTACACACATGCGCTAAGTCCCATCTTTCTTTGGTATCAAGACTATGGGTGAACCGCATGGTGAGTTTCTTGACCTTATGATACCTTTATCCAACATCTCTTTGATTTTCCTCTTTATTTCATCATTCTCCATTATCGACATGCGATACATATCGATGTTTGGAAGAGGACAGGCCTGCTACAACTGAATCTCATTTTGAATTTCCCTTTTTGGAGGCAATCCCGTTGGATCTTGAAACATCTCATGATGCCCATTAACCACATCATATAATTTTTATTTCAACTTAGGATCACATCCCTCAAAATATTCATGATTAATATCAGATTTGGGCTTAATCATAAGAAGAACAAAATTCTTACTTGAATTTACCAGCCTCTTTACCTATCTAGCATTTACCAAAGAAATATTTGTCTTCTTGCATTGTGCTCTAACAATGAACTCCTTGTCATCTTTGAATAAATGATACTTGTTCTTATGGCGATAGAATATCATTTTCCTATCATACAAGTAAGGAATCCCTAATACAATACTAGTTATGTCAAGCGGAACCACATCTAATTCAACTGTGTCGACAAAGCTTGCAGTGATTGCAAACCTCAATATACATTTCCTTGTAACCTGTAGATTTGGATCCTTACAAATCCAACCCAATGGATATGGTTTTGGATGTGGTATGGTCTCAAGGTTAAATTTTTTTTACCAAATATTCAGAGATTAATTTTTCTTGTGACCCACTGTCAAACAGTGTGTCAATCTTGGTATGCTTGGATATGACCCTCACATGAAACAGTTATATTCTTTCTTCTTCATTTGGAGTTTTTATGTGAAAGTTTGATGTACTTGTACTATGTTTTTTTCAATTTATTTTCCATTCATGTTCTTCAATCCCATGGCTGTAATTTCAGTATCATCACCTGAATCAGACCCTAAGTCATGTTGAGTTGTAGCAACAATTTTTTGTTTCCCTTTGTTATTGGGTTTTTTTGGCCCCAATTCTGGATTTCCAATAATGAGTTTCATCATGGCCTTATTTTGAACAATGTTTGAAAGTCACTTTTTCTCCCTCTTTCTTAACAAATCCATTTTTTTTGCTTTTACCTTTTGGGGTTTTCTCCTTGGATTTACCCTTAAAAGTTTTCTTCCTACCCTCTTCAGGAATGTTCTTCCCTCTAGCTTCTAGATGTGTGTCTTGAACACAAGCTTCATCTAGACTGGTGGGGTTAAGCATGAGAATAGTATGTTTTAGGTAGCTATGTAAGCCTCCTATGTACTTTAGAAAACTTTTCTTGGCTCTGCAAATCCACCCCTAATAAAAGAGATCTTCTCCTAAATTCCTGGTTGTATTCTTGTACATTTTGTCCCTTTAACTGCCTAAATTTCTTCGAGTTCATGATGGATTTTTTCATATGAGCTAATGGATAAAACTGTCATTTAATAGCAACAATAAAATCTGACCATGATAGAATAATCTTACCATGTTTCTTGATTTCCTCCTGTGTCTTGGCTTCCCACCAAACAAGTGTTGCATATTCCATTCTCAAAGAAGCTAATTGAATTTTTGTATCATCATCTTGAAGGTTCTGTATTCTTAAATAGACCTCCAATTGTTGAATCCAATTATCTAGTTTGTCTGCAATTACTTCACCATTAAACATTAGCAATTTGAACTTAACATCAAGTTTTAATAAAGGAGATTTACTAGTGCTCTTGGACTTGTGTGGCTGATGTACTAAAGAAGAGGTAGAAGATGATGATGATTATGATGAGGGTGAAGATGGTGGCTCTCCATTGCCTCCATTTCCTCCATTTCCCTTCTTTGACTTGTCTTCATCATGTTGACCTCTTGAAGATCCTTGTCCTTCCTTTTGGAGTTTATATTCTTCTCCTTCGAGTCTCAATTATTTCTTGATAAAGAATTCTAACCATCTCAATCATGTCAAGAAATGCTTTCCTAAACACTCTTTCTTCTTCCTTAGGGTCAACTTCTTCATGAATTTCTCCTTCCTCATGAGGCATGCTTAATGAAGCTTCTTCTTCTTTAGGAGGTGAACTAGGTGGTGGATATTGTGGCAATATTGCTCTCCTTCTCTTTGGCTCCTTTTGAGACCCTCTTGCTTCCACCAGTTTGTCTTCTACCCTTTTGAGCTTGAGCCTTGTAAGCATCTAAAAGTTGCAAACAGTTAAACAATTATTTTAACTAAACAACACTTGAGAAAAAATCTAGCTCTCATACCATTTGATCTGAAATGACTATATTAGTTTTTTTTTGTGCTAAGGGTCTTTCAGTTTTAAAAACATGTGCATAATTGGTTCATTAGTTTTCATAAGGATTAAGGAGTTTTTCCATGAATTATAGATGAACTTTAGTGAATTAGAAGCATAAAATGAGTCTAAATAACACTAAACAATAGTGTAAAACAGAGAAATAAGTCACCACATGAAGTTTGCATAACAGGCATGATGAATCAGTTCACCCCTCCTAGGCTACATCTGCTGGTCCAGCTCCCAATGGCTTGTCCATCTTTCATTATGCTCAAAATTTTTCTATTACATGTAGTTAAAATGCTCTAACGGCTATTTTCTCTACACCAATGGCTTTATAATGCTCCAATTATTCAAGAATGACTCTTCATTCACTCAGAATGGTCGAAAATTGAGCCTCCCACACTTTTTCCCAATATCTCCTAGGAATACTCCGATAAATGTGCAGAACTCCAATTAACTAAAGTTAAATTAGGGTTGACCGCCATATTTGGCATGCCCCTATCCACTCCGCCTATCAAGCCACACATTAAAAATTGCAGTTAGGGTGGTGGCCACATGCGCACCCCCAACCGTTAAGTGGCTTGACCGGAACACATCGGAATACAATTGCGGAGTTTCTTTACATACATACGCGAAGCAACCAACATCGATCTTTATAACAGAATGCACATAACCTTAAATAGATTTACATACACATGGAATAGGGTTCTAGGGTCCCACAACATGCCAACCAATCACAACACATCGCAATCGCTCACCCGCAAGTTTACCACTTTACCGATATCGATAAACCGTAACTCTTATGAAGTGCGATCGTGTGCAATTCCAACACGTGGCATTCCCTCGTCGCATTGCATATTTTAAATCTTACCATGTCATAACCAATTTACCTTGTGAACTCTTAGTGATATCCGTTAATATTTGCGAAATGTGACATCGCGACTCATCATCCGCTGTTGATCTGCGTCCGATCTAACGGTCCTCACCTACTCGCCCTTCTTAGCATCGCAAATTATATGTTTTAGTTGTGATGTTATCCTAACCATTGATATATTTCCTTTCAGATCTGTGATCTAATCTTGTCACTTCATTCTTTACTCCTCTTCATTATGCAGCTTGATCTCCGTATCAGTTTGTCCTTCACTCAAAAACATGTTGATGGATTGTGCCATATTCGATCAGAATGCAATATCTTCCTTATACGACATTGGTTTTTAGAACCGCTTGTAGCACCGTAATAAGAAAGACGAGATCTAAGCAACCATCATGGTTTCAATCCTATCCTATAACTTTGAATTTTGAGAAAAATTTATAAACTCCTGATCACCAGAATTCTAGAAATCAACCTCACCACTGTTTAAAGCCTCCTTTGTAGCTGATAATATCCTTATAATCTACAGATATTTTCCTCAATATCGACCTCTGTTGTGCATCAGAAATTCTTGCTTGCACTGTTTCAAAGAGAGCCAACCATGCCTCCGAAGAAAAAGGGACGAGAAGAACCAGTAATTTTGCTACTACACCCTCCAATTGACTTTCATCACATACCGTTAGCAGACAGAGACCATAAATCCATGAAACCCTTTGAGAAATTGAGTTATTTGAATTGTATTGTTGGGTACATGATAAATTCTTAGATAAATATCATGATATAGGACTGTGGGATTCCAACCTTCCACATTATATCTTTCCTCACACCCATAGTGCTCCAAAAATTTTTAGAAGATGCCAAGCTTGGTATATTCCCAACCAAAGAGCCATTATCGCCCCTACAGGATATATTTTAGTGACCATCACTACCCAAACCATTAAAAAAATGATGCAAGCCCCAACCATAGAGAATGCCACTCCATTTTCCCAAGAAGCATTGATTGAAATATATCAGAAGTTAGATTTGTTGGAAATTTTGTCATTGATGGTAAAGATCAGCAGAGAAGAATAGAGGAAGAGTGCATTTACAGAGAGCAGTAGAGGCAGAGGTCGAGCAGTAGAGGAAGAGGAAAAGGCAGCGAATATAGAGGAATTAGAGACAGAACAGTGAAGTTGAAAGGGTTTGAAGGAGTTTAACACAGTTTGCATATGAATTATTGAGCAATTATTCATTAATTAAGATTTTATGGCATAGACCTTGATTAAAGGGACAACGTACAATAGAAGCACCAAAAAAGTTCGAATCAAATTGATTGAACAGAATGTGGGTTTGAATTGCCATCAGTATGTAAGGGCGAGAATCTGAGATTGAGGAATTCATAAGAGCTGTGAGGCTTGGGGATAGCTCCTTGAGATATCATTGCAGACATAGTATGGAGGACTGACGAATGGGCTCGATGGGCGATCGAATGGTGGAGTGCTAAGATGAGCCAAGAATAAAATAAAACATTGAAGCGTTGAACGGAACCCTGAGCCAAAAGTTAAGCGGAACTCGGACGACGGAACCTGGAGCAGAGGGGCGGAACCACGAAGGAGGAACAATGGACGTGGTTTAGAGCGAACCGGTGGTTTTCATCACACCACCTTCGACGGGCAAGCGGTTTTCAAGAAATCGGAGTGATTCCATAGAGCGGCTGACAGGTGGCATACAGAGGGACCCCAAAACCACTTTCATTGCACACCATTGCGAGTTAAAGTTCGTGCAGCTAACCAGAGTGATATCCATCAGATCGTGTGGAGCAAGGCGATGTGCTCTACGCCGTCGGATGTGGAGGGCCATTTCAATGCTGGGGCCCAGTCCATCACGCAACTATTAAATATTAACCCTCGTGCAAGTTAACCGCGTGATTTCCGTTGGATCAGAGGTTGAAAAAGAGATGAATTATCCACCGTTGGATCATGAATAAAGTTGCAAGGTGTCTAACAAGGTATGGGTCAGCGTTTAATTGTTGATTATTAAATAATCATAATATAAATATGCGGGCTAGCATGGGTTAAGTGGTGATGCCGAAAGGAGAATAGGCGTTAATATCACAGTCTTTTGACGTTCGAATACATTAGAGGATTCAATTATATAGTGCGAAATGTTTATGATCGGGCGCTAAAAGCCACGGTTTATTAATAGTTTTAATGTTTGAATCGGGGAATATGCATAAATGACGATATATATTTATATATTGTGCTAAAGTCGAAACCTATATGAAATGAGATTGGGTTTATTACAAGAGCTTGCAAGAACAAAAGAGCAAGAGACAGTGGCAGAAAAATGGTACAGGGAAAAAGATGAATTGAAATTTTAATATGAGTTTCCAACCATTATGTTTAAACTCATATATGAACAGAGAATGTAGACAAGTAGCCAGAGAACAGAGATGGTAATGAACAAACATCATCCAGATTCATATGTATTTGAGAATAAAACCTGAAAAGTTGTTATATATGTAGCTAGTGCACTCAAGTACAGTGAACAGATGAATAGACACAGAGGTGAACCAAAATATACAGAATAGTCACTCAACAGCAGTAGAAAAGACAAATCTAGTAAAGCCAAAGCCCAAAAAAGGAGCTAAGTGGAATTGAAATGTGTAACTGAAAGTGTAAATATTTCTTTTTTTATATTTTTTGTGATGCAAAGGCAAGTATCCTAAGGAAAATAAAAATCCCACTGTAGCATGAAAATTTGTACATATAATTATAATTTTAAATTGAGTTGGATAAAGGACTAAGAAGACAGAAGTCAAAAAGTCAGGATTATTCACTTCAAATTCCCTGAGGAATGTAAAGAGTCATGTGATGAACTCTATATATAATATCACATTGATATGCACAAAAAGGAGAGAGAGAGTAAGGATACAGATTGAAAAGAATCGAAGATTGAGGCAGAGAAGATAAGGAAGAGAGGAGCAGAAAGAGATGCTACTGAACAGAGCTGATATCTGAGGTAAATCAGCAAACATTTCTTGTGATAAATTGAGGAAGTTGGAGCTTCCCTATCAAGTTGAAGCTTGATAGCTGTCAGTTGTAGCTGACTGAGGTTGGAGCCTCCTGTAGGTTGGTGCCTGCAGAAAATTGAAGGGAATTGGAGCTTCCTTGCAAGTTGTAGCTTGCAGAATTGAGTATTGGAGCCTCCTGTGGGTTGGTGCCTGCAAAAAAACAATGGTGAGAGGGAGTTGGAGTTTTCCTTTGCATCACAATAATAATAAGATGTATTTTTCTCCCTTTATGGGTTTCCACTTATATCTGTTGTCTCTATCTGTGTTTCCTGTGTGCTGAGATGATTTATCAAATCTGCTTAATGTTTGCTGCTCTCATAATAAGTTTAATGTCACATCAATTTAATACTTGCTGCAACATATTAAGACTGTTCATATACTAAGGTTGATTATAAAAGTAAGCTATAAATAAGCTGATGAAAAGTTAAAAACTGATTCACCCCCCCCCCCCTCTCAGTTCAACTAAAATTCAACAATTGGTATCAGACCCAGGCTCCTTTGTACCAGTTTAACAACTGAAAGGAGATTCTAGGTTCTCAGGATGGCTAGTAAAGAAGGATGCTCAACCAATAAAGCCCCTTTCTTTACAGGTGAAAATTATGCCTTTTGGAAAATCAGGATGAGGACATACATAATGTCTCTAGGAATAGAAGTTTGGGGTGTTGTGGAATTAGGATATGCCCCAAAGGCAACTGACTCAGAGAAAGAATCCAAACAAGATTTTGTAGCTAACGCAAAAGCCATGAATGCCATCTTGAATGGATTGTGTGAAGCAGAGTTTATCAAAGTAATGCACAAAGACACTGCCAAAGAGATGTGGGATACTCTGGAGAACATCCATGAGGGAGACAAGAAAGTAAAGACTGCCAAACTTCAAGTCTATAGAGCCCAGTTTGAGAACTTGAAAATGAATGATGATGAAGACATTGACAGTTTCTTCCTAAAAGTTGCAGAAATTGTTAACAATATGAAAGCTCTTGGAGAAACCATGCCAGAAAGTATAATTGTGCAAAAGATTATAAGATCTCTTCCATCCAGGTTTAATCCCAAGGTGTCTGCAATAGAAGAAACAGCTGATTGAGAGACCTTGACCATGAACCAGCTACTTGGAAATTTAACAGCATACGAGATGAGGCTCCCATAGAAGAAGCCAAGTACGAGGGAGGCAGCCTTTAAAACAGAAAAGAAGAAAGAAGAAGAGGAAGACATATGCTCTTGCTCGGATGAAGAAGAGGAAAAATTTGTCAAGAAATTGGATAGAGGCTCAGGTAAATACAAAGGTAAACTTCCTTTCAAATGCTTTAACTGTGGAAGAGTTGGACACTATGCTACTAAGTGTCCTCACAAGAAAGTAAGGAATCAGGCTCAAGAGTCAGAGAAAAATACATCAAAGAACTGGCAGAAAGGAAAGAAGTTCAACAGAAAATCCTTCTATGCTCAAAAAGACAGCAGTACATCTGAAGATCCAGATGAACTCTCAAGTGAAGATGGAACCTCTGAATTTTTATTGATGGCTATTGAAGAACTTGAAGGTCTCCTGCTAGAAGATGAAGAAGAAGAAGGTGAAGTCGACCTTGAGGGGGAGCTAAGAAGTGCTCTGGAAGATATTGATAGACTCAAGCTGAAATGTAGAAAACAAAAGGACATTCTCCTCAAGTATGTACGAGAAGAACAGAATTCAGAAGTCCTGATGCAGCTAAAGATAGAGCTTCAAGAAGCCAAGAAGATAGAGGACATGCTACTTAAGAAAATCAAGGAAAAAACTCAGGAACAAGAAAAGTTGGAAGAAGAAGTAGTATGTCTCATAAAGAAATTAGAAAATGCTCAAAGGAAAGTGGTTATAAACTCTTCTCAAACAACAAGCTCTAGTAAGTTGAATGAAATTCTGGTTGCTCAAAGATCACCTATGATAAAAACTGGAATAGGCTATGAAGGAGAATCAAGTAAAAACAAAGAAAAAGAAAATAGAGAGATTATTTTTGTAAAAGCAAAGAAGGATGATGAAGCAGCTCAAATAGTGCCTACAAAAGAAGAAACTTGTAAGGAAGGAGACAGAACCCAGAAAAATCCTCTAATAACAAAGAATGAAATAAATACTCAAACAACAGGAAAAGATTTATATGCCCCTGAGTATCTCAAATTTGAAAGCCATTAAAGGAGATTCTTCCCTCCTATGAAGAATGCCACTCGTTATGTCTACCACAAGCAGGGACACATTGCTGCATATTGTCATGCAAGGAGGAGTAATTTAAACCATAAAAAGATGCAAACAGTGAAGAGACTGTCTCAAACAAACAAATGGAGAAAACAACCTTACATCAGGTATGCAAATAATTTCTATGGTTGTTGTTTTTATTGTAATGAATTTGGCCATAAAATTATTGAATTTAGAAAGTATGGACAAAGATTGATGTTCAACACCTCAAGGAGGTTTATGAATCAAAGAAATTTTGTTCATACTCACAATTCTGTAAAAACTATGATCAAATGTTGTATATGCAATCAAGTTGGACATATGCCTTCCAAATGTCCTCTGAAAGGATGTGATTCATCATCTCACAAAAGATACCAAAAAAAAGGATGCCTACAGTGGAAAAAGAAGGAGAATAAGTGTGACATGGCTCTAACTGCTCGAGATCTGAAAAGCCAATGGTATCTGGACAGTGGCTGCTCAAAACATATGACTGGAGACAAGATAAAATTTATAACTTTTGATGAAAAGAAAATTGGTAATGTTACTTTTGGCAATGATAAATCAGGAAAAATCAAGGGAAAGGGCTCAGTCAGCTTAGATAATGGCAGAGGTAAGGCCCAAGATGTACTATTTGTAGATGGGCTGAAGGAAAATTTGCTGAGTGTCAGTCAAACGTGTGATAAAGGCTACGAAGTTCTTTTCAGAGCACAAGACTGTGAAGTCAGATCAAGCACCACAGGTAAGACTTTGATCAAAGGTGTTCGAACAGAGAGAAATGTTTACATCATGAAAGAGGAAGATGAAGCATGCCATCTTAGAAAAATTGAGGAGTCATGGTTATGGCATAGGAGATTTGGACATCTCAGCTTCGATCATATCATTAGACTGAGCAAGAAGAAAGTGGTCAGAGACATGCCAGAAATAAAAAGGCCTTCTAATACCATATGCAAATCTTGTCAATTGGGTAAACAGACCCGCACATCCTTTAAGGCCAAAGATGAGTTATCAACAAGAAGACCACTCCAGCTTGTGCACATGGATCTGTGTGGACCTGCAAGAACTAAAACACCAAGTGGAGAATCCTACTTTATGCTGATAATAGATGATTTATCCAGAATGACATGGGTTGATTTTCTTAAGAATAAATTGGAAGCTCTAGACAAATTCAAAATATTCAAAGCATTAGCAGAAAATCAGACAGGATGCAAGCTAAAATGCATCAGATCGGACAAAAGAGGTGAATTCACAGATTATGACTTTGCAGATCTGTACAATGAATATGGCATAAAACAACAATTTACTATTGTAGGGACACCTCAGCAGAATGGAGTAGCAGAGAGACAAAACAGATCTGTTCAACAAATTGCTAGAGCCATGATGCAAGAGAGTAATATTCCTCAAACCTTCTGGGCAGAAGAAGTACATACAGTGGTGCATATCCTTAATAAATCTCACTTAAGACCAAGCAGTGACAAGACTCCCTATGAACTATGGCATGGAAAGTCAGCTTCAATCAAACATTTTAGAATTTTTGGAAGCAAGTGTTATATAAAGAATAATGATGAAAATATTGGGAAATTTTATGCAAGAGCAGATGAAGGGATTTTTCTAGGATATGCTTCCAAAAGTAAAGGGTACAGACGCTACAACAAGACTCTTCGAAAAATAGTTGAAAGTATTGATGTGAGATTTGATGAAGAACTTCCAAACAATACAAGAGATACAGACTAATGCAGTCCATCAGAAAACCATGAAGAAGAAAACCAGAATGATGGTGAAACAAGCAAGACAACAGAAGATGCAGATCTGAGCTCGAAAGCCCCCTCAAGATACAATCAGAAGAATCATCCTGAAGATCAGATCATAGGAGACAAGAAAGCAGGGGTCCAGACAAGAAGGCAGCTAACAGAACAAACAAAAGAGGTATAGATAGCCATGTTATCATAGATAGAGCCAAAGAGATTTGAAGAAGCCTACAAGGACAAGTATTGGGTAAAGGAAATGAATGAATAATTCGACCAAATTGAGAAGAACAATACTTGGGAACTAGTTCCTAGACCAATTGAGAAAAATATCATTGGCTCAAAATTGGTATTCAAGAATAAAATGAATGAGCAAGGACAAGTAATCAGGAATAAAGCCAGACTAGTTTGCAAAGGATATTCACAAATTGAAGGACTTGATTATGATGAAACATTTTCTCCTGTAGCCAGAATGGAAGCCATCAGAATGTTTCTGGCCTTTGCATGCTACCAAAACTTCAAGGTATACCAAATGGATGTGAAATCTGCATTTCTGAATGGAGATCTAGAAGAAGAAGTCTACATGGAACAACCAGAAGGTTTCTCTTTAACAGACAAAGAAGACTATGTGTGTAGACTGAAGAAGGCTCTATATGGACTAAACAGGATCCTCGTGCTTGGTACTCAAGACTGGATAAATATTTGCAAAAACAAGGCTTTAAGAGAGGTGGAGTAGACAGCAATCTATACATAAAAGCCCATGAAAATGAACTCCTGATTGTTGTAGTATATGTTGATGACATTATGTTTGGAAGCAATGGAGAAGAACTAGAAAAAGGATTTGTTGATGAGATGAAAACAGAGTTTGAGATGTCTATGATTGGAGAGCTTAGTTTCTACTTAGGACTTCAAATTCAGCAAAAGAACACAAGTACATTCATCTCACAAGAAAAATACTTAAAAGAAATGTTGAAAAAGTTCAAAATGGAGGACTACAAACCTGTGTCAACTCCCATGATCACGAGATGTAAGCTGTGTGCTGATGATGGATCTGATGATATAGATCAAAGACTCTACATATCCATGATAGGAAGTCTGCTGTGTTTGACAGCATCAAGACCAGACATCATGCTAGCAGTAGGACTAGTGGCTAGATATCAAGCAGCACCTAAACAAAATCACCTTCTTGCAGTAAAAAGAATATTCAGATATCTACAAGGAACAACACTGTATGGGCTTTGGTATCCTAATGGCAAAAACTTCACTTTGACAGCATATACAGATGCAGATTGGGCCAGCTGTGTGGATGACAGGAAAAGTACAAGTGGAGATGCATTCTATCTAGGAGAAAGTCTGGTGGCATGGTTAAGCAAGAAACAAACATCTATCTCTCTATCTACAGCAGAAGCAGAATATATAGCAGCAGCAGCAGCATGTTGTACACAAGTCATGTGGATGAAGAAAACCCTCCAAGACATGAAGGTGAGAACGGATGAACCTATCTCAATCAAATGTGATAATACAAGTGTTATAAGTATATCAAAAAATCATGTGCTTCACTCAAAAACTAAACATATCCCAATCAAGTATCATTTTCTCCGAGAACAAGTGGCTCAGAAGGTAGTAAAACTGGAATATGTGCCAACAAAAGAAAAAACAACTGATATATTTACCAAACCTCTTGCTAGAGAACCATTTGAATATTTGAGAGATATACTAGGGGTAGTATCGATAGATGCTACTCTCTGATATAAAGAGAAAGCACAGTTTCAGGGGGAGAACAGAAACGAAAATATCATTCCAGGGGGAGATCAGCCAACAAGGAAAGCATGAAACAGGTCCTCAAGGTCAAAGGACCATGGAAAGAATACATGCAGCATAAAAGAGTAAATGAAAAGTCTAAAGGGTCAGTATTTTAGATTTAATCCGAAGTTTGCAGCAGTAGGGTACAAAGTCAGAAGATCTCATAGAGAGGAAAAGCAAGAAATGTTGAAAAAAAAATAATAAAAACAAAGAATCAAAGGATACAATCTACACTAAGAAATGTGCAACCCCTTGCCATTGATGTTAAAGGGGGAGGAAGAGCTAGCAACAGAAGGAAGGATCCTAAAAGGAGAACAAAGGAAGTATATTGCCATCAATGCCAAAGGGGGAGACTGTTGGAAATGTTGTCATTGATGGCAAAGGTCAGCAAAGAAGAACAGAGGAAGAGTGCATTTACAGAGAGCAGTAGAGGCAGAGGTCGAGCAGCAGAGGTAGAGGTAGAGGCAGCGAATACAGAGGAATTAGAGACAGAACAGTGAAGTTGAAAGGGTTTGAAGGATTTTAATACAGTTTGCAGATGAATTATTGAGCAATTATTCATTAATTAATATTTTATGGCATAGACCTTGATTAAAGGGACAGCGTACAACAGAAGCGCCGAAAAAGTTTGAATCAAATTGATTGAACAGAATGTGGGTTTGAATTGCCATCAGTATGTAAGGGCGAGAATCTAAGATTGAGGAATTCGTAAGAGCTGTGAGGCTTGGGGATAGCTCCTTGAGATATCATTGCAGACATAGTATGGAGGACTGACAAATGGGCTCAATGGGCGATCGAATGGTGGAGTGCTAAGATGAGCCAAGAATAAAATAAAACATTGAAGCGTTGAACGGAACCCTGAGCTAAAAGTTAAGCGGAACTCGGACGACAGAACCTGGAGCATAGGGGTGGAACCACGAAGGAGGAACAGTGGACGCGGTTTAGAGCGAACCGGTGGTTTTCATCGCACCACCTTCGACGGGCAAGCGGTTTTCAAGAAATCGGAGCGATTCCATAGAGCGGCTGACACGTGGCATATGGAGGGACCCCAAAACCACTTTCATTGCGCACCATCGTGAGTTAAAGTTCGTGCAGCTAACCAGACTGATATCCATTGGATCGTGTGGAGCAAGGCGACGTGCTCTACGCCGTCGGATGTGGAGGGACATTTAAATGCTGGGGCCCAGTCCATCGCACAACTATTAAATATTAACCCTCGTGCAAGTTAGCCACGCGATTTTCATTGGATCAGAGGTTGAAAAAGAGATGAATTATCCACTGTTGGATCATGAATAAAGTTGCAAGGTGTCTAACAAGGTATGGGTCAGCGTTTAATTGTTGATTATTAAATAATCGGAATATAAATATGTGGGCTAGCGTGGGTTAAGTGGCGATGCCGAAAGGAGAATAGGCGTTAATATCACAGTCTTTTTACGTTCGAATACATTAGAGGATTCAATTATACAGTGCGAAATGTTTATGATCGGGCGCTAAAAGCCACGGTTTATTAATAGTTTTAATGTTTGAATCGGGGAATACACATACATGATGATATATATTTATATACTGTGCTAAAGTCGAAACCTATATGAAATGAGATTGGGTTTATTACAAGAGCCTGCAAGAACGAAAGAGCGAGAGACAGCGGAAGAAAAATGGTACAGGGAAAAGATGAATTTAAATTGTAATATGAGTTTCAAACCATTATGTTTAAACTCATATATGAACAGAGAATGTACACAGGTAGCTAGAGAACAGAGATGGTAATGAACAGACATCGTCCAGATTCATATGTATTTGAGAATAAAACCTGAAAAGCAGTTATATATGTAGCTGGTGCACTCAAGTACAGTGAACAGATGAATAGACATAGAGGTGAACCAAAATATACAGAACAGTCACTCAATAGCAGCAGAAAAGACAAATCCAGTAAAGCCAAAGCCCAAAAAAGGAGCTGAGTGGAATTGAAATGTGTAACTGAAAGTGTAAATATTTCTTTGTTTATATTTTTTGTGATGCAAAGGCAAGTATCCTAAGGAAAATAAAAATCCCACTGTAGCATGGAAATTTGTACATATAATTATAATTTTAAATTGAGTTGGATAAAGGACTGAGAAGACAGAAGTCAAAAAGTCAGGATTATTCACTTCAAATTCCTTGAGGAATGTAAAGAGTCATGTGATGAACTCTATATATAATATCACATTGATATGCAAAAAAAGGAGAGAGAGAGTAACGATAGAGAATGAAAAGCATATAAGATTGAGGCAGAGAAGATAAGGAAGAGAGGAGAAGAAAGAGATGCTACTGAATAGAGCTGATATCTGAGGTAAATCAGAAAACATTTCTTGTGATAAATTGAGGAAGTTGGAGCTTCCCTATCAAGTTGAAGCTTGATAGCTGTCATTTGTAGCTGACTGAGGTTGGAGCCTCCTGTAGGTTGGTGCCTACAGAAAATTGAAGGGAGTTGGAGCTTCCGAGGGTCTTGTAGCTTGCGAATTGAGGCTTGATTTTCCCACGTAGGTTGGTTCCTACATAGAAATAGTGGTGAGAGGAGTTGGAGCTTGCCTTTGCATCACAACAATAATAAGATGTGGTTTCTCCTTTATGGGTTTCCACTTATATCTGTTTGTCTCTATACGTAATTGCACAGTAATGTGAGATGATTTATCAAATGCAGCAATGTTTGTTGCTCTCATAATAAGTTTAATATCACATTAATTTAATACTTAACTGTGACATATTAATTTCATATACTAAGGTTGATTATAAAAGTAAGCTATAAATAAGCTGATGAAAAGTTGAAAAAATTCTCATGTATGTATTGAACTGATTCACCCTCCCCCCCTCAGTTCAACCAAAATTCAACAATTGGTATCAGAGAAGGTTCCTTTGTACCAATTTAATAACTGAAAGGAGATTCTAGGTTCTCAGGATGGCTGGTAAAGAAGGATGCTCAACCAATAAAGCCCCTTTCTTTACAGGTGCAAATTATGCCTTCTGGAAAATCAGGATGAGGACATACATAATGTCTCTAGGAATAGAAGTTTGGGGTGTTGTGGAATTAGGATATGCCCCAAAGGAAATTGACTCAGAGAAAGAATCCAAACAATATTTTGTAGCTAACGCAAAAGCCATGAATGCCATATTGAATGGATTGTGTGAAGCAGAGTTTATCAAAGTAATGCACAAAGATACTGCCAAAGAGATGTGGGATACTCTGGAGAACATCCATGAGGGAGAAAAGAAAGTAAATACTGTTAAACTTCAAGTCTATAGAGCCCATTTTCAGAACTTAAAAATGAATGATGATGAAGAAATTGACAGTTTCTTCCTAAAAGTTGCAGAAATTGTTAACAATATGAAAGATCTTGGATAAACCATGCCAGAAAGTTTAATTGTGCAAAAGATTCTAAGATCTCTTCCATCCAGGTTTAATCCCAAGGTGTCTGCAATAGAAGAAACAGCTGATTGGGAGACCTTGACCATGAACCAGCTACTTGGAAATTTAACAGTATACGAGATGAGGCTCCCACAGAAGAAGCCAAGTACGAGGGAGGCAACCTTTAAAACAGAAAAGAAGAAAGAAGAAGAGGAAGACATATGCTCTTGCTCGGATGAAGAAGAGGCAAAATTTGTCAAGAAATTGGATAGAGGCTCAGGTAAATGCAAAGGTAAACTTCATTTCAAATGCTTTAACTGTGGAAGATTTGGACACTATGCTGCTAAGTGTCCTCATAAGAAAGTAAGTAATCAGGCTCAAGAGTCAGAGAAAAATACATCAAAGAACTGGCAGAAAGGAAAGAAGTTCAGCAGAAAATCCTTCTATGCTCAACAAGATAGCGGTACATCTGAAGATCCAGATGAAATCTCAAGTGAAGATGGAACCTCTAAATTTTTATTGATGGCTATAGAAAAACTTGAAGGTCTCCTGCTAGAAGATGAAGAAGAATAAGGTGAAGTCGACCTTGAGGGGGAGATAAGAAGTGCTCTGGAAGAGATTGATAGACTCAAGCTAAAATGCAGGAAACAAAAGGACATTCTCCTCAAGTATGTACGAGAAGAACAGAATTCAGAAGTCCTGATGCAGGTAAAGATAGAGCTTGAAGAAGCCAAGAAGATAGAGGACGTGTTACTTAAGCAAATCAAGGAAAAAACTCAGGAACAAGAAAAGTTGGAAGAAGAAGTAGTATGTCTTAGGAAGAAATTAGAAAATGCTCAAAGGAAAGTGGTTATAAACTCTTCTCAAACAACAAGCTCTAGTAAGTTGAATGAAATTCTGGTTGCTCAAAGATCACCTATGAGAAAAACTGGAATAAGCTATGAAGGAGAATCAAGTAAAAACAAAGAAAAGGAAAACAGAGAGATTATTTTTGTAAAAGCAAAGAAGGATGATGAAGCAGCTCAAATAGTGCCTACAAAAGAAGAAACTTGTAAGGAAGGAGACAGAACCCAGAAAAATCCTCTAATAACAAAGAATGAAAGAAATACTCAAACAACAGAAAAAGATTTATATGCCCTTGAGTAAGTCAAATTTGAAAGCCATCAAAGGAGATTCTTCCCTCCTATGAAGAATGCCACTTGTTATGTCTGCCACAAGAAGGGACACATTGTTGCATATTGTCATGCGAGGAGGATTAATTTAAACCAACAAAAGATGCAAACAGTGAAGAGACTGTCTCAAACAAACAAATGGAGAAAACAACCTTACATCAGGTATGAAAATAATTTCTATGGTTATTGTTTTTATTGTAAGGAATTTGGCCATAAAATTATTGAATGTAGAAAGTATGGACAAAGATTGATGTTCAACATCTCAAGGAGGTTTATGAATCAAAGAAATTTTGTTCATACTCACAATTCTGCAAAAACTATGATCAAATGTTGTATATGCAATCAAGTTGGACATATTCCTTCCAAATTTCCTCTGAAAGGATGTGATTCATCATCTCACAAAAGATATCAAACAAAAGGATGGTTCCAGTGGAAAAAGAAGGTGAATAAATGTGACCTAGCTCTAACTGCTCAAGATCTGAAAAGCCAATGGTATTTGGACAGTGGCTGCTCAAAACAATGACTGGAGACAAGAGAAAATTTATAACTTTTGACGAAAAGAAAACTGGTAATGTTACTTTTGGCAATGATAAATCAGGAAAAATCAAGGGAAAGGGCTCATTCAGCTTAGATAATGGTAGAGGTAAGGCCCAAGATGTACTATTTGTAGATGGGCTAACAGCAAATTTTCTGAGTGTCATTCAAATGTGTGATAAAGGCTACGAAGTTCTTTTCAGAGCACAAGACTGTGAAGTCAGATCAAGCACCACAAGTAAGACTCTGCTCAAAGGTGTTCAAACAGATAACAATGTTTACATTGTGAAAGAGTAAGATGAAGCATTCCATCTTAGCAAACTTGAGGAGTCATGGTTATGGCATAGGAGATTGGGACATCCCAGCTTTGATCATATCATTATACTAAGCAAGAAGAAAGAAGTCAGAGACATGCCAGAAATAAAAAGGCCTTTTAATACCATATGCAAATCTTGTCAATTGGGTAAACAGACCTGCACATCCTTTAAGGCCAAAGAGGAGTTATCAACAAGAAGACCACTCCAACTTGTGCACATGGATCTGTGTGGACCTGCAAGAACTAAAACACCAAGTGGAGAATCCTACTTCATGCTGATAATAGATGATTTCTCCAGAATGACATGGGTTGCTTTTCTCAAGAATAAATCGGAAGCTCTAGAAAAATTCAAAATATTTAAGGCATTAGCAGAAAATCAGACAGGATGCAAGCTGAAATGCATCAGATCAGACAGAGGAGGTGAATTCACTGATTATGACTTTGCAGACCTATGCAATGAACATGGCATAAAACAACAATTTACTATTGCAGGGACACCTCAGTAGAATGGAGTAGCAGAGAGACAAAACAGATCTGTTCAACAAATTGCCAGAGCCATGATGCAAGAGAGTAATATTCCTCAAACCTTCTGGGCAGAAGCAGTACACACAGCGGTGCATATCCTTAATAAAGCTCACTTAAGGCCAAGCAGTGACAAGACTCCCTATGAACTATGGCATGGAAAGCCAGCTTCAATCAAACATTTTAGAATTTTTGGAAGCAAGTGTTATATAAATAATAATGATGAAAATCTTGGGAAATTTGATGCAAGAGCAGATGAAGGGATTTTTCTAGGATATGCTTCCAAAAGTAAAGGGTACAGGTGCTACAACAAGACTCTTCGAAAAATAGTTGAAAGTATTGATGTGAGATTTGATGAAGAACTTCCAAACAATATAAGAGATACAGATTGCTGCAGTCCATCAGACAACCATGAAGAAGAAAACCAGAATGATGATGAAACAAGCAAGACAATAGAAGATGCAGAGCTGAGCTCGAAAGCCCCCTCAATATACACTCAGAAGAATCATCCTGAAGATCAGATCATAGGAGACAAGAAAGCAGGGGTCCAGACAAGAAGGCAGCTAACAGAGCAAACAAAAGAGGTATACATAGCCATGTTATCACAGATAGAGCCAAAGAGATTTGAAGAAGCCTGCAAGGACAAGTCTTGGGTAAAGGCAATGAATGAAGAATTGGACCAAATTGAGAAGAACAATACCTGGGAACTAGTTCCTAGACCAATTGAGAAAAATATCATTGGCTCAAAATGGGTATTCAAGAATAAAATGAATGAGCAAGGACAGGTAATTAGGAATAAAGCCAGACTAGTTTGCAAAGGATATTCACAAATTGAAGGACTTGATTATGATGAAACATTTTCTCCTGTAGCTAGAATGGAAGCCATCAGAATGTTCCTGGCCTTTGCATGCTACCAAGACTTCAAGGTATACCAAATGGATGTGAAATCTGCATTTCTGAATGGAGATCTAGAAGAAGAAGTCTACATGGAACAACCAAAAGGTTTCTCTTTAACAGACAAAGAAGACTATGTGTGCAGACTAAAGAAGGTTCTATATGGAATAAAACAAGCTCCTCGTGCTTGGTACTCAAGACTAGATAAATATTTGCAAAAACAAGGCTTTAAGAGAGGTGGAGTAGACAACAATCTGTATATAAAAGCCCATGAAAATGAACTCCTGAGTGTTGTAGTGTATGTTGATGACATTATGTTTGGAAGTAACAGAGATGAACTAGCAAAAGGGTTTGCTGAGGAGATGAAATCAGAGTTTGAGATGTCCATGGTTGGAGAACTCAGTTTCTACTTAGGACTTCAAATTCAACAAAAGAACACAGGTACATTCATCTCACAAGAAAAATACTTAAAAGAAATGTTGAAAAAATTCAAAATGGAGGACTGCAAACCTGTGTCAAATCCCATGATCACGGGATGTAAGTTGTGTGCTGATGATGGATCTGCTGATATAGATCAAAAACTCTACAGATCCATGATAGGAAGTCTGTTGTATCTGACAACATCAAGACCAGACATCATGCTAGCAGTAGGACTAGTGGCTAGATATCAAGCAGCACCTAAACAAAATCACCTTCTTGTAGTAAAAAGAATATTAAGATATCTACAAGGAACATCACTGTATGGGCTTTGGTATCCTAAAGGAAAAAACTTCACTTTGACAGCATACACAGATGTAGATTGGGCCAGCTGCGTGGATGACAGGAAAAGTACAAGTGGAGGTGCATTCTATCTAGGAGAAAGTATGGTGGCATGGTTAAGCAAGAAACAAACATCTATCTCTCTATCTACAACAGAAGCAGAATATATAGCAGCAGCAGCATGTTGTACACAAGTCATGTGGATGAAGCAAACCCTCCAAGACATGAAGGTGAGCACTGATGAACCTATCTCAATCAAATGTGATAATACAAGTGCTATAAGTATATCAAAAAATCCTGTGCTTCACTCAAAAACTAAACATATCCCAATCAAGTATCATTTTCTCCGAGAACAAGTGGCTCAGAAGATAGTAAAACTGGAGTATGTACCAAAAAAAGAACAAACAACAGATATATTTACCAAACCTCTTGCTAGAGAACCATTTGAATATTTGAGAGATAAACTAGGGGTAGTATCTGTAGATGCTACTCTGTGATATGAAGAGAAATCACAGTTTCATGGGGAGAACATAAATGAAAATATCATTCCAGGGGGAGATCAGCCAACAAGGAAAGCATGAAACAGGTCCTCAGGGTCAGAATACATCCAACATAAAAGAGTACATATGGAAAGAATACATCCAACATAAAAGAGTTAATGAAAAGGCTAAAGGGTCAGAATTTATATTTAATCCAGAGTTTGGAGCAGCAAGGTACAAAGTCAGAAGATCTTAGAGAGAGGAAATGCAGAAGCAATGAGCAACCCTTTGCCCTTGATGTCAAAGGGGGAGGAAAAAAAAAAGGGGCTTCTATAAGGCAAGGAGAGGAAGAGTATTGCCATCAATGCCAAAGGGGGAGACTGTTGGAAATGTTTTCATTGATGGCAAAGGTCAGCAGAGAAGATCAGAGGAAGAGTGCATTTACAGAGAGCAGTAGAGGCAGAGGTCGAGCAGCAGAGGCAGAGGCAGAGGCAGCGAATACAGAGGAATTAGAGACAAAACAATGAAGTTGAAAGGGTTTGAAGGAGTTTAATACAGTTTGCAGATGAATTATTGAGCAATTATTCATTAATTAGTTTTGTATGGAATAGAACTTGATTAAAGACTAAAACCCTGTGGTAAAGACTTAATATTTTTGGGGATGAGATGGAGCATTGCTTAAATAGCAAGGAAACCATGAAGTGGTCGAAGAAACTAATAATGAGCAAAAGCATAGTTTGAAAACCAAACTTGTGAGTCAAGGATCACGATGAGTCAGAGGATTGAAGAGCCAAAGGAGCGCAGTGTATTAAAGATTTGGGTAGTCTCTAACTGAGAATCAAAGGGAAAACGTACCACAGAAGCGCTGAAAAAGTTCGAATCAAATTGATTGAACAGAATGAGGGTTTGAATTGCCATCAGTATGTAAGGGCGAGAATCTGAGATTGAGGAATTCGTAAGAGCTGTGAGGCTTGGGGATAACTCCTTGAGATATCATTGCAGTCATAGTATGGAGTGATAAGGTGAGCCAAGAATAAAATAAAACGTTGAAGCATTGAACGGAACCCTGAGCCAAAAGGGAATGGAACTCTGACTAGTGAACAGTGACGACGGAACCTGGAGTAGAGGGGCGGAACCACGAAGGAGGAACAGTGGACGCGGTTTAGAGAGAACCGGTGGTTTTCATCGCACCACCTTTGATGGGCAAGCAGTTTTCAAGAAATCACAACGATTCCATATAGCGGCTGACACATGGCATACAGAGGAACCCCAAAACCGCTCTCATTGCGCGCCATCGCGCGTTATTGTTCGCGCATCTTCGCCAAGCGATATCTGTCCGATCAAATGAGGCGGCGCGACGCAATAAAAACCGTGGGATGGAGACAACCGTTAATGCTGGGCCCCAGTCCATCGTGCAACTATTGAGTATTAACCCTCGTGCAAATTAACCGCGCAATTTCCATTGGATTAGAGGTTGAAAAAGAGATGAATTATCCACTGTTGAATCATGAATAAAGTTACAAGGTGTCTAACAAGGTATGGGTCAAAGTTTAATTGTTGATTATTAAATAATCGAAATAAAAATATGCGGGGTAGTGTGGGTTAAGTGGCGATGCCGAAAGGAGAATAGGCGTTAATATTATAGTCTTTTGACGTTCGAACAAGTGGCTCAGAAGATAGTAAAACTGGAGTATGTACCAAAAAAATAACAAACAACAGATATATTTACCAAACCTCTTGCTAGAGAACCATTTGAATATTTGAGAGATAAACTAGGGGTAGTATCTGTAGATGCTACTCTATGATATGAAGAGAAATCACAGTTTCAGGGGGAGAACAGGAATGAAAATATCATTCCAAGGGGAGATCAGCCATCAAGGAAAGCATGAAATAGGTCCTCAGGGTCAAAGGATTATGGAAAGAATACATCCAACATAAAAGAGTTAATGAAAAGGCTAAAGGGTCAGAATTTTAGATTTAATCCAAAGTTTGGAGCAGCAGGGTACAAAGTCATAAGATCTCAGAGAGAGGAAATGCAGAAAGCAATGAGCAACCCTTTGCTATTGATGTCAAAGGGGGAGGAAAAGCAAAAAGGGGATTCTATAAGGTAAGCAGAGGAAGAGTATTGCCATCAATGCCAAAGGGGGAGACTGTTGGAAATGTTGTCATTGATGGCAAAGGTCAACAGAGAAGAACAAAGGAAGAGTGCATTTACAGAGAGGAGTAGAGGCAAAGGTCAAGCAGTAGAGGCAGAGGCAGAGGCAGCAAATACAGAGGAATTAGAGACAAAACAGTGAAGTTGAAAGGGTTTGAAGGAGTTTAATACAGTTTGCAGATGAATTATTGAGCAATTATTCATTAATTAAGTTTGTATGGCATAGACCTTGATTAAAGACTAAAACCCTGTGGTAAAGACTTAATATTTTTGGGGATGAGTTGGAGCATTGCTTAAATGGCAAGGAAACCATGAAGTGGTCAAAGAAACTAATAATGAGCAAAAGCACAGTTTGAAAACCAAACTTGTGAGTCAAGGATCACGATGAGTCAGAGGATTGAAGAGCCAAAGGAGCGCAGTGTATTAAAGATTTGGGCAGTCTCTAACTGAGAATCAAAGGGACAACGTACCACAGAAGCGCCGAAAAATTTCGAATCAAATTGATTGAACAGAATGAGGGTTTGAATTTCCATCAGTATGTAAGGGTGAGAATCTGAGATTGAGGAATTCGTAAGAGCTGTGAGGCTTGGGGATAGCTCCTTGAGATATCATTGTAGTCATAGTATGGAGTGATAAGGTGAGCCAAGAATAAAATAAAACGTTGAAGCGTTGAACGGAACCCTGAGCCAAAAGGGAACGGAACTCTGACTAGTGAACAGTGACGACAGAACCTGAAGTAGAGGGGCGAAACCACGAAGGAGCAACAGTGGACACGGTTTAGAGCGAACCGGTGGTTTTCATCGCACCACCTTCAACGGGCAAGCGGTTTTCAAGAAATCGGAGCGATTCCATAGAGCGGCTGACACGTGGCATACGGAGGGACCCCAAAACCGCTCTCACTACGCGCCATCGCGCGTTATTGTTCGCACATCTTCGCCAAGCGATATCCGTCTGATCAAATGAGGCGGCGCGACACGATAAGAACCGTCGGATGGAGATGACCGTTAACGTTGGGGCCCCATCCATCGCGCAACTATTGAATATTAACCCTCGTGCAAGTTAATCGCGCGATTTCCGTTGGATCAAAGGTTGAAAAAGAGATGAATTATCCACCGTTTAATCATGAATAAAGTTGCAAGGTGTCTAACAAGGTATGGGTCAACGTTTAATTGTTTATTATTAAATAATCAAAATACAAATATGCGGGCTAGCGTGCGTTAAGTGGCAATTCCGAAAGGAGAATAGGCGTTAATATTACAGTCTTTTGACGTTCGAATACATTCAGTTAAAAAAAAAGAAAAAAAAAAGAAAAGAAAAAATTGAATAGAGGATTCAATTATACAGTGCGAAATGCTTATGATTGGGCGCTAAAAGCCACAGTTTATTAATAGTTTTAATGTTTGAATCGGGGAATATGCATACATGACGATATATATTTATATACTGTGCTAAAGTCGAAACCTATATGAAATGAGATTGGGTTTATTACAAGAGCCTGCAAGAATGAAAGAGCGAGAGACAGCGACAGAAAAATAGTACAGGGAAAAACATGAATTGAAATTGTAATGTGAGTTTCAAACCATTATGTTTAAACTCATATATGAACAGAGAATGTAGACAGGTAGCCAGAGAACAGAGATGGTAATGAACAGACATCGCCCAGATTCATATGTATTTGAGAATAAAACCTGAAAAGTAGTTATATATGTAGCTGGTGCACTCAAGTACAGTGAACAGATGAATAGACACAGAGGTGAACCAAAATATACAGAACAGTCACTCAACAACAGCAGAAAAGACAAATCCAGTAAAGCCAAAGTCCAGAAAGGGAGATGAGTGGAATTGAAATGCATAACTGAAAATGCAAATATTTTTTTGTTTATATTGTTTGTGATGCAAAGGCAAGTATCCTAAGGAAAAGAAAAATCCCACTGTAGCATGGAAATTTGTACATATTATTATAATTTTAAATTGATTTGGATAAAGGAATGAGAAGACAGAAGCCAAAAATTCAGGACTATTCACTTCAAATTCCCTGAGGAATGTAAAGAGTCATGTGATGAACTCTATATATAATATCACATTGATATGCACAGAGTGGTTGGAGAGAGTAAGAATAGAGAATGAAAAGTATAGAAGATTGAGGCAGAGAAGTTAAGGAAGAGAGGAGCAGAAAGAGATGCTACAGAACAGAGCTGATATCTGAGGTAAATCAACAAACACTTCTTGTGATAAATTGAGGAAGTTGGAGCTTCCCTATCAAGTTGAAGCTTGATAGTTGTCAGTTTTAGCTAAATGAGGTTGGAGCCTCCTGTAGGTTGGTGCCTGCAGAAAATTGAAGGGAGTTGGAGCCTCCTTGCAAGTTGTAGCTTGCAGAATTGAGGTTGGAGCCTCCTCTAGGTTGGTGACTGCAGAAAAACAGTGGTGAGAGGGAGTTGGAGCTTGCCTTTGCATCACAACAATAATAAGATGTGGTTTTATCCCTTTATGGGTTTCCACTTATATCTGCTGTCTCTATCTGTGTTGCCTATGTGCTGAGATGATTTATCAAATCTGCTTAAAGTTTGCTGCTCTCATAATAAGTTTAATATCACATTAATTTAATACTTGTTGCAACATATTAAGATTGTTCATATACTAAGGTCGATTATAAAAGTAAGCTATAAATAAGCTAATGAAAATTTGAAAAATTCTCATGTATGTATTGAATTGATTCACCCCCCCCCCCCTCTCAGTTCAACTAAAATTCAACATCTCCCGTAGAAATTCTGGTCCTTTGCAACCCTTGACAACACATGATCTAGCTTTTTTTTGCCTTCTAGGAGCTCAATATTGAATCTGGTGTATCTCTGTTATTTCAGATCTTAAATATCTGATTTTCAGTCTTGTAGTATTCCTATAAGTCATCTTTCCAATGTCACAGGTCTGACCCAATTTGGATTTTTCAAGAGAGAGTTATACCCAATTTCTCACACTACCCTAATTATGGACTGTTTCAGCAGAGCGCACTTGTACGGCATGCCACGTGTCACTGTTTTTTAATTTTCCTATAAAATTGATAAATAAAAAACTAAAGACTATGCAATATCTGCCACTTTTTACGGAATTCCAATCCGATACTCAGAGAGAGAGTTATGACGATTTTACCAAGGTCACTTCTTTGAGATGAATTTCAGGAGCTTGCAAAAAACCTTACTTCCACAGATCATATCTCCAAAAATATTGTGCAAATTGATCTGAAATTTTTACTGCAGCTTCCTCAGGATTTCGGCTTCGCCTCATAAACATTTCAGCTTCTAAGCCTTCGTAGAAAAAAATTTAGAGCGAAAATTCCACAATGACCTGTTTCAGATGGTCGAATCCCTTACCTAAGGAGGAAATGAAGATCACAATATATATGAATGCTTAAGTTGAGAGGGGCTTCAACAAGTGAACGTGGGAGGGATTTTAGGAGCATAAAAAATATTAATTATGACTTTTCAATGACCCATGACCCAACCCCATGGGGTTTTAGCCCACTAACTAGGGTACAAACGTGAAACATGAATATCTCTCAAAACGTGAAGAATTACATGGCGTGCCATATATCAACGAAAACATCTTGAAAATTAGAAACCATCAAAATAATTATTGACCCAAAATATATTAATTTGGTAGGTCAAACTTCCCATTCAATATTGGGTTAGCCCCTGGTGCTACTTGGGTTGACATCAATGACAACCGTTGATCAACAATCTCCCCCTTTGGCATTGATGGCAACATAAGTACTCCCCCTGCGATCATGACACCTCTTCCTACAACATTCTCTCCCCCTTTGAAATCAATGGCAAAGGGTGACTCCCCTTGAAACATAACCATCTTGCGGACCTGTACACACTTCCACTTGCGCTGACACACAACCGTCCTGCAGACCTGTACACACTTCCACTCGCGCTGACACACAACCGTCCTGCAAACCTGTACACACTTCCACTCCCCCTTTATATTATGAAAAAGGAAAATCTAATGAGAACTTGCGAGAATCCCAAGCTTCTGGAGAAGATATTCCAATGCTGGCAAATATTTAATATGTGATTCTTTTGGTGCTGCTTGGAATCTTGCTACTTGTCCAACTACTTGCATAACATTTGGTTGGGAGGCTGTTACATATAGAAGAGTACTAATCATAGATCTGTACAACCTTTGATCCACATTCTTAGATGAGTTGTCTATGCTCAATTTGCAACCAAGTAAAGACATCTCGAAATCACTTTTCACCTTTGTAGCAAAATTATTACTTAGTCGATCATCATTGCTACCAATTATTGTATCATCCTCTTTAGCTATTAGACATGCTTTAGTTGCTTCATCCAGAACATATATGTCGTTTGGAGCTCGACTTGCTGTAGCCACAATTTCACCATACACGCCTTTCTTGATTTCACATTTCGTGGAGTTGAATAGTATTGTGTGTCCTTGATCACACATTTGTCCAACACTGAGCAGATTGTGATTCCTGTTTTCAACTTGATGAGAACATTGACTAGAGAATCTTTGTTTTAAAGAGTGACAACACGTGATCTATAACGTTGAAGATCCATCATTTCCAAAGGACACGGTTCCATCCTTCTTCTCTTTCGAGAGATACAAATTTATTTCTATCTCCGAGTCATATGCGATTGAGTAGCTTCTATCAACATACCACACATCTTTGCTCTTTTAAGCCTTGAGACGAGAGCACAATTATCATTCTTCTTCTTCTTCCATGTTCGTTCATTCTATGGCTTCAAAGATTCTTACGGAGGATTTCAAGTCTGACGGTCTTTGGCTATGTGTCCAAAGTTTCGACATTTGTAACATTCAATATTATTTCATAAATGTTCAAATCTATTGATGTTTCGCTGAACCCTAGGAGGTTCATATTTGACAGATCTCCTAGAATTGTATTTGTTCCTAGGGTACGTGCGACATTCTATAGCTTTATGACCACATTTTCCACATGAATAACAGTAGCCATAAAAAATATGTTGGTACCTGGATGGAAATTTTCATCGAGGAATTGTCTTCCAAGGCTATTCTTGCGAATCTTGTCCAATGAAGTCTACATGCATGTTAAATCTCATAGGTTCATTGTATTTTGTTGTAGAAGGTCTTGCTTCTTCTTCTTTGTAACCGATGCCAGTTTTGTCATTGTAAGATCGTTGATTTTTGATGAGTTCTTCCAATGCCCTTGAGTTGTTGGCATAGTATTGTATAGTTTTTCCTTTCTTCACTTCCTCACGCAGCGAGACTACTTCGGCTTATAATTCTTCCCTTTCTTGGTTGCTTTCTTCCAACTTCTTTCGAAGTGACTCTTCAATGCATTTTTGTTCTTCAACTTCAATTTTGAGACCTTGAACTTGTTCTTCAAGAGTTTTGGAACGGATCTTCTCCGCCTTGAGATCTTTTATAAGCTTGATTTCTTCCTCATAAAATTCCTCTATGGTCCATCCTTCTTCTCCATTGTTTGATACCTCTTAGTTATTGTGCTTGGGTTTATTGTTATTGGCCATAAACAATACTCTCTCATTGGCTTCTTCTTCACTATCATTGTCTTCATCGGATGATGAGCTATCTTCTTTAGAGAGAAAT
This sequence comes from Pinus albicaulis, assembly GCA_034641835.2. Taxonomy (NCBI): domain Eukaryota; kingdom Viridiplantae; phylum Streptophyta; class Pinopsida; order Pinales; family Pinaceae; genus Pinus; species Pinus albicaulis. The sequence goes on from CM076582.1 coordinate 1,128,764,515, forward strand.
TTCCTTTTGGATCCTTGCTTGTTGAATTTCTTAAGGCCTTTCTTTCTTTTTGAGTTTCCATTACTTTTGTTTGGAAATTTTTACATAAAATGCCCAACCTCATTCTGATTGGAAAAATATCAATGGAAGTTTACATTTGAATTTTCCCTTAACAATATTTAGTTATTCTCGTAAAGTAAGCATATTCTTCATCTAAAATACCTTCTTCATCATCTCCCTTTTCTTCACACTTGCAGGTGCATGTTTTTTCAATTGAAGGTTGTTTGTCCTTATTGGTTTTCTTAGATGCAATGAACGCAGTTTCTATATGCGAATTACCCTCTTCTTTATCAAGTCTCATTTCATATGCTATGAGAACTCCATGTAATTCCTCTTTATTGAGTTTGTCCATATTTGCACTGTATTCTAAGACCAATACCTTTGGGTTGAATATCCCTGGTAACGTTCTAATAATTTTTCGTATAATAGTCTTCTCGTCAACTGGATCTCCCAATCCTTCCAAAGTTTTGGTTATTTCATAACTGTATTGGAAGTATGCAACAATTTTTACATCTTCTTTCATTCTGAGTTGCTCAAATTTTCCTCTATAGATTTGAAGCTTTGCTTCTTTGACATTTGAGTCACCTGCATATATATTCTCAAGCTTTTCCCATAAATTTTTGGCAGTTTTACAACCCAACACCTTATGATAAGAAGATTCAATAAGTCCACTGATAATAATATTATTTTCTTTTGCATCATTTACCAAATTCTTCTTACCTTTTTCATCCGTGGTTGATGTAAATCCATTTTGAACAGTGTCCCATACTTCGTAACCTTGCGCCAAGAGATAGACCTCCATTCTTCCTTTCCAAAGTGCATAATTATTTTCATTGAATAGAGGTACACCATTCTTGGTATGCTCCATGACCTCGTTCCAGCTATTAAACTTCTACTGAAGGAACCAAGCTATGAAACCAATTGTTGGAAATACTGAGAGGGGGGGTGAATCAATATTTCTTTCAATTAGAGAACTAGTTAATCTTCAATTATTATTAGTGTTTGTACAATGATAGCAGCAAAAAAGAGGAACACAAATGCACACAGTTTTTAAGGTGGAAACCCACTCCGGGACAAAAACTACCTAATGCTTTTCTAATAATTCTTTTCACCTCCAATTGAAAATAAAGCTCCAACTTCCTAGAATCTAGAAAAGCATTCTTCTCCAGCTTCCACTGGATGGATGCTCCAACACCCGAGATTATTCAGTAGTCAAGTGAACGTATGCCCCAACACCTAATGAGCTACAACTCACCCTAGCACCACCCTACCACCCTATAGAAGAATAAAAAATGAATGGACTCCCATACCAGAGAAAATGGTCCACTTTACAATGATATAGAATGATTTAGAAGAAGAAGATATACTAGACCATAACCACAACTTTGACACAAACACCTAATGATGATCCTAGACCTCCCAATGCTGCCTCTTCAACCCTTGGTAGATAGATACTAGTACAATTTGTACAATAATGTATTTACAATGACTAGGTACAATGATACCTTTACAATGATTGTATGCAGTGATGCCCACTTGAAGACTTCATATGATGAACTTCTTGCTGCTGTTATGCACCTTGGATGCTGCTCTTGTCATGCTACCCTCTGCTGCACCTTGATTTGCTTTTTTTTCCGTAGAAATTCTGGTCCTTTGCAACCCTTGACAACACATGATCTAGCTTTTTTTTGCCTTCTAGGAGCTCGATATTGAATCTGGTGTATCTATGTTATTTCAGATCTTCAATATCTGATTTTCGGTCCTATAGTATTCCTTTGGGTCGTCTTTCCAATGCCACAGTTTTGACCCAATTTGGATTCTTCAAGAGAGAGTTATACCCAATTTCTCACAATATCCCAATTATGGACTGTTTTAGCAGAGCGCACTTTTACGACATGCCACGTGTCACTGTTTCTTCATTTGCCTCTAAAATTGATAGAGAGAAAACTGCAGACTGTGCAATATCTTCCAATTTTTACATAATTCCAATCCGATACTCAGAGAGAGAGTTATGACGATTTTACCAAGGTCACTTCTTTGAGATGAATTTCAGGAGCCTGCAAAAAACCTTACTTCCACAGATCATATCTCCAAACATATTGTGAAAATTGATCTAAAATTTTTACTACAGCTTCCTCAGTATTTCAGCTTCACCTCATAAAAATTTCAGCTTCTGAGCCTTTGTAGAAAAAAATTTAGAGATAAAATTCCACAATGACCTGTTTCAGATGGCCGAATCCCTTACCTAAGGAGGAAATGAAGATCACAATATATATGAATGCTTAAGTTGATAGGGGCCGCAACAAGTGAACGTGGGAGGGATTTTAGGAGCATAAAAAATATTAATTATGACTTTTCAATGACCCATGACCCAACCCCATGGGGTTTTAGCCCACTAACTGGGGTACAAACTTCAAACATGAATATCTCTCAAACCGTGAAGAATTACATGGCGTGCCATATATCAACGGAAACATCTCGACAAGTAGAAACCATCAAAAGAATTATTGACCCAGAATATATTAATTTGGTAGGTCAAAATTCCCATTCAATATTGGGTTAGCCCCTGGTGCTGCTTGGGTTGACATCAATGACAACTGTTGATCAACAGATATGACTGCTCATCCCCTGATGGAATACATAACCATTACAGAGACACTAACATTACAAGTTGTCGAAACTAAAACTCAAAATTAAGAACATATTGAACCACCATTTCCTTCTAAATAATCCTAATATCCTTACATTCATTATCAAATATTTCAACTCCACATACATTTTAATTCATAGGCTACTCCAAGCACCAAAATTATATTCCTACATGATATTGGCAATACTCATAATTTCTGAAATAATAGAGTAAAAAAAGAACTCATTATTTTGTACACCTAGTACACAAATCTCAATTCATAATCACTAATGAGGGTATGATGAAATGTAGAGGGAAAATATGAAAATATAAAACTCAATATGTGAGACTATCTACTAATCTATTTTCCATAGCCTTGGGTGGTTGTGATATAATATTGGGAAAAAAATAGCTATGCATGTTGGAGCTAGCCACAATGGATTTCAAAGAACTCTATATGAGTTTCACTAAAAGAGAGATGTACACACCCTTCAAGGGATTTAGGTAGGATCCTCTAAAATAGTAAGCTCTCATCATATTGATAAGTTATTATTGAAATTCCACTTTATTTCCCAATTTAATGCCTTACAAGTTATGGATAATACGATAGAGAAAGTCCATACAAATTTGTAGTTGGTCTTTGAAAAAAATCATTATTTCTTTGAGACACTAAAGGGTTTACACCTTTCTCGAGGAGAGAATGACCATGTGTTATCTGAACAAATCTCGTTCTACGGACAAGACAAGATATTCTTAGGCTTGGAAACCAAGCCTAGTAACAATCAAATAAAGAAATGAAAAAAATCCCTAATTTATGATTGAATCACAAAGATGAAGAGGATGACAATCTCATACCTTTTTAAGAAGTTCTCATTGATGATCCTCACTACTGTCCTTTGTAGCTTTCAACCTTTCTCCCTTGATGCTCCAAGAGGAAATATGCAAAGACAAAACCAAATAAGAGACCAAAGCATAAAAATATAACAAATATTCAATCATAAACTATGTAAGAGATCAAGGAGCCTTACAATAAAGATTGAAACAAATGCATATGGGAAGAAACAAGTATATGCATTAATAAAAAAAGCAAGACATTTACGACCATGTTCCTTGATGTTGGAGTTTCAACTCAAAGATCTCAATCCTCCTTCACAAAAAAAGCCTTCAAATATCAATCTTAAATGGGAAACATAAGGGCATAAGTTAAGTGCTCAAAAAATCAACCTGTTCTCCTTGGAGCAGCTCTGTATTTATAGGAGAGGAGTGGGAAGTTGGAGATCCATATCTCAAGGGATGATATCAATATGAGGATTAGGTTCCATGATAATTGGGATTAGCTCCATGAATATTCGGATGAGGTCCATCAAGGTAGGAGCTCGGGTCTAGTTAGTTTAGGATAATATGCATCAATAAGTTTCTAAACTTTACTTTTTTATTTTCACCTAGTTTAAAAGGTCTTCACACTTTTTAGTGGAGAACAGTGTGACACCCTATGCAAGGGACAATCAATGGACCTGCGATTGTGCAGTTTATTGCTAGGAAAAGTGTGACACTACTTGAAATTAGGGTTTCAAAGAAATGTGATCTAGGATTCTTATACTTCTCCAAATGGTTTTACTTCATCTTTACAGGGGATTGATGAGAAAGGTTTGTTAGATAACTAGAGATGTAATTTTAAGGTTTTTAGCCTTAGTGTGCAAAAATGGATTGTAATAGATTTCCCCCCAAAGAGAAAAGTTAGAGATTATGTATGAAGACTGAAGTTCTTTATTATGAAAAATTTAATATTAGATATCGATTTTTGGAGACCTGCAAATAAACAATCAAGGGTGACAATACATATAATCATGAAATCATCTCTGATGTAGGCATTTCCATACTCAGTATAACATATGAACTCCAAGCCTAAGTATGGAACTGTGTAAAGATCCATATGAACAAATCAAAGTCATGGCCACCGGACATACTTCATGGATCCATGCTTGAATATAATCAATATGAACATAACCATGTCATATAGTGTGAATTTGTACATTAGTCATGAAAAATCCATGCAACCTAGATGAATGAAGCTAGATGTAGGGTCTTCAACATTATCACTCAATAATACAAGTATAACCATGTGAATGAAGGTGTTGAATTAGAACATGGTAGACACCATATGATTACCCGTAAATGATGAGAATTGTTAATAGATGTGAGAGAAACCACCAATAACGTTAATGGATCTCAATGTACACTAATACAATCTATGAATTTTGAGTGTATGATTTGCAGTTGAACATTCATAAAATCTTCTAATCTAAGACCAATTATGGGAACCTATCATTGAAATCAAGGAGACCTTCAATTGAGGCATGCAAGTTCTAAGGCACTAAATGGAGTTTCTATGTCATCTTCGTAGATAATGTCTTGAAATTTATAGGAAGTGACCTACCGCAGGAGGGCCTTGATGTATTCCCAATCAATGACATGAAACAGGTATTGATAATTTGAGTAGGATGAAAAAAGTAATTCATGTCTGACTTAGGGATGGAAGACACAAAATATTTCTCTTGAAAAATTTTAACTAAGGTTGAACTTCTCTTGAACATATTGGTGACACTATACAAAGTTGGTAGCGTTGAATTAATATGGGATCAAAAACTAGCATGAGTACTTTTAAGCAGGTGTGATCAACAAATAGGTAAGTGGATTTCGCATCCCAATCAAACATGAAAGTGGAGGAGCGTCATGTTCAAGAGCGACTCACTACCAAATACAAATTAATTTTTCCTAATTTTCCCCACCATTTCTAGGAAGTTCCTATTGATCTTTAGACAAGATTGAGGTGGATAACTTATGCTTGTTGTATAATCTCATCCTTCGGATAAGTCTTTCAAAGTATTTTTAACGAACCCTAGGAAGGAGTGGTTTCGTCTCATTATGATTAACGATTCCTATACTATTTACATTTTATGAGTCCAGTGAAGGGTTAACTCAATTTCTTTCTTACATTTAGGGAGTCTGAAAATAAATAAAAATGAAACTCCATAGTGTTTTCTTCGTAAGTTTAGTCCCCTGATCCCAAAAAAGTATGAAATAATAAATGGGAGATCTCTTTTGACCATGATTTATCAAAGTATACATTTTTCTTAAATAGTCTTCGTAGTCCATACAAGGGGTAAGTTTATAATAGGTGGAACTCTTTCTCATATACTTTAACGAGTTCGAGAAAACAATTTTACTCGAAAATATTTTCATATTTAGAGAGTCAAAAAAGAGCTTAAAGGTAACTACAGGGTGTCACATTTTTATAAGTTTAAAGAGTCCAAAAAAGTGATAAAAGTATACTCATCGCCAAAATGATTTTTTTTTTTTAAATAGCATGTAATATGCACATTTATACTCAAAACCATCATAACTATTTAAAAAAATGAAAAATGACTAAACATATTTGAAAATTTGACCAAATAAGCAAAAAAATATGATTTTAATAGACAAAATTTAGTTACAAAAAGTCAAAAAGTAAATAATTTTTACCATTTGAGCTATGAATAATGAATTTTCCCCAAATCTTCTTTGGATATTAGTATCATCATGATGTGTACCCCCAACATCAGTTTTTCTCAATGCTGCTCTTGCTGCTCGAATATGTAGAAGGTATTGGGAGAAGATGCGAAAATGATTGTGAGAGCATCTAACTTGATTTGAGCAATTAGGTCTAGGAATGTGGACCAACAAGAAAAATATGTCTCTAATTTTGCTCAATTCCCGACATTGATTGATCATGTTGCCGAGTTTATTGCATAGGGCGCATGCGTGGGGAGGTTTTGGAAACACTGCCTGATGTTATTTTTCCATCCTTCTAGATACTGACCGAGGGTAGGAGGTAGCATGTTGATGGGTGCATGGATGAACCATATGTGGTCTTTCTTCCTCGAACACACAAAAGATGGCTTTGGATCCATCATCCACTACTAGCGCGACGGGAAGTGATGGAGCAACGGAGTTGGCTTGAGTGAGTGCACTCAATGCATATCAATATCAAGGGATTTTGAGGTAGTAACGAGTATAAAGTCTGTATCCTGCAAATATAGTGCATGCATGGCTGGTGCACAATTCCTTATTGCATGCTGGTGTTGCCTTCTTTCCAGTAGGTGGAGGTGGGGTCACTAACATTTTTGGGGCATGAAAATGATATTTTAACTCCTCTGACTCAAGGCACATGTTGGTAGGGTTCCTAACTACTTCACACAAAGCATAGGGTGGAGGTGCCCTAAATGAGGAAGAATTTTAGGTTTCCACCTTCTTCCATTTTTGCTTATCCCTCTTGTTGGCACCAGTTGGTGTCAATGTAGGCATTGCTCATTTTGGGGTGGTTTCCTAAGGAGGGGCTATAGGAATGATGCATGTCGAGGTGATACTTGAGTTTGCCAAAATGGCCTGAGGGGATAGATACCAGACCGATATTGCAAGAGCCATATTTGGCAGCATGAGTGTTTTCATGACTTGGTGCGAGACAAAACCAGGTGGAGGGTATAAGAGTGGTTTTTGGGTGATATCATATGGTAGGAACGTAGAATCAATAGTTGTAGCACTAATGGTGTCTGGAATTGGTTCTTGATTTTGGGGGGTGTTTTATGAACTCATCATGCACAATGGAGCTCTTGTGGCTGCAAGGATGGCCTCTAGTAAAGGGGGGTATCCAAGGTATGTACCAAGGAGTGTTGATGGTATAAATTCTCCAGGTCAAAATTTTGTGAAGGTCTTGATCAACTCAGAGGAATATCCTACGAAAGGTGGCACACAATCAGGGGTGTTGGATATCTTCTTCTCGTAGTATGTGAGTTGGTCAACCGTAACAATTTTCCCATCATGAGGGAACAACATTATCTCGATTACATAAGATGCCACTGTAGTCATTGCATACATGTAACTTTGACCAAGAAGGATATCGTAATCCCAATGTGTGTCAAGGAATTCTATGTTAATGAGCATAATTTTACTGGCATGTTGCACTGGAACGTCTTGGAGCAGGCCTACGAGAGAAGAAGGGCACCCATCATATGCTATGAGAGTGATGTGATATGGTTTGATTTCGATAGATCCATGTTTTTTCCAAACTATTTTGGACATAATACATATGGACACTTCCTCATCAACTATGCAATGGGTGATGTTGATGTTATGGATTGTGACCGAAATTTGGAAGGCAACCATTGATGGAAGACACGAGGCATCATTATCCAAGTTGAAATCCATCAAATAGGAATCAGCAGGATCAATTGTGCCTAATACAAAAAGTAAGGATTTCCTTTGGATTGGCCATGTTTGCAAGACTTCCAATGCTGACATGGCTAGCGCAGATTGACCTAACTCATCGAATATGTTGTCGCTTTGAGCATCCTTTAAGTTATGTCCCATTCACCATAAAATACCTTTGACCATTTTTGGGATGGGTTCTATATGATGTTGAGGGACTGTCAAAGATGCTATATGTGCTGCAGTGGCCGAGGTGGATGGGTTGGTTTCTGGTGGAATTTCATAATCTCGGTTCCACATCTACACGAGAACTTCTTCCCCTGCCATATAGATGTCGTGATTTGAGGTATTTTGGGAACTTCCTCTAGGAGGATTCTGATATTGTTTCTGAGGGGGTTCCTGCTGATTATTTACCAATCCTTGATGAGGGAAAGGTTTATGAATTACTGTAGTTTGTTGGTTTTTTCCCCTTGCCCCCTAATATCTTTAATCCTCTTAAACTCAGGGAGTTGAGGGAAATGATGGGTATAGTGTTTTTATTCCCCGCAAATGGTGCAAGCATGATTATTCTGTAGAGTGGGGTTCTTGTTCTTCCTTTGTGGGTTAGTATTTTCCTAACCCTTGTTTTGATTCTATTTGGGGTTGCCCCCATATGGTGCCCACAGAAGTTGTTGTTGATTTTTGGCCCCCTGTCCAGGCTCTTCCTTTTACTTTTTCTATCCTTTCTTCTTAGTAGTGTTAGGTGGGTTAGCCGTGTTTAGTTATTCAAACAATTGTTTTTATTGAGGGAGAGAAGGTTGCACAAAATTAACCCCTACATCAGGGTGTGTTGGTGGGTTATTCTGTTGAGGTGCTGGAAAAGGGAATCAATGATTCCCTTGTACTTAGTTAGAATATGTGTTATGGGAAGTGGAAACCATTTCTACATTCCTATGGGGGTATGGATTTCCCTGTGTGGGAAGGTATAGGCCACCCTACGTAGGAGGGTATTGGACACTCTATGTGGGGTTGTATAGGTTGACCTGCATAGTAGGATTCTGCAGAGGTGTAGGTTGACATGGATAATATCCTGTGTTTTGTGGTGGTTGTGCTGCAAATGTCATCTCATTAGTTCAATTTATTTTTAGGTTCCTTTTTACTGTAGCCATCTCAACATCCCTCCTCACTTCTTCAGTAACTCACCTTGTTTGCATGAGGACATGCAAAACCACAAGCATGGGGGAGTGTTTTTTGAGACCTTTTCAACATATTCATTTCATTTTCTTCAGATTCCTTCAACAAATAAAATTGACACTCATCAACTCCAACTCTTCTAGATCATTCCAGACTCTCAACCTTACTCTGCCTCATCTTCGGCTTCATACAACTTCCATTTCATCTTGTGCTACAAATAAAAATTCAAAATGTATAATTGAGGTAAAACATGTTTAAAGGCTCTTTAACTCATTAAAATATAAGTAATCTTGATTATTAACCACTTCCTATTCTATAAGTCTCTAATTTTATTAAACCTCCATTAAGCCCCCCATTTCCAAATCCATCCAAGCATATTCTAGTAAGACCATAAGAATGAAAAACAAAGTATTGTGGTACATGAATAAAAAACAATATCTATAGTTTCTTCTCCTTGTACATCATAAATCATTCGCAAAATCATCATATGAATGTTCTCAATAGGAGGATGAATTCATTGTTGTTTATCTAAGAAAAGAATTACAAAGTGAATAATGGTCTTAAGAAGTTTCCATCCCTTATCCTCATCATCACCTTATATCATTCACCATCCCTTCCTAGTACATATTTTGTTTTTCCTCAATTTTTGCTACCTTTTTGTGAAATATATCAAGTCTATGATGACATGAAAATTCTCCTTTAATCACTATCACTAAGAAACAATGTCGTAGGCGAAGATTTTGTTTGCATGAGGGCATGAAAAATCTTAGGCATGAGGGAATGTTAAGCTCCAAATATTTCATATCATTCAGTATATAAAGTATCTATTCATGAGCCATATTTATGCATTTATGATACTTTTCGTAGCCATTATCCCACCAACTTTCACTAAATGAGCCTCTTCTACCCTATGGTTAATTATGATGGATTTTTTATCTGTTTAATGATTGAACATGTCTTTAATATGATTTTATCAATTATGGGTTACTAATTTGGTTATGTGGCCAAGTAGCATGTTAAAATATGAAAATTTCCATATTTGTATCAGTTCGATACCAGTTCAACAATTTGGTACTTAATTCTGCACCCACATTAATGGAGAAAAAAATAAAAATTATAAAATATGTTTTTAATTTCCCTAGCAGGGTAAATTAGGTGTACCATGGGCCTAATATGCTCAAGCCTTGGAATATACCCATCTCATATGTGTGGGATCCTAGCACATGATTTAAGCTGCAACAAAAAATAGGTAACAATTTTGAAACTTCCATGTTTAGCCTATGTTTTCGTGCATATGGTGGAAAATCTCAAGAATGTGGTAAACGATTTTTTTCACAATATATCATTTTAATTATATCTCAAACTGTTTTCAAAAATTCAATACGGTTTCAAAGTTATAGATGGTTCTTCGATGAAGTTTTGTAAAAAAGTTTTGCAAAACCTAGAGTGGAAAAAGTATCTAAACAATCAACTTCATGTACAATTTATGAGGCCATGGAATTGAATCAGGAAATTAAACGAGAGGTTTTTGTTGATAATATATAAAATTAGGCTCCATCAAAACAAGTCTCTAAAATACATGATGGTTTGGAAGATACATGAGGTTATTTGAGCCCAATTTGTAAAAAAAGCACAATTTTATGAAATTTCCACATCGTCCCATATTTGGGGAAATGTAAAATCAACCATCTTAGTTGTATGGAGAATGAATATCACTTATTTTAGGAGTATTAAAATTATCATGTGATATTTTATATGTATTTTTGGGTTCAAAATCACCCAATCTTGTGTTGTAAAATCTCCATTTACTATTTAAAATGTAACTTCTAGTCACGCAGATCAGGTATTGGGGGATTGGTTTTGATCCCACCCAAGCCTATTTTCTTATAAATATTCAAGTTCAAAATAGAGCTAGGAGGTTTGAAATTTTTTCATGTAAATGGGCTTGGCATAGATAGCTAGTTAAGAGCTTCATCATGGTAGCGAACTTGAGTGTCGCCTCTATGTAACAATGCTGATTTTTCCTTAATAAAATGTGGCAAATTCTCTAACATTCATGTCTCTTCTTAGTATTTTGACATTTTAGGTTTGGTTAAATTGTAGATGTAGTAGTTTACCAAGCTCAGTATTCTATTTCCATATTGCTTTATAGGTTTTAATCTTATTTGAAATGTTTTATGTCTTTATTTCTATTATGCTTTGTTTCTTTATTATATAAAGCTAGTCTAGATTGGATCTAATTAGTTTGGATTGTTTTGATTTTTTTTCTTGCAGCATATGTGTGGATCCACTACAGGGAAGAACCATTGAAGGTTAAATACATTAATGATCTACTCTTGTAAAGTTTTATTAACACCCTCGTGCGTGAAAGATTACAACTTAGAGCCTTTATAGCATTAGTTGTTTGACACTCAGTGTTGATTCCGTTAGTGTAAACTTTTAGTCATTTGATTATATTGTCACTACAAGAATTCATTAAAGGACACTGAAAACTCATCAAGATCTTCACGATAGATCAAATGAACATCCAAGTATTAAAGATAGTGATCCAAAACCCTTATAACACTAAGTTGTTTTATCTCCCATTGATAGGCCTTGCGGTGGTTTTCCACTTGATTTTATTTATCCCAAAGAATGCTTCACCAAAATTAGTTGTTAGCATAGGCTATAATATGATATAATCCTACATTTATTGTGCTTGCATCTCTAAGTCTTACAATCTCGTATTTGATAACTAAATGGTGGAATTAGAATACATATAATTGTACCAACACATGAAATCCCATGGACTTAGTGAGAATTTCAACTTGAGGGATATTTTTTCAAGAATACCTTCTTTCCATGCAATTTCATAAGGTCAACATCCAATTACCAACACAAGTCATGCATTTTATTCCTAGGATGGGAAATTTTCATCATTCTCTATTTTAAAAAATTTATAAGTTCATTTTTCCTCTTATGCATGTACAATATAGTTTTTTCTAAGCCCTGCCATACCAAGATCTTAATCTCACAATGGATTACCATTCATTTTCAATTTTCTTCCCATTTAGGCCATTCATGTGGTTAAGGAATAATCATTATGGGAAATTCCGTTTAGTGCAAGCATGCATTTATCCTTGCAAGGCATGCATATTCTTCCTTAATATTTAAAAAAACCATTCTATGCATTCAACATGCATTTTCACTTGAGGCCATGCATTTTTCCCTAATAGGGTTTGCATTTTCCAGAATCATTACTTCATTAAATTTCATAAGGATTGTGTTCATGATGTGTATAATTATATAAAGATAATAATTTAAACTAACTCTATGGTTTTAGGATGTTGTCATGTAAATCCTAACACAGGGCTCACATTTTTCAATCTAGGGTGTGCATTTTATAACATGCCTTGCCTTTGTGCAATAAACACATAATCTCCATTTTGAGTGTATATTTTCTTCTTAAAGAATGAATATATAATCTTTAGGAATGAATTAATTAATATATTTTATATCCATCATCTCATCTTACAAAATTCACAATTGTGAGTGCATTTTATTTATGATGGAGTGTATTTAATAAGAAAATTTTAAACAATTTGCCTTGTTTATCCTACAACCAATTTTTTGGTCTTTATGCACAATAAAGGGTTTTAACTTTCCAATTTAACAAACAAATTTATAGGAATATGTACAACTTTTCTGAACCCAGTAACTCATGATACTTCCTCTAGGTACAAAACTAGATATCAATTAGCCTTGTAGACTCACAAAGTACTTTGTTTCACATCCAAACATTCAACCTTAAATTTATGTGTGCTTGTACATGTAAAAAAAATTGTGTAGTTCACTAAGTTTCCCAAGTACACCAAATATGAATAAAATCATATCATGATTTTTTAGAATCCGATATATGGGTTATATATATATAACATGCAAGCATACCTATGTAAATACCCTTCTTGTCGTACTTACGACATCACTTGTAGCCCATCGTCATTGTAAATCCCTTATACAGGTGGGAATTGTTCCACCCAATGGCACACTAAGCCTCGGGCATACATATTAGGCACCTTAGAAAACATAGCAAGCCCTCTTATATATATATATATATATATATATATATATATATATATATATATCATGCAAGCATACATATGTAAATACCCTTCTTGTCGTGCTTGCGACACCACTTGTAGCCCATCATCATTGTGAATCCCTTATACAAGTGGGAAATATTCTGCCCAATGGCACACTAAGCCTAGGAGATACATATTAGGCACCTTAGTAAGCACAATAAGCCCTAATGGGAATTTTTAGTCCCCCTAGTGGGCATAATTAATCCCCTAGGGGCCAAATACACCCATGAGATGAGAACTGTGTTGACGTTTCATGATAATCCACCACATGTCCCTAGTGGTATGGTAGATGCATTTTTGGAAAAGTTGACAAAATGACGCGAGGCAATGTAAAAACATAATATCGAGTGTAATAAAATGTGGTATTGGGTTTATGTTTGAGTGTTATCAAAACGTAATATTTCATCCCAATATCAATCAAAATGTGACATGTGGAAAAGTGCAGTATGCGATGAACCCATTGTATCAAACCCTTTTTCTATTTTATCGATCATGCTAGTAAAGCTACTGCGATAAATATTAATTTTTGGTTCAAATAATCATGGGATATTAGAGTTGGTTTATTAAAATTTCAATTGCACCATATTAGATATCCCTTCATGTAGTTAATCATTGATATGACTACTTTAAATTGTTGATGGATTTTTTAAGAGTTTTAATGATAACACGTGGTTTTCATTTATGCTAGTGAGGTCTTATGAAGTCCTATTATATAATTCCCCTCCTTTATAACATATTTTTTGAAAAATAATTCGTTTACAATTAAGGATGAAGTAATTTCAACACTATACACACATGCATATTTATGCTTCTTCTCATTCTTCAATTCCAATTGTCAATTTGTTAGTGTGTATAGTGTTAGCCACCTATAAATTTTTGTCAAGCAAATAGGTGGCTAAATATGTTTCTGAGTATTCAAGAGATACATTTCCTTTGAAAACCTATCATTCTTGAAGCCTCCATGTGTCTTCTATCCTTTAAAGACCCTCATTGTTGTTTCCATTTAAGAACCCTACTGTTTTGTAAAAAAGAATGCTTCAAAGGGCCTTTGTAATTGCCCAATTTCACTCATTTCCCTTCATTTTCATTAAGCCTCCTTTTCCCATTTAGAACCTCCATCTTCCTGTAAAAGGCCTCCAAAATCCTTTTAAGCCACTAAAAATCCCTTTTACAGTTTTAAAACACCCTTTTCCCCTTTACCGAATGGCGAAAGCCAAGAAATCCCTTGAAAAACACTCATTTTGGCTTAAAAAACCCCTTTTTTCATTGAGGCCTTAAGCCCCTTTCGGCTTAGCCCTTAGCCCCTTATCCACATATAACCCGGTGCTAGAACCAGGCACTAGCCCTTAGGCGCTAATCGTAATAAGAGCTTTTTGTTATTGTGTTCCCTTTGTTTCCTTATATTTTTCTGATGAGATGATACTTTGTTCCATAGGCCTCCGCTTCAATATTGACCGTCGATATTTAGAGATCCAACGGTCAGTGCTAATGTCACATCGCGCCCATGACATCTCTTCATTACCCCTCCGATTGTGTATCCACCGTTGATCTCTTTCATAATCCAACGACCCTCGCATGATCGTCAATCGCAAAAGTCTTAAGCACCATCCCATTGTATCCTCCGATGTCGATCCACCAATTAGATCCGGACCGTTGAATCCACAAGAACCAACAGTCTAGATCTCGTCGCTCTCCACCCATATTTCAATCTTATCGCCCCGCCGCTTAAATCCCGACCATCCATCCATACAGATCCGACGGCTGAGACACCATCGGAACCCATTCCTGAGCCCAACATCATCGCTCCGCCGATTTAATCTGGACCGTTGAATCCACAAGAACCAACGGCCCAGATTTAATCGCGCTCTGCTCTTGTGCCCTTCGTCATTCCCCCTCCGATCTAATCCCGACCGTTGATCTCTTTAATGATCCAACGGTCCGTGCTAAATCACAAATTGCAAAATCAAAAGACTTCAAGTTTGGCCAACTACTTTTTCTCCGATGCGATTAGATCTCCGCCGTCCATTCTGCCAGATCTGACAGTCCAGATTTCATCGCACTCCGCCCTCCCCTTCCTCTGTTCCATTGTTCCGCCGATCCCCGATCAAATCGTGGCCTTCCATTCTACAAATCCAACTGTCAGGATTTAATCCGTCGTTGGCTCTCCCCACCGTAGTGCCCACGCACCTTTCCATATCGCGCTCTCATCCCCACCGTCAGATATCTCTGCCTTTCATCCAACGACTGAGAATGCATATCGCGTGATTTCTGCGTCCGAGGTTTAATGTTTCAAATTTACGCAATAAAAGCGGTTTTGGGAGGGACATGTGTCAGGCAGAGAGGCATATCGTTTTTTTTTGGAAAATTTTCAAAACCACTATGGAGCCATGCGAAACTAGCAGTTTTTCTGCTAAAACCACCTTTTCCCCTTGGCTCCCGAAAGCTCCTACTACAATCCCAACCATTCATTTGATCTAGATCAACGACCCGCATTTCATCGCGTCCCCATCCATATTATTTTCATCAGACCTTCCAAAGGACTTCATCGAAAGATCTCCACCGTTGATCTCGTTCGTGATCTGACGGTCCGCATTCAATTTTCCTCCGCCCTCCCGGTCCCACCATCAAATTCCCTTGATCTCTTTCATTTTCGGCCTTTTCCTTTGTTTTTTCTCAAGACATAAGCTTTAAGGTTTTAACAATAAAAGTCTTTTATTCACGCTAATTCATGATTACACCTGGTTCCATGGTGTTGCACCATGAAACCCTTCTCCACCGCATTTCCTCTGCAATCGCTCCTCCACCTCCGTCGGAACATTTCTAAAGCAGTTTTGAGCCTCGCGCAGGATTTCATAACAAGTTTATCGTGTTGTTGTAGGTTTTAAAGGGGGCGTGAATCCACTCTGATTCACAGTCACAGACAGTGTTCTTTAGAGCACAGGAAGATATTTTTAGAACCAGAGATCACAGAGGGAGGTGCCCGAGAAGGTTTAAACATAATTTTCAGCAAAGATAAGAGTTATTAACTCTGTTTCAAACCCTCCAGCACCATTGAAACTTGTGTATCCATAGAAAACAAAGAATAGAAGAGGAAAAGAGTATCAGCGAAGGATTAAAGAGATTAAGAGCCTGTTATTGAAGATTAATGCTATGATCCAGTGTTTAAAGGACGAGGATACAGATTGAATACCTTATAAATGATCCAGAGGCCTAATAAGGCCTAAATCACATGAAACAAGCTATATCAGTGTCCCACATCAGCAGAATGTTCTTTCTCAAGAAAGGACAAAGTTCCCATAGTGTTTTTATTCTCCATCGAGTTCCTGAGAAGATCACCGCCCTCACAGAAGTCCTGAGATTGCCAGAGAATTAGTTACAAAGTATGGAAGGCCTGAAATTCATTTATCTACCTTACTTGTCCCAGAGTACAAAGGAGTACAAACAGCCAGAAAGTACCTCAGAAACATACCTCTGAAGTTATTATCAGCCTGTCGAAGACCCCCAATTCATCCAAAGAGTACTAAAAGTCAATACGGGGTATTAAAACAGAATGGGCCTCAAGTATTCTTCTTCCTCTGTTTTAATGATTCATTTAAAGTTCTACCTAATTCTACTGCCACATTTTTCAGCTATAAGAACTCATCAGAACACATTGTAAATGTTGGTTAACCGTGGATTGTAAGTTGTTTCATTGAGATAGAGTTCTATATGTATTAGTTGTAAAATAGGCTGGGAGATGATTTCTAGTTGAGCAAGTTGTTGGACAATTATGTATATGACTGGTGTTTTTCTTTAATATGACAAGCATGTTCATTGGATCCTGATCTAAATCAGTGGTGATGTCTTCTACCTGTTACTGGTTTTTCTCAGTTATGCAATCATATTTCATTTCTCTGATAAGAATCAATAATCTAGCTTAGGATATACTGCTGTAAAGTACCCTAATGCTTCCTTCTCTTATCATCTTTGATGTTTTTTGCTAATTGTGTGATCTAAGAACAAATTCAATATAATTTAACCAGTATAGTAGTTGGTTCTCTCTGCTTACTGATGTATGAATTTAGAATTTGTTTTTAGATGTTCTTGTATGGTTTTAGCCGAAAGAATTGGGATACTGGGAGATTTAGAGTTGGTTCTGTCTCACTAGGATCCTTTTCCAACAGTCAACCTTTCTAATATCCCTTAAGTTGGATGTCGAAAGCACTGAAATTTAAAAGTCTTTCTCTGATCTTAGGCTTCACTTTGTGCCAAATCTTAAATGTTTTCTATTGTCTGAAGAGTTAGCCTCATTAGGAGAGTGATCATAGATGGTTAAGGCATGCCCTATCCCTATATTCGCTCCTAAGTAGTCACCTTGGAAGGTTTCCTTGTCATTCACCTTCATTTCCTTATCATTTCATACCATTTCTATCATCTTAAGAGATCCTTTGTTTTACATGACTAGCCCATTTGAAAGCCTTGGATATTGAATTGCAAGTAAACCCTTTTATGACCCCATTGCCTAATGGACTTGAGTTTTCTTTGAATTATCTCCCCATTGCCAAAAATCCTTCTTTGCTCACTTCTTTGTCTTACATTGAACCCTTCTTTCATGTTTCCCAACCAAACAAACAAAACAAACGAAACAACAACCCTTATGCCCTATAACTAGCCTAATACCTTAAATTGAATTTCAAAGACATATATTTCTTACCTTTATAGAGAGATCCCTCTCTGGATCCAGGAGGGCTAGATCCTGAGATCCCAAAGTGGTTTGATGTTGTCTCATCATTTGGTATTGCCAAATCTGCCAAATCATGGGAACCACAACATAATGGCGACTCCACTGGAGAAGATTTGAGCTAAACATTCCTTAAACATTTCTAAGAAATCAAAGAAGACCATAGTAGCCTTGATTTGGTAAGTTAATCACTATGGTGGACAGTAAAACTTCTTGAAACACTTTAAACCCTCCACCTGGCGACTCCACTGTCCCTAAATGACCATAATACTTCACTGATGATCAGTAGGTCTGCTAATTATCTTTGCTTTAACAAGACTCCACTGGGAGACCAGTTTCATTACAACATCATCCATATTAAAAGAAACATATAGGATTAAGCTTCTTGGTTTGAAGATAGTTTGCCTCTTAAAGACTGTCATACCTGGCTAACTTTCTTCATTGAGACTTAACATACTGGCTTCAAGAACAATCCATACTAGAGCTTATCCTGATCCAAACCCACCTGAGTTAGTTGACAACCCTGAGAGTATTCTTAGGAAGCCTTATACATATAGTGATCCAACTATTGTCAGACACATTAATAGAGCTAATTCAGCAGCTGAAAACTTTGCAGCTCTATCAACCACTCAAACTGACTTAGACTTACCAAGTAATTTACTAAGAACTCAGTCACTCAGTGCTATAGAACAAACAGACTTTGAGCCTCCAATATCACCACCACATAGTGGTCAAAACATTAGGGACAGAGAAACCCCTCCATCAACACCTCCTGATATTCATTTCATTCATAACTTGGGTCTCTCTCACCCTAGATCTGCTCAACAGTTTGTTGTTGGTCCTAGCATTTCTGTCATTCATATACCTGCCGATCAAGCCCAAACTTTACCTTCACAAAACACTACCATGGCTGCATGGTATGCTCCCTTGGTGTTACCATATCCTCTAGTGACTTTACCCAATGATTATTAGTCTAAAATCCCACATTTCACTGGAAAAGAGTCTACCACAGCTCAAAACCATGTAGATAGGATGGAAGATGCCTTTGACTATATGGAGATAGAAGACGAGACAATCAAAATGAGAATCTTTGCTCAGAGCCTAGGAGGAGAAGTGAAGAAGTGGTTTAAAGGCATACCTCTTGATAGTATCCATGATCTTCCCTCTTTACATCAAACCTTCATAAACAAATGGGAATTCAAAAGAAACCCTCTCCAAATATTAGCAGAATATAAGAACCTTAAAAGAAATGAGGGAGAGAGTGTCCATGACTATTCTACTAGATTTAACAGTGTCTACGATACTCTTCCACCTCACATGAAACCTCCCCAAGGAATGGCCTTAGTGAAATACCCTGAAGGATTTGATGCTAACATGGCCTATCAGTTAAGGGAGAGAGATTATAACACATTAGAAGACATGCAGAAAGGAGCAGTGAGTGTAGAAGCAAATCTGATTGAAAAAAGAGCTAGGATGAGGACTGAAAAGAAGGTGACATATAGGGATGACAACAGAGCCTCTTCATATGATTCCAAATATGATAGCCTAGCCAAAAACATGGAGAGGATAGAAATAATGATGGAGAAAATGGTTGTCCAAGTCAAGAATCAGAACAGAAACCAAAATCAAAACCAAAACCAAAACTTTAGGAGAAACAATCCCCCAAACAGACAAAGAGACTCTGATCAACAAGTCATACCCCAATTCCAAGAGAATTTTTTGGATGAGGATGAAGGGATAATAGAAGAGTCAGAGGGAACCATCATAAACATGGTGGAAGAAGGTAACCAAGATCACACCTTTCCTACAGAGGATAATCAGACCTCATACTCACATTGGGATGAGGAAGGGTTAGAATCTGAAGACCATAGGTTAGGATTTGAAAACTCCATCATGCAAGTCCGAGAAAAATATGATCTCAGAAGCAAAAAGAACTTAGATACTCCCAAACCAAAAGCCTCTGAAATCACCATCAAGAAAAGACCTGAGAAGACTCCTAAAGTGACTGCTGAAAGTATCAAATCAGCAGTTGAGAGTTCTACCAAAAGCTGCTGAGAGTTCTGGAAAAAAAAAAGATAAAGACACCCAAATCATTGATAAACCAAGTCAAGAAAGTAGTAGCACTAGCATTGCAGCTAATGCTCCTGATAAAACAGCTTCAAACATTGTACATAGTGAGAATCAACAAGCTGATTCTACCAATAAAATAGTGGCCACTAAAACAGAATTGAACCTTTCAAAAAGTCAATCTTCTTTCAATTTGGAAAGTGAGATAGCCAAAATCAAAATTTTTGTTCCTCTCACTGAGTTGGCCACCCAATATGTATATAAAGGTCAAATTTTGAAAGCTTTAAACTTAGGAGAAAACAGTGACACTGTCAACTTAAATGATGATCAACTAGATCTTTTGTTTGTTTTGAAAATAGAAGGAAAATTTCAGGAAGGAGTAGTGCCTCCCTTCTATGTTAGTTTCAATATCCATGAAAAAATCCTGCATAATGCCATGCATGATTCTGGGGCCTCACACAACCTTATGCCAAAAGTGATTATGGAGAAGTTAGGCCTAGAGATAACTAGACCTTATAAGGATTTATATTCATTTGACTCCACCAGAGTGAAGTGTCTTGGCCTAATCAAAGATCTCTGTGTGAAACTGACCCAAATCCCAGCCAAGTGCATGGTAATGGATGTTGTAGTGGTAGATGTACCTCCTTAGTATGGCATGTTGTTGTCAAGGTCATGGGGTGCCAAGCTACAAGGTACAATGTAGATGGACATGACATATGCCACAATCCCTATCTTTAGCCAACTTAGAAGACTATTTAGAGAGGCACACATGAATTTTATGGTTAGCACCCCGGAGAAACCTGAAAATTCACCTCTGTGCTCTGTCCATACAGATCTTGACTCTTTTATCCTTTGCAATGATGAACTTAGAGATGAGCCAGAGCTAGAAGACAGAAATTTAAGCAACAAAGTAGAGCTCACAGATTTTAACATAATGGAAGCTCTAGATGTAGAAGAAAACGAGGAAGAAACCATTGAATAGTGTACTGAATCAAAAAAATAGAGAAAACAAAACCAATACTGCAAACAACAGATTACTCATTACTCTAAACTCCATGAAAGTCCCAAGGAACTAAACATTACACAACACGGTGCAGGCCTCATAATACAACATAATGATGAAACTGATAACAAGTCTGCAGACAGTCCTTTATGGTGCATGAAATTTGATGGGTCTTGCACTAAAAGGAATGTAGGAGCTAGGGTATGGTTGTACAATGCTGAAAACAATTATACTGAAAGCCATGCCTTCAAGCTAGACTTTAAATGCACAAACAACATTCTAGAGTATGAGGCCCTAATCCTAGGATTGCATTTGTTAAAAAGGTTAGGAGCTAAGAGAATAATTGTTCAAGGAGATTCAGAACTGGTCATCAAACAACTAAATGGAGAGTATACTGCAAAGCATCCTAGATTGAGAGCATGCAGAAATGGTGTTATGGATTTTCTGAAAACATTTGTAGAATATGATCTTGTGTTTGTTCCTAGGAGTCAAAACATAATTGTAAATGGGTTGGCCTACGCTGCTAGTTCATATCAGAGACTGCCTAGTGATAAACATATAGTTATTCAAACAAAGTACAGACCATTAGTGCCAGATAATGAGAAACATTGGCGGGTCTTTGAGGGTGACAAACAAATAGAGGATTTCTTGCTTTGCAGGAATGAGTTTGAATTACGTGATTCAGACTCTAAATCCGATGAAAAATGTTCAGATAAAGAGTCCCCTGATGAATAAAAACCATCCCCCACTGCAGAGATAAACATGTTAACCAAATAATTCAAAAAACAAACTGAATAATACACGAAATCAGGTAAAGAAGACATAGAGGTGTTGCAGTCCAAAGACAAAAGCATACCTAGAGGATTAGCACCCTTAGAGGACCTTTTTTATTTTAACGACGTGGAAAAGAAGCCCACTATAGAAAACACTGAATCAAATGTTGAATAATGCAATATAGGCAGCCATGACAAGCCTAAAATGATTAAATTATCTAAATCCTTGCCAGCACACATCAAGAAGAAATATATTGACTTATTTAAAGAATTTGTTGATGTGTTTGCTTGGAGCTATGAGGACTTAAAATCCTATGACACTGAGATCATCGAGCATAAGATCCCATTGAAAGAAAACCAAAAACCTTTTAAGCAAAAGCTGCGGAGAATTAACCCAATACAATTGCCTCTAGTAGAAAAGGAGATTAAGAAAATGTATGAGGTAGGTATCATAGTGCCTGTGAGGTTTTCTGATTGGGTGTCCAACCTTATAGCTATAAGGAAAAAGACAGGAGATATTAGACTGTGCATTGATTTTAGAAACCTTAACAAAGCATGCTTAAAGGACAACTACCCCTTACCCAAAATGGAACACATCCTACAAAGGGTAGTTGGCTCAAAGAGGATATCTCTGTTAGATGGCTTCTCAAGGTATAACCAGGTCTTAGTACTCCCAGAAGATCAACTAAAAATAGCTTTCACCACTCCATGGGGCACTTTCATGTATGTGAAAATCCATTTTGGACTAATGAACACTGGTGCAACCTTCCAGAGAGCTATGGACATCGCATTTTCAGAGGAAATAGGGCACTTCATTGTAATTTATCTTGATGACATCACAGTTTATTCCAAAACTGATGAAGAGAACTTTAAACATTTGAGAAAAGTATTTGAGAAATGTAGAAGGTTCGGGCTATCTTTAAACCCCAAGAAGACAGTATTTGGCCTTCAAGAAGGTAAAATTCTTGGCCATATTATATCAGAAAAGGGGATTAAAATAGACCTGAAAAGAGTCGAGGGAATACTGCAGATTAACCACCCAAGAAACATAAAAGAATTGCAATCCTTTATTGGGAAGATTAACTTCCTAAGGAGGTTTATTCCCAACTTAGCAGAACTCCTAAGGAATATGACTAACATGCTTAAGAAAGAAGTGGGAGTTAAGTGGACTCTAGAGGCCAAAAAGTCCTTCAAATTAGTTAAACATGCACTCACCCGGGCACTAGTTCTGATCAGCCCAGATTTCACAAAGGATTTCCTTATATTCTCTTTTGCATCTGAGCACACAGTGGTTGCGGTCCTGTTGCAGAAAAATCCAGAGGGACAGGAGCAACCTATTGCTTTTTTCAGCAAGGTGTTGAGAGATGCCCCCTTGAAATATAACATAATGGAAAAACAGGCCTATGCCTTGGTAAAGGCCTTAAAGGACTTCAGGATGTATATTCTCCATTCTCACATCATTGCTTATGTACCTAACATAGTGGTGAAAGATATTTTGTCACAAGATCTAGATGGAAAAAGAAGTAAATGGATAGCAGTGATACTAGAGTATGATTTGGAGATCAAACCCACAAAACTTATCAAGGGTCAAGGCTTAGCTTAATTAATGGTTGAATCTAACTTACAAGCCCTTGATATAAACATGGTAGATGTTTTGGATGAACATGAAGGATTACCTGCTCCCACTATCGAAGAACAATTCCAAAACTCACCTTGGTATGCTGACATCTTGTACGTGCTTACAAATCTTAATGCTCCTCCTGATTTATGAAAGACCAAGGCAAGGTTTTTAAAGTTAAAAGCTAGAAACTATTGCATTTTAAATGAATGTTTATACTGGAAAAATGCAAATGGCTTTTTGCTTAAATGTTTGCCTGAAGTGGAGGCGGAGAGAATCAAACATGAGTTCCATGAAGGTGAGTGTGGAGGCCATCTATACTGGAAAGCCGCTACCAACAAAATCCTTAGAGCTGGCTATTACTGGCCCACCCTTTTCCAAGATGTACATAAAATGATAGTTGCCTGCCATAAATGATAGATCTTTGAGGGCAAAAGAAAAATCATTCCTTTACCATTACAACCCATCACTGTTGAAGCTCCTTTTCAACAATGGGGCCTAGATTTCATAGGGGAAATCCATCCTGCTTCATCTGCCCAACACAAATGGATTCTCATAGCCACAGACTATTTCACAAAATCGATAGAGGCCATCCCTACTAGGAATACCACAGATTCTATCATCATAAAATTCCTTGAAGACCAGATCCTATCTAGATTTGGCTGCCCTAAGAAGATTATCACTGATAATGTTGCTGCTTTTGGTTCCAAAAAGATGATTGATTTTTGTCACGGGTATAAAATTGCACTTGGTCATTCCATAGCTTATTATCCTCGGGGCAATGGGCTAGCAAAATCATCAAATAAAAGTTTGGTGACCATCATCAAGAAGCTGCTTAAAGAGAATAAAAAATCATGGCACAATAAGATGGTGCATGCTCTATGGGCTGACAGATTAACAACAAAGAAGTCCATCGGAATGTCTCCATATCAGCTTGTCTATGGGGAAGATGCAATATTCCCTACTAGCTTAGGGGTACCAGTGATAAAATTGGTCCAAGAAATACAATCAGAAGAGGACAGCATGGTAAGGAGGATCAATCAAACTATCCATCTCCAGCAAACAAGGGAAGAGGACTACAAAAGAGCTCAGAAAGTGCAAGAGAACATCAAAAAATTGTTTGATAAAAGAAAAAAAGCTTGTGACTTCAAAATTGGAGACAAGGTACTTAAGTGGGACTCTAGGAGAGAGGACAAGGGTAAGCATGGCAAATTTGACGGTTTGTGGCAAGGTCCTTACATTGTCCAGTCCACCATTGGTCCCAATGCCTTTTTTCTGCAAGAATTAGATGGTACAAATCTGTTTGGGGGTCCTACCAATGGCAGGATGCTCAAAAATTATTACTGCTGAGTTCAGTTTAAAGTGTTCACTTCCATTGTAAATACCATTGTTGTGTTTTGTTTTCAAAAAAGAGAGAAAAAATATACAAAAAAGAAGAGAAGAGAAAGGTTCAGACAAGCTCAAAACTTGAACCTTTGAAGTTCCAAGAGAATGGCTCAAACAAGCTCAAAAATTAAGCCAAAGAAAAGGAAAGGCTGGTTCTAATATGCCCAAAATATGAACCAGCAAAGAGAGAAAAAGGAATCAACTCTAACAAGCTCAAAACCTGAGCTGAAATGAAGAAGAAAAGTGACTGTAACAAGCTCAAAATCTGAGTCACAAGAAAAAAAAGGATGCTCTAAAGTTTCACAATTTTAAGCCTTCACATTTTGGTTTCAATTTCCTGCAAATTTCAGTTCATGTGCAGCTGTCTTTAGGCCATGGACCCATAGCAAGCCAGACTGTCTAATCTTGGTTTGGTTGTTTTTCAATTTCTGTTGTAGAATGTAGAGAAAGAAATCTGCTAGACGGTTTAATCCTAGCAGATATTAGTGTAGGTAGAGAAGCTATGAGGCCAACTGTCTAATCTGGTCTCATGGAGGAATAAGGGTAGAATTAGATTAGTGTTTTCTACTTTCAATAAAAATGATGAAGAAGGTCTGCAAGTCTAAATGCTCCTTGAAGAAAAAATGTTAGGACTATAGGATGGGTAGGTAGATTGTTTGGGAGAATATTACTACTGATATGATACTTTCATGATTTGTAGCAGCTAGTCAAAGAAGAAAAAGAGGATCAAAGATCAGGCATCTAGCCTACTACCAAAGGTTACTTCTGAAAGTTCTTGACACCTTCAAGAAGATGCCATCCCCATGTGGAGCCACTGTTAGCCACCTATAAATTTTTGTCAAGCAGACAGGTGGTTAAATATGTTTCTCAGTCTTCAAGAGATACATTTCCTTTGAAAACCTATCATTCTTGAAGCCTCCATGTGTCTTATATCCCTTAAAGACCCTCATTGTTGTTTCCATTGAAGAACCCTACTGTTTTGTAAAAAAGAATGCTTCAAAGGGCCTTTGTAATTGCCCAATTTCACTCATTTCCCTTCATTTTCATTAAGCCTCCTTTTCCCATTTAGAACCTCCATCTTCCTGTAAAAGGCCTCCAAAATCCTTTTAAGCCACTAAAAATCCCTTTTACAGTTTTAAAACACCCTTTTCCCCTTTACCGAAAGCCAAGAAATCCCTTGAAAAACACTCATTTTGGCTTAAAAAACCCCTTTTTTCATTGAGGCCTTAAGCCCCTTTCGACTTAGCCCTTAGCCCCTTATCCACATATAACCCGGTGCTAGAACCAAGCGCTAGCCCTCAGGCGCTAATCGCAATCAGAGATTTTTGTTACTGTGTTCCCTTTGTTTCCTTATATTTTTCCGATACAATGAAACTTTGTTCCATAGGCCTTCGCTTCAATATTGACTGTCGATCTTTAGAGATCCAACGGTCAGCGCTAATGTCGCATCGCGCCCATGACATCTCTTCATTACCCCTTCGATTGTGTATCCACCGTTGATCTCTTTCATAATCCAACGGCCCTCGCATGATCTCCAATCACAAAAATCTTAAGCACCATCCCATTGTATCCTCCGATGCTGATCATCTGATTAGATATGGACCGTTGAATCCACAAGAACCAACGGTCCAGATCTCGTCTCTCTCCACCCATATTTCAATATTATCACCCCGCCACTTAAATCCCGACCGTCCATCCATACAGATCTGACGACTGAGACACCATCGCAACCCATTCCTGAGCCCAGCATCATCGCTCCGCTGATTTAATTTGGACCATTGAATCCACAAGAACCAACGGCCCAGATTTCATCGCGCTCCACTCTTGTGCCCTCTATCATTCCCCCTCTGATCTAATCCTGACCATTGATCTCTTTCATGATCCGATGGTCCGCGCTAAATCGAAAATCGCAAAATCAAAAGACTTCAAAGTTTGGCCAACTACTTTTTCTCCGATGCGATTAGATCTCCGCTGTCCATTCCACCAGATCTGACAGTCCAGATTTTATTGCACTCCGCCCTCCCCTTCCTTCGTTCTATTGTTCCGCCGATCCTCAATCAAATCGTGGCCGTCCATTCTACAGATCCAACAGTCAGGATTTAATCCGCTGTTTTCTCTCCCCACTGTAGCGCTCGCGCATATTTCCATATCGCACTCTCATCCCCACCGTCAGATCTCTCTGCCTTTCATCCAACGGCTGAGAATGCATATCACGTGATTTCTGCGTTTGAGGTTTAATGTTTCAAAATTACGCGATAAAAGCAGTTTTGGGAGGGACACGTGTTAGGCAGAGAGGCATATCACGTTTTTTTGGAAATTTTTCAAAACCACTCTGGAGCCGCGCGAAACCAACAGTTTTTCCGCCAAAACCACCTTTTCCCCTTGGCTCCCGAAAGCTCCTACTACAATCTCGACCGTTATTTTGATCTAGATCAACGGCCCGCATTTCATCGCGTCCCCATCCATATTATTTTCATCGGACCTTCCAAAGGACTTCATCGGAAGATCTCCACCGTTGATCTCGTTTGTGATCCGACAGTCCGCATTCAATTTTCCTCTACCCTCCCTGTCCCACCATCAAATGCCCCTGATCTCTTTCATTTTCGCCTTTTTCCTTTGTTTTCACTCAAGACATAAGCTTTTAGGTTTTAACACTAAAAGTATTTTATTCACGCTAATTCATGATTACACCCCGGTTCCATGGTGTTGCACCATGAAACCCTTCTCCGCCGCATTGTTGAGAATGCAGCAAGATGATGGAGCTTAGTGAAATGAAGTCGCCTTCACTAAGTGGGCCCGCAGGCAAATTCTGGCGCAAAGTCTATTTTTAGACATACGGAGCATAATTTGGGAATTCCAATTGGAGATTCTTGAAGTATGCGACATGTTGGTAAAAATAGATGAGACCCTTATTTTTAGGACCCAGGCTATTTTTAGACTGTATCTCCTAAAAATATGGAAGTCAAATATTATTTACCCTTAATAATATTTTGACTATAAACAGCAGTTTACTCTCTTGGAGCACTTCAGTTTGAGTCATGGAGGTGACTCATGCAACTGACAGAAGGAATCATGTGGTTCCTAGGGTTTGATGGCATCTTGCATGGTTGAATTCAGTTAGACTTCAGTGGCAGAAGTTTTGGAGGAGTTAACGGGACATATAGTGGAGTTGTGTTCTGTTTGTTTTAGTTGAACTAGTTGAGATTAGTTAACTAGCTAATCAACTAGATATGAGTGGAGTGAATTAAATAATATTTAATTCACTAAATATTAACTCATTAGTCAACTCAAAAACACTTCAGTTCACTACAGTGCATGATCAGTTCAGTGGAGACCAGTGGAAGAGGTAGATGAAAGGGTGAGTAAAGCTATCAGTTGGAGGATTAGTTTTGCATGGGATTTGCATTACACTTGGAGGAATTGTCCATGACAATTGCGCAGTCAAGCCAAGGGGATTCGAACCTTGGATCTCTTCATATCCAGGCCATGATTGCGCAATAGAGGCAAGGCAATTGGCGGGGAGTTTTGAACCTCAGACTTGTTCAAAACTGAGTCAGATTGTGAGTAACTTCATGAGAGAGTACTGAGTACTTGTGAGGAGTATTGTACTTGTTTGGTTACTTGATTTCTCCATTATAATATACACAATAGCTGCGGGGTTTTTCAGCTATAGGCTTTCCCCATACATATTGAGTTAATGTGTGATTGAATTGATGTGAGATTGCTTCTGTTATTTCCGCATGTGACAATTAATTGTAGAAGAAGGTTATGTGTTATGTATGCAATTCGAAATTGATATATGACCAGGTTAATCTTCAGTGAATAAGTGATTTATTCAGCTAATTTCTACATGGTATCGGAGCAATATTAATTGTCGAGATCTATTACGGTGATTGCAAACTTATTTCCTCGGACAAAGTCTGCATACGGGCCAGGAAGCCTCCGGATTCATCTTTCTTCGGAAAGTGAAAGGTCTGGTAAAAGCCCCTTGCAGTCAATCTCTGATTTGGAAATAATTTGTTTTCAAGTGTAGATCGGAAGCGATAGAGCTTGGAGTTTGGAATTTCGAATTTTGCAGCAGAATTGTTTCTTGGTGCCGGTGTTGAAAATGTCTTCTTTCAACGGTTTGCGACTCGAATATGCTCTTGAAGGCAGTTCGAATTATGTTGCATGGAAGGATCGCATGGAAGCAGTGTTAGAAGATAATGGTCTGAAGGAGTTCGTAGATACGGATGTCCCAAAGCCCACTGATGCAGCTTTAGTCGATGCATGGCAAAAGAAGATAACGAAATGTCGAAGGATCCTGTTGGAGGGCGTCAAGGATCATATTGTATCCAGCCTGCATGGAAAGGCTACTCCATATTTAATGTGGAAAGCTTTGACGGATCTATTCCAGAGTAAGAGTGACCAAAGGAAGCTGGCGCTCAAAGATAAGCTCAGGAACATCAAGATGGAGAAGGGCGGCAGTATCGCCAAATACCTCACGAAGTTCACTCAATGCAGAGATGAGCTGGGAAGTGTGGGGGTGACTGTCGAAGACGAGGACATGGTCGACCTGGCTCTCCTTGGTATTCCGAAGGCTTGGCACTCATATCAAGATAGTTTCAATGGTCGGGAGAAGCTGCCGGGATGGGAGCGCCTTTGGGCGGATCTCATGCAGGAGGAGATAAGGAGGACTACTCAAGATGGATCTTCATCAAAGAGAGCTGATGAAGAAAACTGCGCTTTGGTGTCCAAAGCAAAGAAGGGAAAGGGTAAGAAAACCTCTCATTCTGGTGCTAAGGGCAAGAAGCAGGATATGGCGAAAGTGAAGTGTTTTCACTGCCATGATCACGGACATTATGCTACCAATTGTTCAAAGAAGAAGAAGAACAAGCAAGCGGGAAGATCTGCAGATGGAGAAGCTTTGGCTTCACAGTTCGAGCTTGACTTTTCACTGATTGCATGCTTGGTTTCAAGTGTGATGGGATCGGCGTGGTTCTTGGACAGCGGTGCGTCATTTCATATGACGGGAGATCGGGAGTTGTTCTCAGATCCGGAGAACAAAGATTTGGGTGTGCACATCGAGATGGGCGATGATGGTAGATACAGTGTGACTGGTATCGGTACCGTATCCTTTCAGAGGGAGTCTGGTAAACCCTTTGTCTTAAAGGATGTCATGCATGTACCTGGATTGAAGAAGAACCTGATTTCAGTAGCGATGTTGGAGGATAAGGGTATGATGTGGTCTTCAGCGAAGGAAAATCCTTCCTGCGAAGTAAGACTACTGGAGAGACCCGGAAGATAGGGGTTCGAACTCAGAACCTTTATCAGTTGCAGGTAGATGACTGCGCAGCTATGGCATGCAAGGCGGGAGAAGTGGTGAGCCGGGATGATGAGGGCGAACTATGGCACAGAAGATTGGGCCATCTTCACCATGGAGCTTTGAAGATTCTGCAGCAGATTTCTACTGGACTTCCTAAGGGCACCCTTGCGCAGTCAGATCAGTGCAAGGGGTGTACTTTAGGGAAGTATGTGAAAGCCACCTTTCACGAGAAGAATAGTCGCGCCACGACGATCCTTGAGAGAGTTCACACAGACGTGTGTGGTCCTTTCTCAGTTGCTTCGACAGCAAAGCACAAGTATTATGTGATCTTTGTTGATGATTTCTCTCGAAAGTGCTTGATCTTCTTCATGCAGAAGAAGAGCGATACATTCGCGAAGTTCTGTGAGTTTAAAGCACTAGTCGAGAAGGAGTCGGGGAAGAAGGTGATTGCTCTAAGGAGTGATAATGGTGGTGAATTCATCTCGGCTGAATTCAAGGAGTTCTGCAGCGCAGAAGGGATTCTGAGAGAGCTCATCGCACCCCATAACCCACAGCAGAACGGGGTGGCTGAGCGGAAGAACAGAACGATCGTGGGTGCTGCACGGGCGATGTTGCATGATCAGGGCCTACCCCTTCACTTGTGGGCCGAGGCATGCAATACAGCAGTGTATGTGCAGAACCGTTGTCCTCACAAGGTTCTTGGCATGAGTACACCAGAGGAGGCTTATTCTGGCAAGAGGCCCGATATTTCCCATTTGCGGATTTTCGGATCTCCTGTCTACATGCATGTGACGAAGGATGCAAGAAGGAAGCT
Source organism: Pinus albicaulis (assembly GCA_034641835.2). NCBI lineage: Eukaryota > Viridiplantae > Streptophyta > Pinopsida > Pinales > Pinaceae > Pinus > Pinus albicaulis. The sequence goes on from CM076582.1 coordinate 1,128,795,407, forward strand.
GGATCCAACTGCTGAAGTTGGAATATTTGTGGGGTACACCGATACACCTCATAACTATCGAGTGTATGTGCCAGACAGTCGCAAGACTGTTGTGCGACGGGATATAAAATTTCAGGAGGAGAAAGCCATGCAGTGTTCGCTTGAGAGGGAGCTACACTTGCATGCAGATGAGGAGCTGTTAGTTCCTAAGGAGGAGCTTCCGGATGTGGATCAGCCACAAGAGGAGGTTCAAGAGGTGGAAGAAACCACCTAGGCAGCGCCAACCATCAGAGGGCGCATGCGCACTACAGAAGCTGAGCGACTGGCTCGGGATGCAGAGAAGGTTGTAGGACCACCTACAGCACAGCGCAGACAGAGACAGTCACCGGATCGGTACACTGGATACATGGCTCTTGTGAGTCAATGTGTTGTGACGAAGCCATCCTCTTTTGAGGAAGCCGTGGAGGAACCCGCATGGGTTGATGCCATGATCGAAGAATATGATTCGATCATCAGGAACAGTGCATGGGAGATTGTCCCAAGACCGGTTTGGAAATCAGTTGTAGGTTCGCGATGGATCTACAAGGTGAAGCAGGCAGCTGACGGGAGTGTGGAGAAGTACAAGGCGAGATTTGTCGCCCGTGGCTTCTCACAGATCGAGGGGATTGACTATGAGGAGACTTTTGCACCTGTCGTAAGGTACTCTTCCATACGGACGATCCTTGCTCTCTCAGCGCAGATGGGGTGGCACATTCATCAGATGGATGTGAAGACTGCGTTCCTCAATGGAGTTATCGAGGAAGAGGTGTACATAGAGCAGCCTGAAGGTTTTGAGATCTTCAGCAGTGAGTCGCATGTGTGCCGACTCAAGAGAGCACTGTATGGGCTGAAGCAAGCACCTCGTGCTTGGTACACTCGGATAGACAGCTACTTCACCGGGCTTGGATTCTCCAAGAGTGAGGCGGATCCAAACCCGTACCAGATTGTGGTGGAGGGGAAGCTGTTGATCATCGTACTGTATGTAGATGATCTGATTTTGACTGGCGACGAGCAGTTGATACTTTCATGCAAGGAGGATCTCGCACGAGAGTTTGAGATGAAGGACCTGGGCATCCTTCATTATTTCCTGGGATTGGAGATTTGGCAGCGCAGTGGAGGACTGTTTGTTTCTCAGGGCAAGTATGCCCGGGAGATTCTTGAGAGGTTCAACATGCAAGGCTGCAAGCCTGTTGATACCCCTCTTCCTGGAGGTTGGAGGAAGGGAGATGCTACTTCGGAGGAGGTAGTGGATGCCACTGTCTATCGACAGTTGGTGGGGTCGTTGATGTATCCGGTCAATACTCGACCCGATATATGCTATGCAGTTAACCAGCTTTCGCAAGCTATGGTTAAGCCTACCAAGCTCTTTTGGAAGGCGGGCAAGCATGTATTGCGCTATATCAGAGGCACATCGGGATATGGTCTATGGTACGGACAGGAGGATGGAGTGAAGCTTTCTGGTTTCACTGATGCAGATTGGGCAGGGAGTCCAACGAACCGGAAGAGCACTTCTGGAGGAGTTTTCAGCATTGGGTCGACAGCAGTTTCCTGGTACAGCAGGAAGCAGAGATCCGTGGCACTCAGTTCAGCAGAGGCCGAGTACATGGTAGCAAGCTTGGCTGCATGTGAGGCTATTTGGATGAGGAAGATCCTCGCAGGTTTGTTCAGGTTGCATTTGGAGCCTACAGTGATCTACTGTGATAACCAGAGCTGCATCAAGCTCTCGGCTAATCCAGTATTTCATGATAGGTCCAAACATATCGACATCCGGTACCATCACATCAGAGATTGTGTTCAGCGGAGGATCATGATGCTTTCATATGTTCCCACGGAGGATCAGGATGCCGACATCCTGACGAAGGCGCTCACCAGGAGCAAGTTCGAATTCCACAGAGGCAGGATAGGGATTGCAGATAATCCATATCTTGCTGAGAGGGAGTGTTGAGAATGCAGCAAGATGATGGAGCTTAGTGAAATGAAGTCGCATTCACTAAGTGGGCCCGCAGGCAAATTCTGGCGCAAAGTCTATTTTTAGACTATGTCTATTTTTAGACATACGGAGCATAATTTGGGAATTCTACTTGGAGATTCTTGATGGATGCGACATGTCGGTAAAAATAGATGAGACCCTATTTTTTAGGACCCAGGCTATTTTTAGACTGATCTCCTAAAAATATGGAAGTCAAATAATATTTACCCTTAATAATATTTTGACTATAAACAGCAGTTTACTCTCTTGGCGCACTTCAGTTTGAGTCATGGAGGTGGCTCATGCAACTGACACAAGGAATCACGTGGTTCCTAGGGTTTGATGGAATCTTGCATGGTTTACTTCAGTTAGACTTCAGTGGCAGAAGTTTTGGAGGAGTTAACGGGACAAATAGTGGAGTTGTGTTCTATTTGTTTTAGTTGAACTAGTTGGGATTAGTTAACTAACTAATCAACTAGATATGAGTGGAGTAAATTAAATAATATTTAATTTACTAAATAATAACTCATTAGTCAACTCAAGAACACTTCAGTTCACTACAGTGCATGATCAGTTCAGTGGAGACCAGTGGAAGAGGTAGATGAAAGGGTGAGTAAAGCTATCTGTTGGAGGATCAATTTTGCATGGGATTTGCATTACACTTGGAGGAATTGTCCATGACAATTGCGCAGTCAAGCCAAGGGGATTCGAACCTTGGATCTCTTCATATACAGGCCATGATTGTGCAATAGAGGCAAGGCAATTGGCAGGGAGTTTTGAACCAGTGACTTGTTCAAAACTAAGCTAGATTGTGTGTGACTTTATGAGAAAGTACTGAGTACTTGTGAGGAGTATTGTACTTGATTGGTTACATGATTTCTCCATTATAATATACACAATAGCTGTGGGGTTTTCAGCTATAGGCTTTCCCCATACATACTGAGTTAATGTGTGATTGATTTGATGTGAGATTGCTTCTATTATTTCCGCATGTGACAATTAATTGTAGATGAGATTATGTGTTATGCATGCAATTCGAAATTGATGTGTAATCGGGTTAATCTCCATTGAATAAGTGATTTATTCAGCTAATTTCTACACGCATTTCCTCTGCAATCAATCCTCAACCTCCACCGGAACCTTTCTGAAGCAGTTTTGAGCCCCGCGCAGGATTTCATAACAATTTTATCGTGTTGTTGTAGGTTTTAAAAGGGGCGTGAATCCACTCTGATTCATAGTCACAGACAGTGTTCTTTAGAGCACAGGAAGATATTTTTAGAACCAGATATCATAGAGGGAGGTGCCCGAGAAGGTTTAAACGTAATTTTCAGTAAAGATCAGAGTTATTAACTCTGTTTCAAACCCTCCAACACCATTGAAACCTATGTATCCACAGACAAGATAGAAGAGAAGCGGTAAAGAGTATCAGCGAAGGATTAAAGAGATTAAGAGCCTGTTATTGAAGATTAATGCTATGATCAAGTGTTTAAATGAAGAGGATACAGATTGAAGACCTTATAAATGATCCAGAGGCCTAATAAGGCCTAAATCACATGAAACAAGCCATATCATTGTCCCACATCAGCATAATGTTCTTTCTCAAGAAAGGACAAGGTTTCCATAGTGTTTTATTCTCCATCGAGTTCCTGAGAAGATCACAGCCTTAACAGAAGTCCTAAGATTTCCAGAGCATTATTTACAAATTATGGAAGGCTGAAAGTCATTTATCTTCTTTACTTGTCCCAGAGTACAAAGGAGTATAAACAACGAGAAAGTACACTCAGAAACATACCTCTGAAGTTATTATCAGCCTGTCGAAGACCCCCAATTCATCCAAAATTTAAAGTTCTACCTACTTCTACTGCCACATTGTTCAGCTATAAGAACTCATCAGAAACACATTGTAAATTTTGGTTAACTGTGGATTGTAAGTTGTTTCATTGAGATAAAGTTATGTATGTATTAGTTGTAAAATAGGTTGGGAGATGATTTCTAGTTGATATCAAGCTGTTGGAAAATGATGTATATGATTGGTGTTGCTCTTTTATATGACAAGCATGTTCATTGGATCCTGATCTAAATCAGTGGTGATGTCTTCTACCTGTTACTGTTTTTTCTTTGTTATGCAATCATATTTCATTTCTCTGATAAGAATCAGTAATCTAGCTTAGGATATACTACTGTAAAGTTCCCTAATGCTTTCTGCTCTTCTTATCTTTGATGTTTTCTGCTAATTATGTGATCTAAGAACAAATTCAATATAATTTAACCAGTATAGTAGTTGGTTCTCTCTGCTTACTGATGTATGAATTTAGAATTTGTTTTTAGATGTTCTTGTCTGGTTTTAGCTGAAAGAATTGGGATACTGGGAGATTTAAAGTTGGTTTTGTCTCACTAGGATCCTTTTCCAACAATCAGCCTTTCTAAGATCCCTTAAGTTGGATGTCGAAAGCATTAAAAGTTAAAATTCTTTCTCTGATCTTAGGCTTCACTTTGTGTCAAATCTTAAATGTTTTCTATTGTCTGAAGAGTTGGCCTCATTAGGAGAGTGATGATAGACAGTTAAGGCATGCCCTGTCCCTAGATTCGCTCCTAAGTGGTCACCTTGGAAGGTTTCCTTGTCATTCACCTTCATTTCCTTATCATTTCATACCATTTCTATCATCTTAAGAGATCCTCTGTTTTAGATGACTAGCCCATTTGAAAGCCTTGGATATTGAATTGCAAGTAAACCCTTTTATGACTCCATTGCCCAATGGACTTGAGTTTTCTTTGAATTATCTCCCTATTGCCAAAAATCCTTCTTTGCTCACTTCTTTGTCTTACATTGAACCCTTCTTTCATGTTTCCCAACCAAACAAACAAAACAAACAAAGCAACAACCCTTATGCCCTATAACTAGCCTAATACCTTAAATTGAACTTCAAAGACATATATTTCTTACCTTTATATAGAGATCCCTATCTGGATCCAGGAGGGCTAGATCCTGAGATCCCAAAGTGGTTTGATGTTGTCTCATCATTTTGTATTTCCAAATATGCCAAATCATGGGAACCACAACATATAGTTACCTACTAGATCATGTGTAGTTGACCTACTATATCAAGCTTATGAAATATTAGGGAATGACATTACTTCAAAATATAATTCAGGGTATTATGACAATGTTTACTTATTTATTTGTTAATCCTTGATGAAAATGATAAAATGATGTTGTACAACACTAAATCTGGGTTTTAAATTACAAGCAATGTAACATGATCATATATCTAAGTATGGTTCAAATAACTTGTCATCATTGGATTTCACATTTTTTATAAGCCATTCCATTCCAACACTCGTCACGTCATAAAGGATTTCCATTCACTTTCAAACTTCTTCCCATGAAGAACATTCATATGGCTAAGGTGGAATAATGAATTAGATTTTACGTCATTACCATTTTGTACATTATGTCAAGGGCATGAAATTTTAAAGTGCAAGTGTGAATTTATCCTTAAAATGTGTGCATATTCTTCCTTAAAATGTACAAAAAACCATTCCATGCATTCAAAAAACATATTACTCGAGGGTGCACACTTTCTTTAACAGAGCATAATTTTCCACAATTATTTATTTTCATATTAGGAACCTTAACAACCATATTAGGGGCCTTAACGGGCCTAATAAGCCCTAACTATCATTATTAGTCCCTTTAGAGGGAATAATTAAGCCCTCAGGGGCCAAATTCACACATGAGATGAGAAATTTGCTGACATTTCATGATGAGATGCCACATGTCCCTAACGGTTTGTTGGATGCATTTATTGCAAACTATCAAAGGGGAATTACAAGTATGGAAAAAATCACTCATAAGCATGCTTTTGAAAAATGTTGGGGCACAAAGAGAAAAAAATAACAAAATTTCACTAATCACTTAATAATTTTCTATCATGCATTTGATTTTATCCATATAGTTGAAACTATCATTGAGCATAGACATCATATGTAGTAGTGCTTCAATAATTACTCCTCATTTAAAAAAAAAAAAACTTTTTCATATGTTATATGTAATTGTTTTTATTACCTAAATAAAACCTAGTGTTATGAATCATGATACAAGTTGGTGTTACAAATCATCATGTTAATGTTATTAATTGTGACATTAAACAACCTTATAAATCACAGTATCAATATTATCCCAAATAAGTCAACATTTCTTCTTAGGAAATGATAACACTAACACTTTGGAAACAATAATTCCTTTAATTGTAATTCAATAAAGACTACCCAGTTTTTATAAATTTTGTTATATGTTATTTAAAGTTCAATATAATGTCATGTTATGAAAATCCCCCTTAAATAATATCCAACATTGTAAGTCATGACATTAGCTTGACCTGAATTATGTAAACATTATTTAGGTTTGGATTTCTCCTTATGTTAGGGATGATAAATTTTATCGTGTTATAAAGAAAACTTGTTTGCTAAAGATACCCCATCATATTATATGTGTTGATGAAGATGATGATAATGTCAATCTTACATTTCTATAGTTAAGATGTTGAGACCAAGAAGATTAGAATCACATGTGAGATGAAAATTGTAGGTAAGCATCTTGCAGTGATTGTTTATATATGAATTTGTTGTTTGTTTCATTACTATATATGGAAAAACTCATTAATTCTTTGTGCAATATAACCTAAAATCCATACTAGGACATCAACAATGCTCTAATATTCTTCACGGGTTGTTGAATATATGCTCTGAGAGGATATTCCCCTCTAAAATGTTAATCAAATAATCACTCCCCCAACCCTACCTACCAATCTAGAGAGCCCACTTCCCCTAATATAGATAGCCCCCACTCTCCCCTTCCTCTTCATCTTGTCAAGTATAAAGATGAATATGATCACATAATTTATGATTTCATATTAGATCTAATATTTTCAAGTTTTCTTATGGTAATGATTTCATGCTTATGTTGTTATTTGTTTTTGAAGTTTATGTTTACATGGTTATTCTTGTGTTTGTTTTTTGTTTTTTCAACCTGTGCAGGGAGAAGAGAAAGATGAGGACGTTCAATTGTTAGTAAAAAATTATTGGAGGAAATGTTTGGTAAAAGTAGGCTAGTGATAGAGAGGAAAATATGTAAGGTTGTATTTTCCCCACATTATGAGTTTTTACAAGTCCCTTTGTTGTTGTACTCTAAATTTTTAAAATTACAAATTTTGTTATTGTGGTCTACATTAAATATCCATGATGGCACATTATGGACAATGTGTAGCGATGATAGGATAAATTTTCATTTTCATTTATTGTTTGTAGATGTTTTTCTTATTTTTATTTTGATATGGTGTTGCTCTTATTTTACTCAAACAACCTATATCATTAGCATGACACCACTAATGATTTTACCCTTGGTTATGATGCTTCCTATGTAGAGCCAATAAACAAAATCTGGGATAGATAGCTATGCATTTTGGACACAAACTATGACATAATAGAAGGATGAAAATTCATATAATGCATATCACAGTACATGATGTGCAAGATTCAAATATTGGAAAGTAGGTGAGGTGGCACAAGGATATGTAAATGGGCATTGTTTCCTCCTGGAAGAAACCTTGCACAACAACTATCTGTAGTGGCTTCAATAGTTTACCATGATTTTATTTATGTGTCCCCAAAAAGCATAAAAAATTTAAAGTTTTTGTAAGGAGAAGGGAGGAATATGAATAATAATAATTATTATTTATTGTGATCATTTAAGAGGAGGTTTCCCTTTTTATTATTACTTATTATAATCTCAAAGGAGGATTCCTAAAACATGTTATTCTTTTCATAATATCATAGCAATTTTCTTGGGATGGGATCCTCCAATGGAATTTTCCTTTTCACAGTTTGTCCGTGACTTATGAGGCTAGCCTTCAGCTAAGATACCATGATATAGTGACATTTGAGCTATGAAAATCATCCAGGGATCGAACCTAGCTTGGGCCACACCATCCTGTAACATGGTTGAATTTCTTGTGACATGAGGTTTTGAACTGATAACCTTCATAAAAAGAGTGCATTGATAGAACACCCAACCACTGATTGTTCTACATCCCATGCTTGATCATTTTTAAGACTCTTAAGCAAAAATTATGCTATTATTATTTGTACTATATGTATATATAATAAACAAAATTCACATTGTTGTAATTCCATTGTTTGTTTGTTTGTTAATGATATTATAATAATTATGTTAAACTTATTTTTCATGTTTATATAATAAATCATCCAAACCTAATTAGATATATAATTTTTGTAAATGGTTTCAAATTTCTATGACACATCCATAATTTTCTTTATTTGTTTTAGCCAAGGGTTATCATTTCTAATATTCATCATATCTCATATTTTATCTAGGCTTCTAGGAAAGGATGTATGCTCATTCCAATAAAATTCAAGTTGGTGCATTTATATTTATATTGTTGTATTAATATTGATAAATACAAATTTACATATATGATTATTTTATTTATTGTATTTTTAATAGGCTTTAATAAGAAGAAGGGGTTTAAAGGATGACATGATTTGTACTACATTTGACATCATTCCACCTAAACATTATGCTCCTATTGAATTTCTTTGAAGAAGAAAAATAAGTTGAGGACACTTATATTTAGGAAAATATTTCAAGATTCAATGAATAAATTGAAGAACACGTTATTTTTCACAGGAATTGTTGAATAGCTCTTTGAATAAAGGTCAACAATGCTTGTTGAAATATTTATAACTAATATAGAAGTTGAACTAATTTATCTTGAAATTGAAGCAACAAATTCAGTGAGTCTAGATCTAAGATTTAAGATTAGAATAAATTTGTTTATTCTACACTAGTATCATATGTAAATGTAGTAATAGAAGTAACTTAAAATGAAATATACCTAACAATAGTATATGTAGAGTGATTTTCTCAAGAAATACCAATGACATAAGTCATTTCTTCCATTATTCAACTAAATCAATACCTGACATCAATAATATAGCCTAAAGTAGGACATATCTAGTAACATATCTATTAGCACCATCAATCGAAAATGTGAATACATAACTTGTTGGGGTAGTGAAAAAAGCATACACTAGGGTATAAGCATGAAAGATACTACTAGTGGTTCCACCATCCATGTTATTAGTAGCAGAGTTAAAAACAATGTTAGCATAAGCATAGACTAGAGCACCTAGATCAAAAATAAAGACGAAGGATGGTGGAAGTTATAGATCTAGACCAAATAATTGATATGGGTGATTCATTTGGTTAACTAAAACCAATTGATTTGGCATTATTTATTGTAGTGATGATTGATTCACTGATTATAATTATGCTGTAGTTTTTTTTTTGATAGTTTAATTTATAGTTTGTTTTGATTTTTTGTTTTATATAAAAAACTAAGATTGTTAAATTTTGTTTCATTGTTATTTATCATTGTTAATTATAGTGATATTATAATTTGTTTTTTTTTATTGTGTTAGTTGTAGTGAGAAAATTATTTTAAAATATGAACACAAAATTATTTTCAAATTTGTTATCAATCAAAAATTCATTTCTTTCATTAGGCCCATCAATGTTTTTTTTCTTTTATGTTAGGAATTTTAATTCAAGTTATCATTTGTTTTGTTTGGAAATTTTGTATACTCTATAAATAAATAAAATTTATAGTAAACCTATATACATTGTGAAAATATACTACTATACTACGTGGTGTAGATCCTTATGTATCCAATCTTAAAATCCACTTTCAAGTTCCAAGAGTTTCTCATGGAATGGGTTTCTCACCAAGAAATAGAAAACAAGTCTAGAAAATAGGGTTCCTTATGAGTTTCCTATGAGTCACAAGTTTTACCCAAATATGGTGCGTGAACATTCAATCATTGGTAGAAGAGGACTACATTCATATTGGTATTGCTCTTAAACAAAGAAATAAAAGCTAATGCAAATATTATTCAGCCAGTTAGTACTTTTTTCTTATGTAATTCGTAGAATAACAAACCAATGAGAAAATTAACTCAGAAAATGAAAACAATTATTTTTAGATTTGTTATTATCAAATAGTTTAGTTCTTTATTAGAGTTTATCATACATGCACTTTGACAGTGAATGTTAACATTATTAGTCTACTTGTTTAAGGGAACTAGTGCAGTCTCGAATACATCTCTAGTGATCTATTTTAGGAAGTAGCATATAATTGAGTCACTTATATTGGATGACACATCTTATATGATTTGTAGCTAAAGAAAATACATGTGGTTGAGGAAATCAAATGCATTCACATTCTTTTTTTATGGAAAATGTTTTGGAAAAGATTCTTAGATGTTTGCAAGAAAAATTAGTTCTAGTGTTATCCCTTTTCATATTCCTTAACAGTTTAAATTTATAAGTAAAAAAAAACCCAAACACTTCATTATTGTTGTACAACTCACTGCTTCCAAATTACATTCCTTTGCATTTTATAAGAATATAATGATCAATGTCCTTCCTAAGATCAATAATCTCCAACTTCTTACTATATTAATCTATAAAATTATGTTTTTTTTTATCTTCAACCCATTCACCAATTGATGTGGTGACATATTCACCCCTCAACACCATTGCAGTCAAGTATTAATATTGATGATAATGGTGGAAATAATGTCAATAGTTTAGTAAAGTATGCAAAAAATGTTTCACCCACTAAGGGAGCCATGAGTAGGAAACAAGGTGAAATAGAATGGGATGCTCCCTTAATGTACATATATTTCTTCCAAAACGTTTGCATAAATTTCCCCTTTTCACATCTATGTAGTCACAAACTTGCATATCTCAACTAGGATTGCACATAGTGAGAACATATCTTATTTTCCATATTGTTACTTGATCTTTATGGTGTCACTGTTTGCAAGGTCATAAAGGATGCTTATTTCTAGGATGGTAGGCACAATATACCATTGATGTCTTGATAATGTGGTATACTATAAACATTAGAGAAATTTTGAGGTCTAAAATGAGCCTCCTAAGAAATATTATAAAATAATAGTGCAAATAATAAAATAAGATTAGATTACCTCATCAAGTTTTGGAAGGAAAAATAGAAAAAACTACCTTTTCAACTTGTCTCCCTACGCTTTTACTCAAATTTCAAGTGGGAGCACTCGTTGGATGCATAATTTAATTTTTCCATGTTTCATACTTTTAATGGACCCTATTACACAAAAATTGTGAAATACATGAAAAACATGATTGCAATCATGTTTTTCATGTATTTCACATTTTTCATATAGTTTGGTACATTTAAAGTATGCAACATGGGTACTCCTTGGATGAAAAATTAAATTTCGCATCCAACGATTGCTCCCACTCGAAATTAGAGTAAATAGTAGGGAGATAAGTTGAAAATATGAGTTGATAAAATAGTTTTTTTTTTTTTTTTTTTTTTTTACTATTTTACTCCAAAAATGGTGAATTGTCCCCCATGGTTGACATCATCATATTGAATCCTATTTGTTCTAATAAAGTTAATTTTTGTTGTACATTTTTTAGGCCCATTTTTTACCTCAAATTTTCTCTAATGATTATGAGAAAATGTGAATTTTCATGAAAACAATGAACTGATAATAGAAGTGTACTTAAACTTTCAGTTTCCCAATAAACCATTCTAATTTATGAGAAGATATGATATAAAATCTAACATAACAATAGTATCAAATTAGTGATAGTTTTTACTATATGTATAACGTCAAAATAAATATATGATAGTTTCTATTTATTTCTACATAAATTGTTAGTTAAAATAAAAAACATGGAATTGGCATAATTTTAACACTCACCTCTTTAAGGAACTATTGTTTGATGTGATTACCGTATGCTTCATGGAAGCATTTTTTTCATGGTATGATTGTCAATATCCCCTACATGATTTGACCGACATACCTGCAACTTTCCACATGGCATGTCAACATAAAAAATAATATTGGTTGAATTACTACCAATGATGAATTATCATTGTGATAAATTTAGAAAAAATGTTAACCAAATCACTAAAAATAACAATTAATTACTGTAACATATTTAGAAATAATGCTATCCAAATCTCCAGTAACAACCATTTAATATTGTGACAAATTTGGAATAACATTAGTTAAATAATAAGGAATAACATATCAATGTGACATGTATTTACTCACTTAAATATAACTCCCATTACTCTTTGGAATAATTGATAAAACCTATTTTATGAAAGAACATTCCATACATCGTAGCAATTTGTTCATGGCATCCTCAACTGACAATGTGTAATGCACTATGTTCCTTGGACGCTTTGACATTTCTATCTCTCCTTTACTTCCATGAATATTCTTGATCTATGTTTTCAACCAGCAACAACACACATGGAGGATGTATAGAATCATTAGACAATCAAACAAATAAATGAGGATAAACATGGATGACGAATGTTTATTTGAATAATAGACAATTAAATAAATACACAACAAAATGAAAGAAAAATAAATTAAGATATTTGCACACCCTATTTCCTAGATCTATGTGAACACATCATTGACAAAAAAGGATGAAAGTTTCCATGTGAGATAGAAAATCAAAACATGTTGGCAAAGTGCTTGCAAGCATATCAAAATTGTTTTCTACACTATATTTTTTGGTATGACCTATAGAGAAGAATTCCATTTTGACATGTGTCAAAACCCAAAATGGCATACAAAGGAGACATTGGTGTATAAGATTTCATATATATATATATATATATAACATCGTGGTTAATAAGGCCACTAGAAACAACCATTTCATGAATTAATTATACATAATATCATATTGGTCTCGTAAATAAATCCCCTTGAACAATAATGTTAGTGTAGAAATTATGGCCCCTAGAATTAAGAACTTGATAAATTCATAAAATAGAGTGATAACATAAACAACGTAAAAAAAAATTTATAACAAGATTTTCATGAATTCTTACCACATAAAAGAATGTTGTCGTGGTAAATAAGGTGAATAGAAACCAAAACAACTTGTGGAAAAAGTATAACCCATTGCAGTGATATTTTTGTGTCCATCCCTAACAACTTACTCCGCTTGCCATCTCATTGCTATCCCTAGCATGAATGGTTATTCATCTAGGAAGAACACAACCACCTCACTCTTATCCCCCTAATATTGGACAACAATGGAGTTGTCCTCATAAATATGATACCATAAGTCAAAAATTTGTTTTCCTTGGTTTATGATGTATATTTTAGTCAAGGATGCATCTCTCCTCATTATGAGAAAATGTCATGGGTTTTTTTATATGAACATATTTATTGTGTGTCTTTGTTGGAGAAAACCAACAAAAAGGAGTGTTCCCAACCAAATTTTTATACATTCTAATAAGTGCATATAATGTAGACGTCATTGATATGCAATTGTGGGATTGATGTGATGGTGGCAAGGTGAACCATTTATGTCCATGTGTCAACATTAGACATAAATGATGAGTGCTAGGTGTGTTCCTCTTCTCTCGATGAGGAACTTTTTTCCAAATGGTATTTAATAACATATCCATAATACTCCAATCCATAAGAACATCATTGTTTGAAAGAATAAAAGCACTTATTAAATCTTGGTATTGAAATAACACAATATATACCATGGGTTTATGCATGATAGATTATATGGATTAACAAAATAACTAGCTTATAATGTCGACATAATGTGCATAACATAAAAAGAAACATATTTTCTATTTTAAAATAAAAAATAAACCTTCCCAACATGTATCTATTTATAACACTAGCATGACCATCATGAAAAACAAATAAAAACATTAGTGATAATAACTATAATAACACTATATATAACATGTATTCACACAAAATGGTAAAGATAACAAAACATAGATCCAACATGTGGGTAGCTATAACACTGGTATGGCATAAATTAAATGCATCACATAAAAAAGGGAAAGCCTAAGGCCAATATATTGTTAAGAGCATAATGGTTAAGAGCATGTGCTTACTCATAAGAGGTTATAAGTTCAAATATTGAGTGGTGTAGAGTATGTACACCTAAATAGACTTTAATAGTCAAATCGTTGCATGGAGGGGAGACCCTTATCCCAAAAACAAATGGGTCTCATGCGCTAATGTGGTGCTTGACATGGTCGTGGCCTCACATACACAAGCACACACACGCACACCTAACACTTTTATTGAGATATATCTCTATAACTATAGCATAACAACAATGCTTTATGTAGTCATCAAATATTCAAATTCTACTTGAAATAGTGTAACAAGTGTGAATAGAGGTAGGTTTATAACTGGACATACTATTGCTTGAAAACTTCCACCAGAAGGGTAGGCGAGTAATGGTTCCCACAACTTGGTTCTGTATTTTTCTAGCTTGGGTGATGTATGATTTCCTCTAAATGGTAGGGAGGGACTCAAGGTTCAGTTTGAGAAGAGGTTAGGAAGGTAAGGACTTGTGCATTCTATATATTCTTTGTATTTATGTTCAAAATATATAAAACCCTTATTTTTTTCTTTAACACTATATAGAGATATATTTTGTCATCTAGATGGTTCATTTATACCACTTTGAAGTCTTTAATACATTCAAAGGGAATAAAAATAGTTTGAACCTAAACATGCCTATGCTAGAATAACTCCCATGTCATGTTTGTGAAATGAAGGGAACCTTAGAGAGTTTCCATGACAACATCGTAGTGACCTTTCAAGAAGTTACCTTAGTTTGTTGTCCAAGCATGATGACTATTGCAAGAAGAATTTATTACAAATATAGCCAATATGTAAGTAGAGACGTTATTTCTAATTTTGTTATACTAATCATTGAAACATTAAACATTTTTTTTAAGAATGTGAGTAGAGTCATTATCTCTAGTTTTTTCATAGTGATAATAATAATACTAAACATCATTTATAAAAAAAGTATTTCACATAACTGCTAATTTTCTTAGTTTTCTACAACTACTACTCCTATATCCCTATACTCACCTAGAAGTAATGGTATAAACACATCCTAAATAACTTGGGTTAAATAAAAATACTATATTAGACACACCAAAATAAAAATCAATGTGAGATGCATTTTAATAGGATACAAATATAAATACATGATTTGTGAGCCTTAGATTCATCATCCAAGCGGTCTGTTGGACGCTCAATTTCATATTCCTTCTCATTTGACCAATATAAAATATCATAACCTAACAGATTAGGTTTCCAACATTCCCCCTTTTAATATGAAGGGGTGTATGTGAGTCCAAATAGAGAGTTGAAATATGGAATTGGATAACTTCCAATGGTTGAATTTGCTTTCTAAATCTAATGGTTTTGGGAGGACCACTAACCAAATGTGTAGGAGAAATTGATGTCTTCTACTAAATGGTGGTTTAAAGGATGACCATAGAATCTGAAACTATGTTGTAAGTCTTAGTAATTCCCTCTGGAAAATAGTGGTTTAGGATGACTAAAAATATAGAACCTTACTCTAAGGCTCAATGGTTCGTTTAACATTTCCTAATTTATTTAGAAGTTGATGAATTTCGCTAATTGGAAATGATGTCAAATGGTGGTTTAAATATGGCCACAAAAAAGTTATATGTCTCTTACTAAATAGTAGTTTGTTGAAGTTTGCAACAAGAAACAGTGAAATTGGCATCCATAAACAACATGAAAATACCTACACTAGTGTGGGACCACAGGTCGTGTAGTGAGGGGTCCTAGCGATACATTAGTGTGAAATTCAATTTATTTAATAAATTGGATATATGTCAAATTTAATTATCCCTTAGTTAAATTGGACAATAAATTGTAATCTTATCTCATAAACACTTGTAATAGTTAACTGAGTGTGATAAACTTAGTTAGCTCATGAATTTCGAGTTGAGGGTGGTTGGTGAGGCACGCAGAGTGATTCTATGTGTTTTAGAGTTCAATTTGCAGTTAAGTGCATGACTTTAATGCATGATAAATCAATTAACTAAGTTAAGTGAGTTAAAGTTAGTTGAACTAGTTGTAACGGTTTGTTTCACAAGTGAGAGGTCAAGTGATCTACCATGAAACTAATGATTTACTATTAATAGATGCATGCATTTCAGTTCTAGTGGAGACCCAGTTGAGAAAAAGGTTAAAGGGAAGTTAACTATCAATTGTGATATTAGCAAACTACCCAGATGCAGTTAAAACACCACAGGATGCCCATGATACTCAAGGCAGTCAAGGAAGGTTGAAATTCTTAAGGAATAGGTATTGTGTGAGCAAGGCAGGCTAAAGACAAGCTGAGAATTGGCTAACTATTGGCCTAATTTTGTCTGGATCAGTGTGAGATGATAGGCAGATTGCAGGAGACTCTTGTGAGAAGAGTGCATTGTAATTGTTTCATGATTCCTTGGTGAATATAAATTAGAAGATAGAGGGGTTTTGAGTAGAAATATTTCCCCGAGAAAATATCTCTATTGTGGAATGATTTTCTTCTTTATTTACTTGTTGTGATTGGCGATCATGTTTAATTTTACGCAATTGATTTGTAGAAGGATTCAGTATCTATATTTAATACATTTATTGATCAGATTGAATCCATTGACATACATATGTTTGTATAATTTCTACATGGAATCGGAGCACAGGAAATCACTATAGTGGAGGAGAAGTTGAGTTCATGACTGAATAGAATTTGAATTTGAAAAAATTTTCTTAGTGCGACAGGGAGATCAGGATCCAAATGGATTTCAATGGCTTGAGATTCGAGTATGAACTGAAGGGCAGTTCCAATTATATTGCATGGAAGGACAGGATGGAGGCAGTACTGGAGGATAATGGGTTGAAATAATTCATTGATAATGATGTTCCCAAACCTATTGTAGCAGATGCTGAAAATATTGATGCTTGGCAAAAGAAGGTTGCAAGGGCGAGGAGGATCTTATTAGAGGGAGTACGAGACCACATTGTCTCAAGTATCCATGGAAAAGCGACTCCATATGCAATGTGGTAGGATTTGAAAAATTTGTTTCAGAGCAGCAGTGATCATAGAAAATTGGCGCTAAAGGATAAGCTTAGGAAAATCAAAATTGAGAAAAGCGACACTATTCTGGTATACTTAACAAAGTTTATCCAATGTCGGGGTGACTTTAGGATTGTAGGAATTATTGTCGCGGATGATGACTTGGTGAGCCTAACTCGTCTAGGACTTCCCAAGAGTTGGCATAATTATCAGGACTCTTTCAATGGGAGGGAGAAGCTACCAGATTGGGAACGACTTTGGTTGGATTTGGTGTAAGAAGAATTCAAGTGGAATACCAGGGATGGATCTTCATCTAAGGAAGATGATGAAGAAAATTTCACCTTGGCTGATAAGGCTAAGAAGGGGAAGGGAAATAAATCCTATTCCAAATCTGAGACCAGAAAAGAAGGCAAGGAGCGCAACATGTCCAGAGTGAAGTGTTTTCACTGTCGCTAGCATGGACATTATGCCACTAATTATCCACAAAAGAAGAAGAAAAAGAAGGATTTAGGATCTGCAGCTGGTGAGGCTTTGGCCTCGCAATTTAATCTTGAATTCTCTCTGATCGCGTGGAATAGGATCACGGTGGTACTTGGATAGTGGTGCATCTTTCCACATGATGGGAAACAAAGAAATTTTTATTAGCTTGGAGGAGAAGGACCTCCAGATGCATATCAAAATGGGTGACGATGGAAGGTATAGTGATACCGGGATTGGTACAGTTACTTTCCAAAGAAAGTCAAGTAAACCATTTTTATTAAAGGATGTAATGCATATACTAGGCTTGAAGAAAAAATTAGTTTCAGTCGCAATGTTGGAGGATAGAGGCTATGATGTTATTTTCAGTGAAGGAAAAGCTTTCCTTCGACACAAAGAAATAAGACAAGCCAAGAATATTGGGATTTGTGTGAAGAATCTCTATAAACTTGATGTAGATGGCCATGCAACATTGATGGGTAAATCAGACAAAGTGGTGAGCTGGGATGAGGGTGAGTTACACCATGGAGCTTTGAAGGTCATGTAACAGATTTCTACGGGGCTTCCAAAGGGTGCTCTTGCGAAGATAGACACATGAAAGAGATGTACCACGGGGAAGTGTGAGAAATACATGCGATTGTCCCTTAAGAGAGAGCTTGATTTGCATGCAGATGAGGAGCTCTTGGTTCCAAAGAATGAACCTCAAGATGTGGATTAGCCATATGCGGAGGATCATGGAGTGGTAAAAACCACTCATGTAGAGAAATTTCTAGCCAGATGGGTAGAGGGAGTACATGCAACTATACCTCCAGGTGTGAGGTGGGGCAATGTGCAAAATTAATCCCAAGAAGAAATTTTGGAAGGGTTCATTGAGATGGTGTGTCTCATGGATCGAACTTGGCTACGAGGAGCCCACAGTACAACAGTAGCAGGATCAATTAAATTGATGCAGTCAAATTTCAGGAGGACAGAAATCAGAGTGACAGGTGTTAGATATTGGAACACAGATTAGAGCTGGCAACAGTGTAGAGTGCATGGAAGCAGATGTCAACAGTGCAGAGAGTCCAGTAGACATGTGCAGTAGGTACCAGTATTCAGAAGACTGTGATGACAGATGCATTATACTGATTCAGTTGTTTGGAGTCTATTTAGTTTCAGAAGTGTTGCATGCAAAAGTTGCATGTGCAAGAAAAACTAGAGAAGTGTTGCATGCAAAAATTGCATGTGCGAGAAGCACTATAGAAGTGTTGCATGCAAGATTTTCATGTGCAAACAACACTAGAGAAGTGTTGCATGCAAGATTTGCATGTCACATGCAAGATTTCCATGTCGCATGCAAGAGGTGCATGTGCGCATGAAAGGACATTCCTTTCTTGTTGAGAGGGAGTGTTGAAGTTTGCAATAAGAAACAATGAAATTGGCATCTAGAAACAACATGACAACACCTACACTAGTGTGGGACCACAGGTCGTGTAGTGATGGGTCCTAGCGATACATTAGTGTGAAATTCAATTTATTCAATAAATTGGATATGTGTCAAATTTAATTATCCCTTAATAAAATTGGACAATAAATTGTAATATTATCTCATAAACACTTGTAATAGTTAACTGAGTGTGATAAAATCAGTTAGCTCATGAATTTCGAGTTGAGGGTGGTTGGTGAGGCATGTAGAGTGATTCTATGTGTTTTAGAGTTCAAGTTGCAGTTAAGTGCATGAGGAATCAGTTAAGTGAGTTAAAGTCAGTTGAACTAGTTGTAACTGTTTGTTGCACTAGTGAGAGGTCAAGTGAATTAAATTAGATTTAATTCACATTCAGTGATCTACCATGCAACTGATGATTTACTATTAATAGCTACATGCATGTCAGTTCCAGTGGAGACCCAATTGAGAAAAATGTTAAAGGGAAGTTGAATATCAGTTGTGTTATTAGAAAACTGCCCAAATGCAGTTAAAACACCACAAAATTCCCATGATACTCAGCACAGTCAAGGAAGGTTGAAATTACTAAGGAATAGGGATTGCATTCCACAGGGATTGTGTGAGCAAGGCAGGTTGAAGACATGATGAGAATTGGCTAAGTGTTGGCCCGATTTTGTGTGGATTAGTGTGAGACTATAGGCAGATTGCATGAGACTCTTGTGAGAAGAGTGCATTGTAATTGTTTCATGATTCCTTCGTGAATATATAATAGAAGATAGAGGGGTTTTGAGTAGCAAGCTTTTCCGAGGAGAATATTTGTGTTGTGGTTTGATTTTCTTCTTTCTTTACTTGTTGTGATTGGCGATCATGTTTAATTTTCCGCAATTGATTTGTAAAGGATTCAGTATCTAGCTTTAGTACATTTCTTGATCGGATTGAATCCATTGATATACATATGTTTGTATAATTTTTACATAGTTTAAAAGGATAACTGTAAACTAAACTATTTTCATGGAATTTTGCACTTTTTCTAGCTCTGGCTATAGCTTTAACTCTAGCTCAAGGCTTTGGATAAAACTATGGTTCATGCTTACTTATTCTTACTAGATTGATAGGACTTCAAAACTTAAAGCTTGACTCTCAATCAAAGATATTATTCCCCCTTATCAAAGAAAAGGTGAGAACATGACACTATTTCCATTGCAAGATGTGTTAATACTAGAGAATGAATCCTTTGGTATGGATGATATCTCTTTTTAGCTATTCATTACCATTACCAATAAGTATCCACCTATAGTGAAAATTTACTCTTATAGGTTTTTTACTTTTGGAACATATTTATAAAGGATGGTCATGCTTTTCACAATGATCACAGCGATGAAGGTAAAAACACTTATCATCTATGCGACTAACTTGATGACAATGTTGGAATTTCAAATTTATATATTGAATTGGAGCATGTGAAGATGAATTTTCTTTAAGGAATCTAACACTTTGGAACTAGATTGGTTTAGAATAATCCATAATGTTAATGGTAACTTTATTTTTCCATCTAAGATTTATATGCATTTGCTGTTTATGATTCTTGCCAAGATGTAATGATGGGTTTGGAAAGTGCAAGTGGAAATTATTTTTGAAAACATAATATTCATTTGAATATACTTTTAAAGTGGTATCATTGATTTGATTATGTGTTGGTTGTTGATAGAAAACTTTCTTAAATTCAAAATAAAAAAAATTTGAACAAGGTATAGTTCACATTGTTGATTTTTTATTTTTATATTTCATCTTGTTGCAGTTATGACTCAAGCTAGAGAAATTCAATTTTGTCCTAGGAATCTTGTAAACAAGTTAGAACATTAATGATATTTTCTTTATTGGTTGTGACCATATTGGTGGTAGTAGAGGATATTAGAGTGCAATCATCAATTCAAGGCATTTCAATGTTAATTTATACCCAAAAATATTTCTTGCAACTTTCCCATTTAAAAATTAGAATCAAGCATTCAAACGTAGCAATTGGAGGATGTTCACTTCTACCAAAAATGCACCTATTTATATTTCAATTCAACTCAATTCCAAAAAAATCCAAGTATAGTTATAAAAAGACTATTTGCAAGTTACATATTCTTAATTTTTGGACTTGAATTAATCTGTAGAATTGAATATCTCATTGATACTTTGAGTCCTTTGATTACCTACTTGATGATTTTAAATAGATGCCTCTAGACCTTAAGTAAGTATGTTTTTTCCAAAATAAAATACACTTCATCATCAAAAATAATATTTCTAACACCCATTGTTGGAAACACAACTTCATGAGAAATGAAAAATATATTTTCTCCATGCTTCATTAGACCTAAAAACTATTTTTTTCAAATGCAACAGTTCTAATGATGCTAGCTATTGAAAGGTCAAGCAATTACAAAGAAAATGTAATAAAAATTCTTGGAAAGAAGCTTTCCTACAAAATAATATAAAAATAATGACAAAACTACAGTTAATTGAATATGATTATTTTCATCAAGATTTTGTTGTTGGAATCAAATTCAGTATATGCAGTGATGGTCAAAACTCTACTACTCAATCTATGTTGACTAGGAAAAATTTAAGGATGGAAAATCATCTTGAAGTTTAGAAACCTTAACAAATATTACTAGTCCCTAAGATGAAAATTGTAAAATATTTGGTGATGCTTTTGTTAACATATTCAAATTTCTAATGATTTATATTAGTCTCAATAAAATTTAGCGATTTTCAAAGTAAAATAATTGTATCCAATAAATATTGGGCGAATCATTTTAAGAAAAAATGCAAATTGGCAAATTTTATTTATGGAAAAAATTTTCATTTGCGAATATTAGCCCCTAAAATTTCCCCTTTGATTGTTGTGGGCATCTTCTAGGTTTTGAAACTCATTCCTTGTATCTAGGGTGTATGTTGGAATGCAGCTAAATAATGATGTGATTGTCAATTATAGATCTACTTTCCTTGAAAATTGACATTACAAAGCTTTGTTTTATTGTGTGTTTGTTTTTTAATGGATGGTTTGTTGTATATGGATTTCAATGTCATTCCCATAGGAACCCTTGTAGAATACAAAAAGAAATTAGAGGATGAAAGTTGAAATCTCTAACATAATTTTTTTTTCACAGGCCTTCAAAAGGGAATGTATAAATGGATTTTTTTGTGAGAGTATGAGTTGACGAATACAAACCAATAATGGAGAAGACCCATTCCACACAAAGGAAACTCATGCATCAATGGGACAATTTTGAGGTAAAAAATGAGTTTTGAAACAAAAAATGTACTGTGGCAAGATCAACTTTAAAAGAACTAATAAGATTTGAGATGATGATATCATTCCCAAAAGTAAATATTTTTTGAAGGAAAAAGAACAAAATTACTCTCCATATAGGTTTACTCAAATTTCAAGTATAGGAACTTTTTTTATTGCCAAATTAAATTTTGCATCGAATGAACCCCATTATGCATACTTTTGAGTTCACCCACATTGAAAACATTTGAAAATACATCGAAAAATGTGTTTGTTGAGGTATGCAAAATGGATATCATTGGAAGCAAAATTTAATTATGTAACCAATAAGTGCCTGCACTTGACATTTGACTAAACTTATAAAGAAATACAACAAAATACAATAAAAAATGCAGTAACATTTTTTCTTTTCCTTTAATAATTCAAAGCTCTTCTTATATTATTTTAACTATTATTGTATTATTTTACTTAGAAAACCTATTTTAGACTTCGAAATGTCTCTAATGAATACCCATGAAGATCACCTATGCTACATAAGGAGTGTTCAAGTTCATGAAGACCACTAGTCCATGACTCTAATACCACCGTTAGAAGACTCAAGAATGGAGATAACGATCACGAGATACATTTTATTAATACGATACACATATTATAAATACATGATCTATCAACGTTGAATTCATGTTCCACGAGATCTATTGGACTCCTAGGAATTATTATGATTCATTTGCGACTTTTCATATTCCTTCCCAATTGAATAATACAAAATATCATAACCTTAACATATTAGGTTTTCAACGAACGATGGATGCAATTTTCCATTAATTTCCTACGATATTTGTTTTACATGTAAACCCAATCTTTTTGGTTTCGAAGTCTTGACTACAAAAACATCGTTGACATCATCATCCCTTAATCAACCAACATAATATGAGATGGTGTTTCTATAAACAAGTTTGCAAATTTATTTTCTTTAGCACTTGTTCAATTCTTTAAACGTACAGTTTTCTTTAGCCTAAAATCCTTTCTCTAGTCACTCCTCTTCTGCTCTACCATAAATATGCAAATCTCATTGAATGTTGTAAACTTATTGCATTGTTTTTCATCATTAGCAGACCTAGCTATATTGGAAATGATTTCATAGCCACATTAAATCAAGTCCCAACTAGCACTCATTGACCACGAGATATTCATGTCGTTTTACGTTCATGAGCTTCCATTATTTTTCATCCATATAGATTGAATAAATTTACTCCTTTTTATGTGCTTTGTCCTTCTTCAAAGTTAATTTTCTTTTTTTCTATAGATTTTTTTGAGATGTGTTTTTGTAATTTAGAGGTTTTATTTATATGACGTCTTTTAAACGTGGTCTAATGAAGTTATTATTTGGTTCTTTTAGGAGTATATTTTCAGTGAAATTTACCCAAAACTTAAACAAAAATAAAGAAAGTTGTAATTTAAGTTGTTGAATCTTTACCATTTAAATTTTTCATATTATGAATCTATTTATGCATTCCATTTGAATAATAAAACATTAATATCTCACCAAAAATCATATAATCAAATTCAAAAAAATTTAATAAATCATATTTAGTGTTTAATTAACATTAATATTTAAATTCCCCCGATCGGGGTGCCACCTAGAAACGCGGTCGGATGATCGTCTGGCTGTCAGAACTCATTAATCCTAAAGATGGCTGTCAACATAACTGGAAAGAGCCCCATCCTTTGCATGCGCACACGATGTAAGGTAATAATGATGCAAGCTTGCGACATGACTTATCTTAAATGCATGACGGCATTCGCAACCATTATCTTTGTAGCTTGCAAGATTTCCCTCCTATTGTTCAAGTCCGCGTTTGCAGATCTCTGTTTGCAGATACGCCCAGGACGCAGGGGAAGCTAACGTCGTCTCAGACCAGGTGGAGCAGGAATTGGTGGTATGTTATGAATTTCTACCTTCTTCTGCAAACATGTTTACTTTCGATGTCAGAGGAATCGCATGGATTGTAGCTATCATCGTTGCTTGTTTCAATATTGTTACTGTTTGTTCCAATTTTGAACTTGCATCATGATTTGGAAATCGACCATTGTTTTAGAAGCCCGGACCTCAACTGTAGCACTGTTTGTTTCATTTTTAATCGAGTTTTCAATGTTTTAATTCCTTGTCATGTTCTGAATGAAAGGGTAAAACTCTGTTTCGTAGGAAAGTTTGCTTTAATTTCCTGTTTCCTACTCTCCAGTCTCGGTATATCTCTGTCTAAGTCTCATGGATCTTTGGTAATTTTCAGATACTTAAGCATTACGTCTTCTAGTCGTCTCACCGGGTGCACTGGGGTTCATATCATGTATGGTATTGGGAGAATAGGCTTTCACATCCTGAATGAAATGGGATACCTTCGTATTATTACCTTGTCTCTTTGTCTCCACCCTGGTCAAAGTTCTCTCGGTATAGATGATCAATTCGAGATATTTTTTATTTCTTCTGTGATATATGATGGATGACGCCGCATCATACATAAAATGTTACATGTTATCTCTGTTATCCGGAAATTGCTGACTGTGGTGATTATTATCTTCAATTTAGTACCTAAGCAAACTATGTTTTTTCATTGCCATCAAACAGGAGTCTCATGTTTAAAAATGACAAGGTCCCAGGCATCAATCTGGAAACAGGTAGCTAGGGATGTCAAACCTGAGGCTAATCCAGGACCTTCTAAAAGAGGTCGGAAATCTAATCAATAGGTTCTCGAGCATTTAGCAAAAATGTATACAGCAAATACTCATGATCATATCCGCCAGACCATTCATGGTTGGGAAAAACAGAGTACCGATGAAGAGGTGGATATCCAGGAACAAAAAGCAAACATTGACTTCATCAGACCCTGAGTGCACCAAGGGAAGGATCTCCTTATTTCAACAAACCATCAAAACCTATTGGAAGTTTAAGTGTGTATTGGCAAAAGCTCTGATCAGCATGCAACAACAGGAAGCTCATACATCCATTCTATTTGAGCTGAATCAAATTAAACAGGACATGGGGGCAATGACAAAGACTCAAATGCAGCAGAATGCACGCATAGGGAAAATTGAGCAACAGTTGCTATCACTGCAACAAGTGGAGACTCCATGGTCTACAGCTAAGGACCCAGCACTAGTTTACTCTTCAAATGGATAATCTTCCTTACTTTTTAGTCTTTTTGCATGAATTTTGTCAATAGCACGTATAGATGCTGCTTTATTTGCAAATATTATGGACATAGTAGAGTCGTACTAGCTGCTACAGATAGACTGAAACAATACCAATTTTGATTGGCTTTTAACTCTTTAAGGTGGCCAACAGACCTGGTTTCCTTCGGACAGATTAAGGCACCAATGTAATGATGTATTTATTTAGCAACTTGCCCTAAATAATAAAAAATAGCAGATCCTACAAAATTTAAAAAGAAAAAAACATTAATATTTAAATTTAAAACCTCCATTGGTTTTTTAAATAACGTCGTTTCTTTTAATTTGATTTCTTAAAAGCTTCACGTTTTGATTAGCGAATGTACTTTGAAATTACATCCAAGGAATTAGTCCTTGTAATCAAACTTGCATATGGAATATTAGGATAGGGTAAGTGCATTCTAACTAGATGACTTGTTCGGTTCTTCTTGGTCGGGATCTCGTGGTACAAATGAGATTTTGTTGTTTTATTATTAAAATTGTGTTTTTAAATATAGAAATAGATTTAGTGTTTTTTCAATTTAATTTAAAAATACAAATTTTTCTATTTAAAAAAATATCAAAGCCAAATTAAATTAAAAAAAAAAAAATTCAGTTATCGAATTACTTTTTAAGATATAGATATTAGACATCCATGAAGTGAAAGTGATGTATTATTAGGTATCCATGAAGTGATGTCCTCGTGCTATTTCATCCAATTCTTAAACATAGAAAATATTAAGAATGATTAAAAAAAAATGATGAAGTATAAAAGAGAAAAAATAAAATTTAAATATAAGTGTGGCTAGGTGATAAATAATATAGAGAGGAATTGATTTGGATAATTGTTGGAAAGAGATTTAATAATGAGAAGAAAGACGTTCAATAATTAGAAAATGGATGTTAAAAGAATCCCAAAAATAATATTTAATATAATGTATTGCAGAAACCTTTTATATTTAAAATACAAAGAGTAAAGGGAATTCTACTTGAATTGTTCATAAGGCACAATACTTGTTAAGGTTTTGTAAATGGGGTAGCAAGTTAAGTGGGCTTGATTGTGGGGGAAAACTCCACAGTTAAGCATGCTTTAGCCTGAGGAGGTCTCGCGTGCTTTAGCCAGAACTGGGAGTTATGGGATGCATGACCTCCCGGGAAGTCCTGGTTGCTTTGATGCAAGCCCTGGAAGTGATGATTGAAGCTATGTGATTCATTTCACTAGTTTCAATCCCACTTCTTCACCACTATGAGCATCACCCAATGCAATGAGTCAAAAATAATATCTAAGTTATTGATAATTAAGAAATGATTAAATATTTATCAAATTCACATAATCCATGGACAGATCATTCTTCCATTCAACATTAAGGCTAACCCAAAATATAAATAAATTAAGCCATTATTTAAATCTATTTAATGGTTAAAAGTATATGTTTTCTTATAAGAGGGGTGGAATATATAGATCTTCTTATTTTTTTAGTCAAATAATTACTCTATCTTAAAGTTAATAATATTATTATTAAATTACAAAGTAATTTCCAGTATTTTAGGTTTGTTAAGTGATAAATTCATGGTATTATGGTGTTATTAAGTCATAATAAATTTTTGGTACCAAGTCATTGGTGTTATGGTTGCAATTGCTAGATTTGATCTTGGGTCTAGTGTAAATTATTCCAACAAATCAAAAATTTACCATAATAATATACTCTTGGTATTACAGTGATTATAGTGACAACCACTAGATTTGATATTGGGTCTCTCTCAAATTAAACTAACAAATTATTTATTCACCATAATAAAAATAATAAAAATAATAAAATACAAAGCAATTTGCTCCCATCATCATCGTGACAAGCTGGTTAGATATACTATTCTTGTTATTATAGCAGCCACTGGGTTGGTTTGATTTGAGTCTGGCTGTGATGAATATTGGAATGATTCACCATAATAAAAAAGAAAAAATTACACATCAATTATAATTGAAGTATGTCGGTTAATAACAAAAGATACAAGGTACAGATTTACAGTGAACGCTCTGCAATTTCATCCTTACTGAACCACAGATGCCATAGCCAATTTTTGCGGTCATTAATTATGAAAAGCCTCCTCAAACTTCGGCCTTTGCCAGAGACATAAGAGTTGCAGGGACAGAAAATATAGAATGGAAGCCTCGTCAAACTTCGGAGTAGAGTTGCAGGCACAGAAACATAAAATAGAATCCTTGTCAAGCTGTCAAAGACGAAAGTTCAGAAACGTATAAATGCATGGCAGAAATATTAAATGAGATGGTTTGCGTCTTGTCGTCCTCATTCACCGCTAAAAAGTACCCACTTCCGAAATTTCAATGGTGTTCAGATAAATATCTTCCTTTTAATTGCTTATTGGATTTCAACTTAGCCACAAATTCAAGATTTCGGATTTGCCATTTTTTTTTTATTATATGAAGTATAACAAGTACATTTTCATTATCTAGTTTGTCAGACATTTATTCATATGAATCTCTATATTTCAATAAGAATTCTCCTTATCGATAATCACATTTTCATTTCTAATATTGCATTACCTATAATTATTATATAATTCATCTTGATACATAAACAAAAATTTCAACCTTAAAGTATACCTCCTATAGATCATAAGTGATTTTTATTTCTGCTGACATAGGTCCATTAATGCGCCCAAGCAGAAAATGCCCGCCGTCTGATTAAACTGTAGATCCTCTTGCGGCGGGCATTTGCCACCTAGACGCATTAATGAGCCTATGACAGCTCAAATAAGACTCGCCATAGATCATAGACCTCCAGATGTGCCACCTATGTACGTTTGTTTCGCAGTACTAAATGAGACGCAACGGCAAGCATAATTACGGAGCCGCTGGTTAATAAATAGTAATGAAAGCGGTGTACATTGCCATATTGGGTTTGAAAAGTTTATCAATTTAGGCGTATATTTCAGTATACATATATGTACATGTATAATTATAAAAAAATATACATTGCCATAAACATTATTCGATTTGAAAACTTTATATTTAAAAATACTATATATTATATTATATTGTAGTGTAATTTGGATTTTTAAGTTTTTAAAATATTTATTTTTTTATAATTTGATTAATTTATTTTTAAATAAATTTTTTTTTTTTAAATGATTGGAAAATTGATCATAATTTATTTATTAAATCAATAATGATATGTTAATGTAAGTTAACTCATTATTATTATTTAAGAAAAATTGTGTGATTTGGAATTCATTATTATTATGCTATAAGGCGTTTTTATTTGAAAACAACTTCCCTAGTTGCCAATGTGTCCATGTGTGAGCCATTGAATCAAATGCTAGACAATTGAAATGTTTTAGGCCATTAGATTCACAAATAAATAGTTTTATATTTATTGTTTTATAATGTTAGTTTTTTTTTTTTTTTTTAATGATAAGTTAGATTGATTTTAGGTGTATAATAGAAATGTTGTAATGCCATGTTTAACATGTTGACTATGTCAAATTACACAAAAATAAAAATAAAAATAATAATAAACTATAAAAACAACCCATGGTATTGACTTTATTTGAAAACAACTTCTCTAGTTGCCAATGTGTCCATGTCTGAGCCATTGGATCAAATGCTAGACAATTGAAATGTTTTAGGCCATTAGATCCACAAGTATATATATATATATATATATATATATATATATATATATA
Organism: Pinus albicaulis; assembly: GCA_034641835.2. Taxonomy (NCBI): domain Eukaryota; kingdom Viridiplantae; phylum Streptophyta; class Pinopsida; order Pinales; family Pinaceae; genus Pinus; species Pinus albicaulis. The sequence goes on from CM076582.1 coordinate 1,128,824,508, forward strand.
TATATTTTATAATGTTAGTTTTTTTTCTTTTTAATAAGTTAGATTGATTTTAGGTGTATAAAACAACCCATGGTATTCATGTGGAATATAGTTTATTAAATTATTTCACAGGAAATGACTTATCTTGATCAATAATGATGAATGTTCATAATTCTCATTTCTTAAATAACACTAAATTTACCTTTAATTACTTAGTTGTAATAGTTTGTACCTACATAACAGTTTGTAACTACATACATAATCTATCCGATTTTTTTTTGTTAGTGAATATCAAATTTCTTCTATTAAAAAAAACTCTCTCATTGCTTTCTCAGTAAACTTGTTTTTATTGCTCTTGAACTGATTAAAGCAATCATTGTTTAATATAGGAGCATTTAGATCTAATAAGAAAATTGTGATACTTTATATTATCTCTTTTTAGTTTTTTAATGATTCAATTAAGATTAACATTTGTATGTTGTCATGAGGAGAATTTTTTTTTCATGTCAATTACCTTTTATAGCTCTAGGAGGTTCTTAATATTGCTTTTGTTTTTAATAAATGGAACTCAATTATATATTTAAAAATATGATTAGGTAAGAGAATTTTAGGATTATATTTTTTTTTCGAAGTTGACAATGTGAATGTTTGTTTACCTAAAGTTGGCTCCCATGTTCAATACCTCCCCATGGGGTTTGAAGATAATAGGTAATGGAAATTCAAAGACATATAAAACAAATAATTTATACATCAAAAAATCAGTTCTTTGGCATTCAATTCTTTATTAATATAGTTATTTTAATTAGTAGGGAGTACAATAATTTTTTAATCAAACAATAGGAGAAAACATATTCACAATATAATTTATTTGAATAAATAGATGTGTGTAAAATAGTTTAATAAGAAACTAGATTTGTAATTATAAAATATAAAACTATAACTTAAAATTGTGAAATTACTTTGTATTTTTTGGTTCTTATGTATATAGAGAAAGAATAAACCAAGTTTGGAATTAAGAAAATAAACCATAACATAAAGAACAATATCTCCTTCCAAAAATGTCTCCATATTAAAATGGCATTCACTTTCTTGTATACCAAGACTATTGTTATTCATATACAATATAAAATTTATTCGAATATGTAGATGAACTTGGAGTAAACTCTATTTCTGTAGAAATTATATAACTGATATGTTATACATCCGAGATTCTCCTGATCACACACTATTTGACTTCATGCACAATACAGAATCTCTTCTACCATTGATCATTAATTGCGGAAATAAAATCAATTGCATGCACACATTAAAACCATAAAATCTACACATATGAACACAGACTATAGGAAAGTTTAAAGCTGAAAAACCCCCAACTATCTCATCAGATATTATATGTCATAGAGATCATGTAACAATCATCATACAAAGCTCCTCACAAGTTTCCCGCATAATATCCAAATCGATACATACTAATCGTGTCCGATCTAGCAAATCACACATGCTCCAATCGTCGCCACCTGTTAGCCTGCTCGCTTCTCATCACAAGTAACTCGTCGAATATGGGCTCGAATAAACCCGAATCCACCGGGTTTGCACCGCACAATCCTCATCGGCATCTCCATCAATGTGTGGTGCAACCCATGCACCAAAGATAGTCACAACTGATAGTCACACTGCTCTTTCACCTATCTCTCCATTGGTCTCCACTGAAACTGTCCATGCACTGTAGTTAACTGATGTATTCTTTAGTTGATTAATGAGTTAATAATTAGTGAATTAATTATTAATTAATTCACACTACTCTCACTAGTGTATCAATCAGTTAGACTAGATACAACTAGCTCAACTATGTTTAACTGAGTTAAACTGAACACAACTCCATTAACTTCCACAATCAACTCCACCAAACTCTCTCACATGAGTTATAACTGAAGTCTCCATGAAATAGCTCCACTTAACCCTCAGGAATAGCGTAATTCCTTCTGTCAGCTCCTGTGCCACATCTGTGCACTTAACTGAAGTGCTCCAAGAGAATAAGATAACGTTTATAGTCCAAATATTATTAAGAGCTAATAATATTCGACCTATCTTTTTTAGACTAGGAATCTAAAAATAGATTCCGCCCAATATGTCTAAAAATAGAAGTCCATCTATTTTTCCAACTTGACCAACCATCCACAAATAGCATCCTGCAACTCATAAAATATGATCGACATGCCTAAAAATAGACTGTGCACCAAAAATAGCCTGCGGGTCCACTTAGTGAAGGCGACTTCTTTCCACTAAGCTCATCATCTTGTTGCAATCTCAACAATTTATGTTAATAAAAATTCTCTTTATTTACATATATTGTAGATAGATTGTACTTGAATGTATTTAAAATATCTTATTTGAGTTACATGCTCATTTCATGCTTGTTTGAGAGGGTTATTAATCACCAAACGATTTTCACCCCAATTTCCTATTTCAATATCTATAACAATTTTTTTATATATGTGAACATATTATGTTGGTTTATATATATGTTTTCACCCACAATTTCCTATTTCAATATCTATATTATGTTGGTTTATATATATGTTTTATATATAACAAAATTTTCTAGTTGATAACTCTTATCATCAATATTTTTGAAACCTCCACGACCTGCTTCCATGGAAGCAAAAAGTGCCTTTCATTCCTTCACAATGCCTCCTTCTCTACAACAACTTATTTCTTCTAGGCTACTATTTCCTATGCTATTTCCTTATATTTCTTATTTAGTATATCACTTTAAAAAATTTGATTAAAAAACTTAATTATGGAATTTAAATGAAGTTGATTTAATTTTTTTTTAATTATATAATTTTAATCACTTTGATTTCATATGATGATGATGATGGTGGTTAATGTCCACTGAGACCAATATTTGGCCTACCGGACATAAAGAAAAGAGTTATTTAATTTGAGTTAAGATTTTATTCCTATGCTCAAAAAGCTTGTAGAGAAGCCTCCGAGCTCACTATAATTTTGACATCTTAAAAGGCTAGGAAGGTCAGTATTGCAACAAAGATTATGAAATTGAGCTCTAATGTGATTGTAAACAGGGCACTCTAAGAGGAAGTGATTTTCATCCTTGATGTTCATATTCTCACAGAGATGGCAGATCCTTTCCATCCATGATGTTTTAGGAACTATCCAACGACCTCTTTAACTATAGAAATCATGAGAGTTCGTTCTAATATTGGCTATATTAATTTTCTTCTTTGAGCTAGTTAAAACAGAGATATACTTTTGATCTTCTAAAGTGGGGTTGATGACCTCCTTATAATACCTTAATTTTCTTTTAGCTGCTAGATCTTTCTCACACCACATTTTTTCTTCGAACTTAGAAGTAACATTTTTTTTTAATGTTATTGATGTTTTGCAATGAAACATTCTTTTCGATCTCCCAATGGTTTAAACAGGCCCTGGCATCTTTATACCAACCTCGTTTAAGCCTTAGGTGGTTTTGGCTGGAATTTAAAGCTAGCTTAGGAAGTTTATGGTCTCCTATGCTATTGAGCTTATGCTTGTACAACAGAAGCCTAGTCATAGCTAGGCTCTGGATAGGGGAAAGATCTGATTCTATAAGGAGAATAAGATAGGGTGTATTGCTTTTAATTTTAAGGTTATATGTTATAAATCGCTTCTGGATTTGCTCAATCTTTCTCCAGGATTCTCTAGAGATACTGCAACCCCAAACCATATATATATATATATATATATATATATATATATATATATATAAATAGATATATATATACTTGTAATATTTTTCCTTATTTTTATATTAAGAAATTCAAATATTAACATAAAAATCAAAATAAAAAAGAAGCTTGTTATAATATTGAGAAAAAATAAAGAAATAAATATCAACAACTAGTTGTAAATCTGTTTTTATCTTTTGAATTAAAAAGAAAAAATTAACATTAAAATTTGTAAATGTTTAAAAATAATTATAATTAAAATAGATTCATGTTTTATAAATATTTATTTATAATTTATAATAATTTATAATTGATGAGATGATTCGATTAAGAAAAATAAATAAATATAATTTAATTTTATAATATTATTTTTTATATAAAAAATAGGTAAATAAAATTATTTATATTATTTTATTTTACATTGAAATTATTATTTTATATATATATTAAAAGTGAGAAATTTATTATTATTTAAAAGTATAAAATGAAATAAAATGATTTAGTTCAACATTTTATATTAAATGAATAAATAAAATATATTTTTTTTCTCAAAAATAAAAAATTTATTATTATTCAAGAGTCAAAGAATATAGCGAGATAATGATTATCAAAAAAATGTATTATAATTCAATTAACTTATAATTAATTATCAATTGAGATTATTATAAATAAACAATCATCACCTTTTACAATTTACTAATACAAACGGATTCTATGTTTTCAATTTCTCTTATTCATCATCATTATTCTTTCACTCTTACACTTACGAGACACCTTTAGATTTGGATAGATTTGGATATGAACCTTTATTTTTTAGTGTAACAAAAATGTTTAGTGTCATCTAAATAAATTAAAATTGTTTTAAATCAAATCAACATTAAAAATAAAAGTATAAATATTAAAAATAAAAGTACAAATATATTGTTAGTTATAAATTTTTTTGTTAATTATAATTATCTAAAATATTTATATACAAATATATTATATTATTGAAGAGTTTTTTGAATTATTTACAGTGTTATAAAATATTAGGATTGGTAATGTCAACAAATGTTTTATAACACTGTGGATAATAGAAAAGCTCTTCAATAATAACTGATAATCACAAGAACTTAAAAACCAAAATATATTATATTATTTTCTAAATTAAATTATAAAAAATTTATAAATATTTAATTCAAAATTAATTTTTCTTACTCATCTAAATTAAATCATAAATGAAATTTATTTGTTTACAGTTTTATGGCTCTTTAATAATTTGAGTTCATAAAATTTGAAGGAAAACGATATGGAAAATTTGATTATGGCAACCAAAATTCTCTGTGTAACTCTCATAACACTACAACTTTAATTTTTTTTTTACTTCTTTACCTTTTCATATTATTCTCATATTAATATTTGTGATCATAGCAAAGTTAATCCTGTATGCATGTTAATTCAACTTAACACTAGTCATATGATAGTTACCATTCGGATATTCCACGTGGATCATCATTCTTTTCTGATAACAATCGAGTGTCTTACCTAAGTTTCTTTGATTTTCTTGACACCTATGCTTGTGCTTATGTCATGGTAAGAAAAAACATATAAGCTTAGGTTGATTAGATTATGTAATTTAATTCATGACACATATCATTAATACTCTGAAGGGGCAGTGTGATGGTTGGTAGATCTCTTAACTCAGACATATGATACATCCTTTGTTAAATAATGTTCGTCGTAGATTATGAGTTATTAGGAAGATATGAAGTATTGTACCCTTCACATGGGGATATGGGATGTACAAGTGACACTTGCCTTTCTGGTCGTCGTCGGATCTGGGGTTAGAGATCTACAGTGGAGATCTATAGGTACCCGTTTACGGTATCAACCCCTCTCAACCCTAACTAACTCTTCATTTTACTTCGGGCTCAGTTGGTGTTGCCTCTCTACAATCTTGCCGGTACCCTTGCTTTTCCGACCAGCATAAAGTCTTTCATCTCGAGCTTTAGCTTGCCATGGCACTTCAAACAGGTAACATGACTTCTCCTACAGTTTTTGAATTTAGCCCCTTGCGGCAGCGTAAGATCCAGTTCTTAAGTTTGAGAAATCTCTTTGCTTTATTACCCATAAGTGAATTAGTAGTTTGTCTCTACTCCGGTACTAAGTGCTCAGTCTTGGTTATATAGATTCCTTTGAGTTTGTAATGATTTTCTAGGGCTGGGGAAACTTCATTCCCAACTTATGTCTAATCCTATTTCTACTGCCGACTTCCAGATATGGCTTCCTTACCTCCATGGCCGGTAAGCCATCCAAATATCCTAATTTCAAGACTTAGATATTTCTTTCAATTAATTACCCTATCAATTTCTTCGCATTAACTTTCTTTTTACCTTGCTTTAACTTCCTCTGGACATTTATTTGTGCAGGGTTTCCATCACAGCCTGCTGAGTATTTTAGACAAGGCAATGTAATCTTCACTATGTTTTTCTTAGTTTTAACCCTTCATTCAACACATAGGAAGGTATATTTTCTAATGTTCTACAATTTTGGGCTTTGAAGCAGGTAATCGCTTCACCATTCGACTAGCAAGGGTTTACGAAATAGGTTTTTCGATTTTTGAAATACTAAAGTTTCATAACCGACTCTTCCCTTTTCTTCACAGGCACCTTAATTCACCGTTGGGGTTTTTAGGTTTCGGAGTATAGTCCTCCAGATTTAGTTCTTTGGTACTTACGACATTATGAATCTGTAATATATATTATGGCACCAATTTCTGTTTACCTTAGCTTTCTTTACTTTCGAGGGCTTCACCCTGTTTGAACAATTTACATGTAATTAAGATTCTATTGTATAATTTGTTACTTCACTTTCTTACGATTGTCGGTCGAATTCTCGGCCCAAACTAAAAGGAGAGTTCCTTAGTGTGAAAAGATTTATTGTTATCTAATTTTGCAATGATTTGTTATTTGCCTCTTGTATTTTTGAATAGATGAGTTATTTGGTCCTTTCTTAAATACAATTTTCCTCTATGATTAGATATTACAAATTGATGATTTCTCATTCTATATAACAATGTTATATTTAGTTTTTTTTTTTTACTTGAGCATTCGTGTTAATCTCAACTATTTTCGAAGATACCCGTTTTCCTTCTTACCTATAACAGAATTGTTTTTCCACAATAATTACAGTAAGAGTGTTTTGATGTTGAATATATTTACATCAGAAGTTGTTTTTCAGGGTTTCACTACCTACGCTATCTCTAGAATTTTACATGTGACTAATATGTTCAAGACAGAGGTTTTATCCCTTCTTTTAGAAGCTGATACTATATTATTCCTTTTTTCATCTTATTTTCTTAGTTCCAGCTTAGTAGGGATGTCCGGACCATCCGAATTTTGAGTTGTTTTTCTGCAACTCATTCTGTCCGAGTATATCATAGATTAAACAGAATAAAAACCAGTTTTGGTCTATGGTTTCGATTCTGGAACTTGAACTAATAGTTTTTCTGGTGTTTACTTCCAGTATTTTTCTCTGTTTTTCTCTTCCTGATAACACATACATTAATTCTTTCCTGAACCCAAGAAATAATTCTAATAAATATAATTTTACACATTCTGCATAATATTAAATTTTCCACTGTAATTATTGGATACTTTAAGATAAATACAAATAAAGGTAATAAACAATCTCTGTGTAAAAATCACCATCTCCTAATTTAAAGAATGTTTCCATACTAAAAAGATATTTTGTCTAAACAACATTTCTAGTTCTTACTTATTCTGTAGTCTGTTTACTTATCTCGCTTCAGAGTTTGCTGATGATGTCCTCCCTACCATGAGAGAGGCAATTACGTCCTATTCTCCCCCATGCTTCGTACCTGAGATGAGTTGTTTAACAGAAAATTTCAGAAGAGACCTCGGGACCCCTAGTCTAGTACTCTTCTTTTCAAGATTCAGGAACACTGAGTGTTTCCACTAGTCACCATCAGCTCAGGAACTCCCACTCTCTTCCTTCCTCTTATTTCTATCTTCTGTCACAGAACCCCTTTTCCTCACTGGGGTGCACTTATTATTCCCAAAGGAAAGGTAACTGTTTTTAACTATTTTCTTTTCAACCACTCTCAGTTCTTGGAATACTTTTATCATCAATCTTCTTTTAATTTTATGGAACCACAATCCATAATTAAATTTCATTTCCAAAACAGAGTTAATTTATGTTCATCTTTCATAATATTTTTCTCAAAACAAATGAATGTTTAGTATTTTTAAAATAAATAGCATAACAATTTAATTTGCATTTAAGTCAGCTGTCACAACTTCCCCCTCTAGAAGTAAACACTTTCCTCAGTGTTTCATTCTAACTCGGCAAACAATTCTGGGTAGGCCTCATGCACAAATCCTTCGTCTTCCTAGGTAGCCTCATTCGAGTTGAAGTGCTTCCACTGCACTTTAACCTGGGTGATGGCTCGCCTCCAAAGCGTGATTTCTCTCCAATCGAGTATACGTTGAGGTTCGACCAAAAAATTGCCGTCTGGTTCGACCTGCATTCAGCAAGACTTAGAATTAATATTTCATAAAACTTAGTATTTTTAAGATAGGATTTTTTTTTAAAATCCTGCCCTACCTGAATGCTTTTCCAATGGATTTCATGCTTTGGGTCAAGCACGTATCATTTTAGTATAGATACATGAAACACATTGTGAACCAAAATATGGCTGGGTAAAGCCAACCAATAAGCCATAGGTCCCACCCTTTCCAATATCTGGAAAGGTCCACAGAACCTGGGAGCCAACTTGGCACAGGAGGTCCACCTTAGTGTGATTTTCTTAGGTTTAATTCTTACATACACATGATCGCCCACTTCAAATTCCCATTGAGTTCTCTCTTTTTTTTTCTGCATATACCTTCTGCTGATCTTGAGCAACTTTCAGATTTTATCTGATATTTCTCACTTCCGATTCCATTTCAGCTAACATTTCCAGTCCAAGTATCAACTTGGTTTCGGGACTGCTCCAATTAATGGGAGTACGATATTGTCACCCATACAAAGCTTCAAAGGGGCTCATCTTAAGAGACTCTTGGTAACCATTATTATATGAAAATTCTACCAAATGTAGATATTATTCCCATTTTGTTGGCTTCTGCATTACATACATACACAACATATCTTCCAAGATTTTCTTCACCCGCTTAGTTTGTCCATCCGTCTAGGGATGGTAAGCGATGCTGAAATTTATTTGTGTTCCCAAACCCGTAAATAGGGCCTTCCATAATGCTGAAGTATGTTGATCAGTGGTTGTCATTAATTTCAACCCAAGCAGCACCAGGGGCTACCCTGATCTTGCATGGGAATTTTGACCTACCAAATTACTATATTCCGAGTTAATGATATTTTTTTATGGTTTCTACTTGTCGAGATGTTTCTGTTGATATATGGTACACCACGTAATCCTTCACAGTTTGAGAGATATTCATATTTGAAGTTAGTAACCCCAGTTAGTGGGCTAAAACCCCATGGGGTTGTGGTATGACACTAATCATTGGTTGTGGTAATTGAATACTCAATAATTAATAATTTTTAAGCTCCTAAAATCCCTCCCACATTTACTTGTTGAAGTCACTCTCAACCTAAGAATTTATATAAATTGTGATCCTCATATCCTTCTCATGGAGGGATTTCGCTACTTGAAATAGGTCATTGTGGGATTTTTTCTATAACGAAGGTTTAGAAGCTGAAATTTTTATGAGGTGAAGTTGAAATCCTAAGGAAGCTCGTGTAAAAATTTCAGCGCAATATTTTCGGAGATATGATCTGTGGAGGTTAGGCTTTTTGCAGGCTCCTGAACTTCATCTCAAAGAGGTGACCTTGGAAAAATTCTCATAACTCTCTCTCTGAGTATCAGGATTGGAATTTTGTATAAAGTGGCGGATAATGCACAGACTGTAGTATGTTGTGTATCAATTTCAAAGCCGAATGGAGAAACAATGACATGTGGAATGTCGTACAAGTTCGCTCTACTGAAATAGTCCATAATTAAGTCATTGTGAGAGATTGGGGATAACTTTGTCTTGAAGAATCAAAATTGGGTCAGACCTGTGGCATTAGAAAGAAGACCCAGAGGAAAAATACAGGACCGAAAATCACATATTGGGGATCTGAAATAACAGAGATACACCAGATTCAATATTGAACTCCTAGAAGGCAAGAAAAAGCTAGATCATGTGTTGTCAAGGGCTGCAAAGGACCAGAATTTCTAGGGTAGCAAAGCAAAGCAAGGTGTAGCAGAGGTAAGCTCCGGGTAAGTATATTTTGTATATGCATGTTCATCTCTTAATTGCATTAGGTTCTTTCTATTGTAATTTGTTTTTTTGTTTAGCACTGACATATGCTCTGTAGAATGAGGTAAGTTTTTCTATTATCATGTCATGGGTATTTCCTTGAAGAATTTTTACAGGTATTATATATTCATGAAGATAATACTAAATGCATGATATAATATTCTGAAGAGTGAGAAAGGGTAGCATGACAAGAGCAACAATAAAGGTACAAAACAACAGCAAGAAGGTCACCACATGAAGTCTTCATGTGGGCAGCACTGCATACAATCATTGTAAAGGTATCATTGTATTAAGTCATTGTAAAAGAATCATTGTTAAATTTATACAAGTGTCTATCTGCCAAGAATTGAAGAGGCAGTTTGAGGAGATCTAGGATCATCATTAGGTATTTGTCTCATAGTTGGGGTTATGGTCTAGTGTGTCTTCTTCTTCTACATCATTCTATATCATTGTAAAGTGGACCATTTTCCCAAGTATGAGAGTCCATTCTTATTTTATTCTTCTATAGGGTGGTAGGCTGGTGCTAGGTGGGTGCATGAAGTCACCAACAGGTTCAAGCCTGTGAAAATTTTAGAGTGGTAGGGTGGTGCTAGGGTGATTTGTAGCTCATTGGGTGTTGGGGCATTCGTTCAGTTGACTACTGAAGAATCTCGGGTGTTGGAGCGTCCATCCAGTGGGAGATGGATAAGAATTCCTTTTTAGATTCTAGGAAGTTGGAGCTTTATTTTCAATTGGAGTTGAATATTAAAGAACTATTAGAAAAAAATTCAGGTGGTTTTTGTCCCGGAGGGGGTTTCCACAAAAACTGTGTGCATTTGTGTTCCTTTTGTTTACTTCTATCATTGTACAAACATTGATAATAATTGAATATTAACTAATTCTCTGAAATATTAATAATAATACTGATTGAAAGGAATATTGATTCACCCCCCTCTCAGTATTTCCAATAATAGGTATCAGAGCTTGGTTCCTTCAATAGCAGTTTAACAACTGGAAGGAGATTATGGAGAATACCAAGAATGGTGTACCTCTGTTCAATGAAAATAACTATGCACTCTGGAAAGGAAGAATGGAGGTCTATCTCTTGGCGTAAGGTTATGAAGCATGGGACACTGTTCAAAATGGCTTTACACCAACCGTGGATGAACAAGGTAAGAAGGATTTGGTAAATTATGCAAAATCAAAAAATATTATTATCATTGGACTTATTGAATCTTCTTATCATAAGGTGTTGGCTTGTAAAACTGCCAAAAATGTATGGCACAAGCTTGAGAATATATATGCAAGTGACTCAAATGTCAATGAAGCAAAGCTTCAAATCTACATAGAAAAAATTGAGCAACTCAGAATGAAATAAGATGGCAACATTGTTGCAGACTTCCAACATGTTGATGAAATAACCAACACTCTGGAAGGATTGGGGGAGCCTGTTGACGAGAATACTATTATACGAAAGATTCTTAGAACATTACCAGGGAGATTCAACCCAAAGGTATCAGTCTTAGAATACAGTTCAAATCTGGACAAACTCGGCAAAGAGGAATTACATGGATTTATCATAGCATATGAAATGAGACTTGATGAAGAAGAAGGTACTTCGCATCTAGAAACTGCGTTCGTTGCATCTAATAAAACCAATAAGGACAAACAAAATTCAAAGGAAAAGACCTGCACCTACAAGTGTGAAGAAAAGGAAGATGATGAAGAAGGTATTTCAGATGGAGAATATGCTTATGATCCGGATTTATGCAAGAATGTAATAAAATACATAAATAGACATAAACACAAAGATGCAACGGAAATAATGTTTCATTTCATTAATATCAAATAACAGAAATATGCTTACAGACATAATGGAAATCAAATAGCTAGGGTGCTGGTAGCTTATCTCTGAGAATAGATGTGGTGGCTACATGCCTTTTAACTATGCTACAATGAGGCTTGAGGGCCTATTTATTATTGAGAAATAATGGAAAATTATAAACGTCCAAAAAGCTAACCCTTGGAGATGAAGCGCCAAAATTGTGGGCCCCGTTTGGGTAAATTGATGTTTCAACTTCCCAGGGTCGTAACTTTGGCATAATATCTTCGTTTGACGCATATGATACATCGTTAGAAATATCTATTTGAGGACACGAAAAACTGCCTCAAAACAACTCCAGAAGTTCAGGACACGAAAAACTGCTAAAAATAGTAACTTGTGCTGAAACTAAAAAACTGAAAGAACTGATGGTGGAATTTCAAATGGAATAGGTGGGAGGCCACCAATATCCACCTGGATCATTAGGGTCCCAAAATAGCTCCGAGAGTGTAGGTCCCAAAAACCTGCTAAAAATAGTAATTTGTGCTGAAAGTGAAAAGCTACAAGAATTGATGGTGCGGGTCAAAATGGAATAGGTGGGTGGCCATTGATATCCACTTGGATAATTCCTCCCTCCTTAGGAAGCAATGGTCCCCATTGTGTTGAGATCCTCCATGAGATGAGGTAAATTCTGTTGAATTGGGTATTAGATTTGTCGAAGATGTAATGGACTTGCGGGCAGACATGCTGGATGTGTTTAGTAAATTTGGTTTCTTTATTAGCCTCAGACAGTACATGTGTGGATTCTATTTTATGAGGTATGGCAAAATCGGGTGGCAGTGCGTCAAGGGTCAGATCAATGGAGTGCTTGTACTGATAGTGTAGAGGAACCTCTCTGAGTGAGGAGAAAATGTCCTCATATTCCTCCATGACTTTGTCCATTTTCTGCAGCCGTGCAGGGGAGCCCTATTTCAAGGTTGTGGCCACAATATTCTTCTTTCCCTGTGAGCGAGTTGTAAGAAAAATAAATTTCTTGGTTTGGGAAACAATCTTACTGCGTTGTTTTGCAGTAGTCAAAGAGATGACAGGAGGCAGTACTACCTCCGTTGTCCTATACAAGTTATTTCCCAAAATAATAATAACAGCATGAGGCCTAGACTCATACGCAACATGTCACCTCCATAAGTATGGTTGGCCCAATAATACATTAGCTACATCAAGAGGAGTAACATCACAGACTACCTCATCCGTGAATGGCTTGATAATGTATGGAAGGTGACACTGCTGGCGAACACGTAGATCTCTCCCTGGGTGAAGCCACCTGATGGTATATGGTTGTGGGTGTGCTATGGTCGGTAGGTCAAGCCGCTTCACAACCTCTACTGAAATTAGGTTCTTTTGTCTTACGCTATCGACAAGGAATTGCAGTGAACCCTTCACCCACATTTGCGAATGGAAGAGGCGCCCCCCCTCGTCTGGATCCTCGGGATCCTCCCTATGGATCTTGGTGGTGGTAAAAATGGCACTAGGATCCACATCAATGATCTGCTTCCCTTTGTCATTGCCTTTGTCTGGTTCTGACTCAGGATCAAAACATGCATTTGATTTGGGTGCCTTCAGTTTGGCCACCAACGACTATTTGGCCTAACACTCGTTTGTGTTGTGAGTGGGGCTATTATGAAATTCACACCACTTACTCGTGTCCTTATTTGGATTTTTTGTTTTGTTCTGAGTCGCCCCGCTTTGGCCTTGCCCCTTTTTCTGTGGTTCGAGGTCACTTTTCCCTGGCTTCGGATTCGCGGATCCAAAGTCTCGCTTCTTCTGCTTAAATTTCTGCTTGATCTTTGCAGCATAGCGATATGCCGTGCCAAGAGATGTAATGTCAAGGAACTCCATTTCCTATTGAATGTGTCTATGTAGACAGCTATGGTACTTGAGAACCAAATGTCTCTCTGAATCTTTAATACCCAACTTTGTACATAGGGTATGGAACAAATTCGCCAGTTCATGCACATCTTGATCCCTTTGCTGCCGCAGCGTGGTCCATTGGATGTACTTGTCCTCATAGCTCCCCACAGGGTAATATTGTTCCTTGATGCCATCTTGGAACAAATTCCAAGTGGGTGCGACTGATAATATAGAGGGTTTTGTCTCGTCCTTTTGCTCATAGTAGGTTTCCCACCAATATTTGACATGGGGGGAAACTTTGAGGAGTGAAAAAATAATATTTTCTTGGTCGGAGAAATCATGGACCAAGAAATACCCTTCCAGAAAATTAAACCATTTATCTACGACGTCTGCATCTATCAGGCCTTCAAATATAGGAATGTCAAAGTTTACCTGTACCTTGAAGGGAGTGGTGCCTCCAGAGTGGTTGTTGGATGCAGATGCGCCATAGGTGGGCAGCCGTTGAAGGATTTGAGCAAATTTGTCCATCATCACGTTCCTTTGTTTCTCGAGGGCCTCCTCGAGCAATATTTTGATAGGATATCCTACTCCCTCATATTTATTTTCTTCCGCCATGGGAGGTCGTCGGTGTTTGCGAGGCTAATCTTGCAAGGGTTCAACAAGATCAAGCCCTAACTCCTTATACCCTGACCACATTGGGGACATGCAAAGAAAAACAGAGAAAGAACATACCCACTCTGATACCACTGATCTCGATTTATGCAGGAACGTAATAAAATAAAAAAAGAGACATAAACACAGAGATGCAGCAGAAATAATGTTTCATTTCATTAATATCAAATGACAGAAATATGCTTACAAACATAATGGAAATCAAATAGTTAGGGTGCTGGTAAATTATCTCTGAGAAGAAATGTGGTGGCTGCATGCCTCTGAACTATGTTACAATGAGGCTCAAGGGCCTATTTATTATTGAAAAACAACAGAAAACTCTAAACGTCCAAAAACCTAACCCTAGGAGATGAAGCGCCAAAACTATGGGCCCTGTTTGGGTAAATTGGTGTTTCAACTTCCTAGGGTCGTAACTTTGGCATACTATCTCTGTTTGACGCACATGATACATCGTTAGAAATATCTATCCGAGAATTGCAAATATTGATTGTAAATATTGATTTTGAAATTGAATCATATTTTCTAAAGGCGCGATGCCCAAAAAACATCATTTAGGGCCTCAAAACAGCTCCGAAAGTTCAGGACTCGAAAAACTGCTAAAAATAGTAAGTTGTGCTGAAACTGAAAAACTGAAAGAACTGATGGTGGAATTTCAAATGGAATAGGTGGGCGGCCACCAATATCCACTTGGATCATTAGGGTCCCAAAATGGCTCTAGGAGTGCAAGTCCCGAAAACTTGCTAAAAATAGTAGGTTGTGCTGAAAGTGAAAAGCTGCAAGAATTGATGGTGTGAGTCCAAATGGAATAGGTGGGTGGCCACCGATATCCACCTGGATCAACTTACTTTATGAGAAAATTAAAAATTGGTAAGGGAAAATTCAAAGGTAAACTTCCATTGATATGTTTCGGCTGTGGTGAGGTTGGGCATTTCGCAGCAAAATGTCCGAACATAAGTGATGGCAACTCAAAAGGAAAGAAAGGCTTTAATAAATTCAACAAGCAAGGAAAAAAGAAAGGATTCAAAAGGAACTTTCTCTCTAAAGAAGATAGCTCATCATCTGATGAAGACAATGACAATGAAGAAGAAGCCAATGAGACAGTATTGTTTATGGCCAAGCACAATAAACAAGAGGCATCAAACAACGAAGAAGGGTTGACCATAGAAGAATTTTCTAAGGAGGCAACCAGGCTTATAAAAGAGCTCAAGGTTGAGAAGATCTGTTTCAATACTCTTGAAGAACACGTTCAAGGTCTCAAAATTGAAGTTGAAGAACACAAATGTATTGAAGAGTCACTTAAAAAGAAGTTGGAAGAAAGCAACGAAGAAAGGGAAGCATTAGAAGCCGAAGTAGTCTTGTTGCGTAAGGAAGTGAAGAAGGGAAAAAATGTCCAAAACTATGCCAACAGCTCAAGGGCATTGGAAGAACTCATCAACAATCAACGATCTTACAATGATAGAATTGGCCTCGGTTACAAAGAAGAAGAAGCAAGACCTTCTACAACAAAATACAATGAACCTATGATCAGGAGATCATGTGTTATGCTAAAAAATGAAAGTGCTCGAAACTGTACCGAACCTAAGCGACTAGAAAGGTCTCGTCGTTGTGATTCGGACGCCGTGAATGATTCGAAAAACAGATGTCGTATGAGGAAGATATCGCATTCTGTTCGTTTTTCCAAACAACTAAAATTTTGTGACTGGGATGCCCAGTTAGCATGCAGGTACAGTCAGTAGGTGGCATATTATGGGGAATATTCCCTTTTCTCACAGCCAATCAGAATTCAATATGTGGCTTAATCTGGGCCATTGATTTTGTGGTATGAGGTTGGTTTCTGACTGTTGGATGACATGTACAGGTTTTAAAGTGGTCATTGGATGGGCGACGCGTAGCAAGCCCAGAGGCTGCCACGCGTCCCCAAGAGGCTGTATGGTGGAGTTGGGGGGGGGGGGGGGGGGGTGGGGGTGGGGGGGTTCGACCCCGCGACCTCCGGCCTGCCTACATAAGCGTCTGACCATCTCTCCTACCATTTAGTTCTTAACATAACAGTCTTTGACATCATTTTATGTTGTATTGAATTTCATTTCAGAGGGGGGGGACTGCTAGCGGTCCCAACCTACTGGCGGCCCCAAAGATAGTGATCACATGACTTTCAAAAAAACCGCAACATCTAATGTTTAACTGGAGGCTACCAACCTTTACCCCAGTTTCGATGGATGAGATCACATGTCGCAATGACATTTAAACTGTAATGTGACAGTTTTATAAACCGTAACCTCAAGCGGTGGGTAAGCGCTGTCACACGCGCGTTCAGTTGGCATATAATACGACTGTTACATAAAACGTAAACCTCGACGAGAAAAAACATAACAGTCACATGGGCGCATTTTGGTGGGTTTTAATGCTACGGTTTTCGAAACCATATACCTTCGGGTTCCATGCCAAAAGCGGAGTTTTCAAATTTTAAACCGTGCAGTTTATGGCGCGGGGTCAACTTATGACCACCCCGCCCTAACCATTTCACTTTAATTCAATCAGTTAGAGGTAGCGGAGGTTAAACCTGCCACCGGAATTGGTGAAATTTACTAAAATAATTGTAGTTAACTGCAGTTCTCCACTTTTAGTGGAGTTTTTCTAGCTGACATTGGGAAAAATGCATTGGGAGGTCAATTTTTGACCAATTTGGGTGAAACAAGAGTCTACCTAGACTAATTTGAGAATTCTAGAGCCATTGGTGTAGAGAAAAAAAACATTAGAGTCTTGTAAACACATGTAATTTATAATTTTGAGCATAATGACAAAGAGGGACATGCCATTGGGAGATGGACCAGCAGATGTAGCTTAGGAGGGGTGAACTTCTTCGTCATGCATACTGTGTAAAACTTATGTGTGATTGTATTTCTCTGTTATACACTGATGTTTAGTTTTTTTAGGCTTATTTTTATGATTTAAGTTCACAAATTCATCTATGTTTCATGTTTAAAACACTCATTCCTTAAGAAAACAAATGAAGACAACTTGTACATGTTTTAAATACTGAAATGACACTTAGCACAACAAAAATAATACACTCCTTTCAAATCGGGTTGGTATCAAAGCCAGAGTTTAATCTCTGGTGTTTTTGTGTGCAAAGATTTGTTAACTGTTTGCAAGGGTTTTCATGCTTACTAGGCTCAAGCTTAAGAGAGGAAAAGGAAAATTGGTGGAAGAAATAGGTTCTCAAAGTGTTCCACAGTAAAGGAGGGCAAGATTGCCACGTTCTCCACCACCTAGCTCACCTCCAAAAGAAGAAGAAGCAACATTAATCATGCCTCCAGGAGAAGGAGAAATCCATGAAGAGATGGATCCCAAAGAGGAAGAAAGAGTGTACAGAAAAGCATTTCTTGACTTGAATGAGATGGTTAGAGTCCTTTATCAAGAAAGGAATAAGAAGATAGAAGAAGAAAGGTCCAAACTTTACAATGAAGGACAAGGATCATTAGGAGGCCACAATGATGAAGATAAATCAAAGAAGGGAAATGGAGGAAATGGAGATAGTGGAAAGTCACCATCATCACCCTCATCTTCATCCTCATCATCCTCTACTTCATCTTCAGTACATAGCCATACAAGTCAAAGACACTGGTAAAAGTCCTTTTCTAAAACTTGATGTTAAGTTTGAATTTCCAATGTTTAATGGTGAAGTCAATGCAAAAAAGCTAGATAATTGGATTAGGCAATTGGAGGTCTATTTGAGAATTCAAAATTTTCATGATGATGATACCAAAATCCAACTAGCTTCATTGAGGATGGAAGGTGCAACACTTGTTTGGTTGGAATTCAAGACAAAGGAGGAGATCGAGAAGCATGGTGAGATTATTCTATCATGGAATGAGTTCATTTCTGCAATAAAACAACAGTTTTATCCATTAGCTCACATGAAGAAAGCCATAATGGACTCACAAATTTTTAAACAATTGAAAGGACAAAATGTACAAGTTTATACTCAATAGTTTAGGAGAAGAGCTCTCTTATTAGGAGTAGATTTGCTGAGCCAAGACACTTTTCTCAGGTATATAGGAGGCTTACATACCTACCTAAGACATAATATCCTCATGTTGAACCCTACAAGCCTAGATGAAGTTTGTGTACAAGCCACACACTTAGAGGCAAGAGGAAAACAAAACATAGATGAGAATGACGAAAATAAGTTTAAAGGCAAATGGAAGAAAAAGAGAAATGCAAATATCAAAAAAGAGAAATGAAAATTATTTTGCAAAAACTGTTCTAAAACTAGCCATGATGAAGACCATTGTTGGAAACCTAATCAAGAGTTGAAACTAGAAAGTTTTAAAGCCAAACATGGCCGCCAAGGAGAAAGGCAAAACTGTTGCAATAACTGAACAAGACTTAGGGTCAGATTTAGGAGATGAAACAAAAATCAAAGCTATGGGACTAAAGAACATGAAGGGGAATGATATTGAAACTAAACCCAGTTCTAGTATATCTAAATGTCACATACAAGCTCCAAATGAAGAAGAGAGAATTTAACTGTTTCATGTGAGGGTCATTTCCAAACATACCAAGGTTGACACATTGTTTGACAGTGGGTCACAGGAAAATTTAATCTCTGAATACCTAGTCAAGAAACTTAATCTTGAGACCATTCCACATCCAAAAACATATCCACTTGATTGGATTTGTAAGGATGAAAATTTACAGGTTTCAAAGAAGTGCATGTTGCACTTTGTAATAACTGCACATTTCATTAACACAGTTGAATTAGATGTTGTTCTGCTTGATATAACAGGTATGGTGTTGGGTAGTCCTTACTTGTATGACAGGAAATAAATCTTCCATCGCCATGAGAACAAATACCATTTATTAAAATATGGCAAGGAGTATATTGTGAGAGCTTATCGTAAGAAACTAGACACTTCTTTAGTTAATGCAGGGCAAATGAAGAGGCTAGTCAATGCAAGCCAAAAATTGACATTTATGATGATTAAACAAAGAGATGTGTTACATCATCCTTTTCAAACAAATGTTGATGTATGTAATGAATTTTTTCAGTTTTAAAGAAGCTTTTCTTTGAAAGAAGATGACAAGCAGTTGCAACAGTCGATATTTGTGTTGAACGGTGCTGAAAAAAAGGTGTCAGTGCAAGAAGTTGCAAAGGTGAAAGAGAGGAAAAATAAAATTAGCAAAGAAGGCACATGATTCAGAAATGTTCATTGCTGGTTTCTGAAAGGCATGGTACAATGGCGAATAAACTTGGTCAAGAATTGACACAAGTTTAAGACAAATTCAACAAAAAATCGCTATAAGGATAGAGCGCAAGGTGAGAACAATTCCAAGTTTCCTTTGATTATAGACCAATGTAGAAACAAGACGTTTACTGCAAATTTAGGTTAATGTTTTGCAATTTCAAAAAATGTGTAGCATGACAGTGTCAAAGACAGCAACAAATGGTCAACAGAATCAAGGAAAAATTTGTCTTTTCATAAAAAGCTCCAATTAATGAAATTAGGGAAATTTCAGTGGATAAAGATTGGAAGAGTGGGGACACAGTCTCCTCATATTCATGTTTAGTAATCCAGAGAGATTTTGGGGTCCAAAAGCTTCCTAGTGGGAAGGTGTGATCAGAAGATCATGTGTTATGCTAAAAAAAGAAAGTGCTCGAAATTGTACCGAACCTGAGCTACTAGAAATGTCTCATCAATGCGATTCTGACACCGCAAATGGTTCGAAAAACCGATGTCGTATGAGGAAGATATCACGTTCTATTTGTTTTCCCAAACAACTAAAATTTTGTGATTGGGATGCCCAGTCAACATGCAGTTACAGTCAGCAGGTGGCATATTCTAGGGAATATTCTCTTTTCTCACATCCAGTTAGTATTTGACACGTGGCTTAATCTGGGCCATTTATTTTGTGGTACAAGGTTGGTTTATGACCATTGGATGACATGTACAGGTTTTAAAGTGGCCGTTGGATGGGTGACACGTGGCAAGCCCAAAGGCTGCCATGTGTCACCAGGAGGTTGTAGTAAAATTTTGGTGGAGTCGGGGGAGGGGGGGGGGGGGGGGTCAATCCCGCGACCTCTGCCTACTTGCCTAAGCCTCCAACCATCTCACCTACAATTTAGTTCTTAACACAATAGTCTTCAGAATCATTTTATGTTGTATTGAATTTCATTTCGGAGGGGGGAACCGCGAGCGGTCCCAACCCATTGGCGGCCCCAAAGATAGTGATCACTTGACTTTCAAAAAAACCGAAACATCTAACGTTTAAGTGGCGGCTACCAACCTTGACCCCAGTTTCAATGGACGAGATCACATGTTGCGGTGACATTCAAACTGCAACGTGACGGTTTTATAAACTGTAACCTTCGAAGGTGGGTAAGTGTTGTCACATGCGCGTTCAGTTGGCATATAATACGACGGTTACATAAAACGTAAACCCAGCAGAAAAAAACATAACATTCACATGGGCGCAGTTTGGAGGGTTTTAATGCTATGGTTTTCAAAACCATACAACTCCGGGTTCCATGCCAAAAGTGGAGTTTTCAAATTTTAAACCGCACATTTTATGGTGGGGGGTCGGCTTGTGACCAACCTGCCCTAACCATTTCACTTTAATTCAAATAGTTAGAGTTAGTAGAGGTTAAGCGCGCCACCAGAATTGGCAGAATTCACCAAACTAACTGCAGTTCTCCACTTTTAGTGGAGTTTTTCTAGTTGACATTGGAAAAAATGCATTGGGAGGTCAATTTTTGACCAATTTGGGTGAAACAAGAGTCTACCTAGACTAATTTGAGCATTCTAGAGCCACTGGTGCCGAGAAAACAACCATTAGAGGCTTGTAAACACATATAATTTATAATTTTGAGCATGATGACAAAGAGGGACTTGCCATTGGGAGCTGGACCAACAGATGTAGCCCAGGAGGGGTGAACTGCTTCAACATGCCTACTGTGTAAAAATTATGTGTGATTGTATTTATCTGTTATACACTGTTGTTTAGTGTTTTTTAGGCTTATTTTTATGCTTTAATTTCACAAATTCATCTATGTTTCATGGTTAAAACACTCATTCCTTAAGCAAACAAATGAAGACAACTTGTACATGTTTTAAATACTGAAAGGACACTTAGCACAAAAAAACTAATACACTCCTTTCAAATCAACCTATGAGATTTGACATGCATGTAGAATTCATTGGACAAGATTCGCAAGAACAACCATGGTAGACAATTCCTCGACGAATATTTCCATCTAGGTACCAACATATTTTTCACGACTATTGTTATTCATGTGGAAAATTTGGTCATAAAGCTGTAGAATGTCACACGTACCCTAGGAACCAATACAATTCAAGGATATCTTTCAAATATGAACCTCCCAGGGCTCAATGAAACATCAATAGATTTGAAAATTTAAGAAATAATATGGAATGTTACAAATGTCGACACTTTGGACACATAGCGAGAGACTGCAGACTTGAAAATCCTCCAGAAGAATCTTCGAAGCCATAGAATGAATGAACATGGAAGAAGAAGAAGAATGATAATTGTGCTCTTGCTCTCAAGGCTCAAAACAATAAAGATATGTGGTATGTTGATAGCGGTTGATCAATGCATATGACTGGAGATAGAAAGAAATTTGTATCTCTGAAAGAGAAGAAGGATGGAACTGTATCCTTTGGAAATGATGGATCTTCAAATGTTATAGGATCAGGTACTGTCACTCTCAGAAGAAAACATGTTCTAGCCAAGAATGTTTTGTTGGTTGAAAACATGAATCAAAATCTGCTCAGTGTTGGACAAATGTGTGATAAAGGACACACAGTGATATTCAACTCCGAAAAATGTGAAATTAGGAAAGGCAGGTATGGTAAAATTGTGGCTACAACAAGTCGAGCTCCAAATGACATATATGTTCTGGATGAAGCAACTAAAGCATGTCTTCTAGGTAAAGAAGATGAAAGCTTGTTATGGCACAAACGAATGGGTCACATAAAATTTGACAATCTTGTCAGGATAAGCAAAAGGAATTAGTACGAGAAATGCCGAAAATCTCAAAACCTTACAACACACTATGTGAGGCCTGTCAGCACGGTAAGCAGACAAAATTCGAATTTAAAACAAAAGAACACTTTGCATCACATCCATTGGAATTGATACATACTAATGTATGTGGTCCTGTGAGAACAAAAGGCTTAGATGGATAATTATATTTAATGTTAATGATAGATGACTATACCAGGATGACATCTGTAAATTTCCTAAAGAAAAAATTTGAAGCATTTGAGTGCTTTAACATCTACAAGGAGTTGGTCGAAAATGAAACTGATTTGACAATAAATAGTTTAAGATCAAATAATGGCATAGAATTCACTTCCAAATTGTTTCAGCAATACTATGACGAAAATGGAATAAAAGGACAATTTTTAACATCATGAACGCCTCAGCAAAATGGAGTTGTTGAAATAAAGAACAGAATCATACAGGAAATGGGTAGAACAATGTTGAAGGACTCAAAATTGCATGAAAATTTATGGGTTCAAGCAATTGTTACGACAATATTCATTATGAACTAAACTCTTCTCAGAAATAATTGCAACAAGACCCCATATGAATTATGGAAAGGAAAACCGGCTAATGTAAAATATTTCAGAATCTTCGGAAGAAAATGTTATATCAAAAGAGAAGATCAAAATTTGGGTAAGTTTGAATCATGATTTAATGATGGTATCTTTGTTGGTTACTCATGCAAAAGAAAGGCCTATAAATGCTATAATCTAAGACGAAAAAAGATAATGGAGAGCATAAATGTTACATTTGACGAAGATGGTGTTCTAACGAATAATGATGAGGATCTAGAATCTTTGAAACTTGAGACAGAGGCTGAAAAAGACATAGAGAAAATTCTAGAACAAGAAGCAACTATCAACCAGGAAGAAGTAAATAATGATCATCAATATATACCGGAACAACAACAAGAAGCTCCTCCAAAGAGAACAAAATAATGGATTCAAAAGAACCATCCATCAAATCAAATCATTGGTGACATAAATGAAGGTTGACACCTTCGTTCATCACAACAAGCTCACATTTCTTTTCTAGCAACCTTTGAGCCTAGTATTTTTTAGGAAGCCAACCAAAATGAACATTAGGTAGCAGCTATGAATTAAGAATTGGATCAAATCGAGAGGAATAACACCTGGGAATTAGGTCCACGACCAAAAGATAAAAATGTCATTGGGACTAAATGGGTGTTCAGGAACAAATTGAATGAAGATGGACATGTTACCAGAAACAAATCAAGATTGATTTGCAAAGGCTATGCACAAGTGGAAGGAATTGATTTTGACGAAACATTTGCACCAGTTGCCATAATGGAAGCCATCCGAATGTTTCTCTCTTATGCATGTTCAAGAAAAATCAAAGTCTACCAAATGGATGTTAAGTCAGCAGTTCTGAATGGAAAATTAGAAGAAGAAGTTTACATCAAACAACCTAAAGGTTTTCTACTATCAGAAAAAGAAGACTATGTTTGCAGGTTAAATAAGGCTCTATATGGTCTCAAGCAGGCTCCCAGAGCATGGTATGCTCATCTTGATGGATATCTACGTCAACAAGGGTTCAATAAAGGTATTGTTGATAGAAATCTTTATGTACAAATAGATAAAGATAATTTAACAATCGTTGAGGTATATGTGGATGATATAATATTTGGTAGCAATGATGATTGACTAAGTAAGAAATTTGCTACAAAGATGCAAAGTGAGTTCAAGATGTCTTTACTTGGTGAGCTAACATACTTCTTAGGGCTTCAAATATCTTAGCAAGAGAAACAAATATTTATATGTCAAGCCAAGTACATCAAGGAAATGATCAAGAAATTCAAAATGGAAGATTTCAAACCCGTCCTTACTCCGATGGTAACAAGTTGCAAATTGAGCGTAGAAAACTCATCTAATTATGTGGATCAAAGGTTGTACAGATCTATGATTGGTAGTATTATATATGTAACGACCTCCCAGCCAGATGTTATGCAAGCAGTTGGACAAGTAGCAAGATTCCAAGCAACACCAAAAGAATCACATATTATTGCCATCAAGAGAATACTTCGCTATCTAAAGGGCACAACAGAATATGTCTTGTGGTATCCCAAGGCTAACAATATCATAATTCAAGCCTTTATAGATGTATATTGGGAAGGAAGCGTTGATGATCGTAAGAGTACTAGTGGAGAAACATTCTATCTAGGTGGTTGTCTTGTATCATGGTTGAAAAAAAAGCAAACCTCAATCTCGTTATCTACATCGGAAGAAAAATACATTGCAGTGGCAGCTTGCTGTACTCAAGTCCTTTGGATGAAAAATAATTTGCAATATATTCAAGTACAATTTAGTGAGCCTATTCCCATCTTCTGTGATAACACCAGTGCCATCAATCTCCAAGAATCCTGTTATGCATTCAAAAATAAAACACATTCCGATCAAATATCATTTTGTTAGAGAACAAGTCGTTGAAAATAATATCAAACTTGAATATGTTGGTACAAAAGAACAAATCATGGATATCTTCAATAAAACTCTACCTTGTGAAGCATTTGAATATCTTCTCTAGAAGCTTGGGATTCTCCCAAGTTCTCATTAGATTTTCCTTATTCAGGATATAAAGGGGGAGTGGAAGTGTGTACAGGTCCGCAGCATAGTTGTGTGTCAGGGGGAGTTACCATTTTCCATTGACATCAAAGGGGGAGAGAATGTTTTAGGAAGAGGTGTCATGATTGCAGGGGGAGTACTTGTGTTTCCATCAATGCCAAAGGGGGAGATTGTTGATCAGTGGTTGTTATTGATGTCAACCAAAGCAGCACCAGGGGATACCCTGATATTGCATTGGAATTTTGACCTAACAAATTACTATATGACAAGTAAAGGATATCTTTTATGGTTTCTACTTGTCAATATGTTTCTTTTGATGTATGGCATGCCACGTAATTCTTCACGATTTGAGAAATATTCATGTTTGAAGTTAATAACCTAGTTAGTGGGCTAAAACTCCATGGGGTTGTGGCATGACACTAATAATTGGTTGTGGTCATTGAATAGTTAATAATTAATAATTTTTAAGCTCTTAGAATCCCCCCCACGTTCACTTGTTGAATTCTCTCTCAACCTAAGCATTTATATAAATTGTGATCCTCATATCCTCCTCATGTAGGGATTTCACTACTTGAAACAAGTCATTGTGGAATTTTCGCTAAAACATTTTTTATATGAAGGTTCAGAAGCTGAAATTTTTATGAGGGGGAGTCGAAATCTTGAGGAAGCTCTTGTAAAAATTTCGGATCATGGTGCGAAATATTTTCGGAGATATAATCTGTGGAAGTCAGGCTTTTTGCAGGCCCTTGATATTCATCTCAAAGAGGTGACCTTGGAAAAATCGTCATAAATATCTCTCCGATAATCGAATTGGAATTCTGTAAAAAATGGAAGATAGCGCATAGACTGTAGTTTTCTTTATATCAATTTTAAAGTCGAATTAGGAAACAATGACACGTGGCACGTCGTACAAGTTTTCTCTACTGCAACAATCCATAATTCCGTCATTGTGAGAGATTGGGCACAAATTTTCCTTGAAGAATCCAAATTGGGTTAGACCCATGGCATTGGAAAGAAGATTCAGAGGAAAACTACAAGACCGAAAATCACATATTGGGGATCTGAAATAAAAGAGATACAACAGATTCAATATCGAGCTCCTAGAAGGAAAGAAAACGCTAGATCATGTGATGTCAAGGGTTGCAAAGGACCATACTTTCTAGGGCAACAAAGCAAAGCAAGGTGTAGCAAAGGTAAGCTCAAGATAAGTATATTATGTATATGCAAGTTCATCTCTTAATTGCATTAGGTTCTTTGTATTCTAATTTGTTTTTTCTATTTAGCACTGACATATGCTCTGCAGGATGAGGTAATTTTTTCTATTATCATGTCATGGGCATTTCCTTGAATAATTTTTGCAGGTATTATATATTCATCAAGATAATACTCAATGCATGATCTGATGTTCTGAAGAGTGAGAAAGGGTATCATGACAAGAGCGGTAATCAAGGTGCAGAACAACAATAAGAAGGTCACCACATAAAGTGTTCACGGGGGCAGCACTATATATAGTCATTGTAAAGGTATCATTGTATTGAGTCATTGTAAAACCATCATTGCCAAATTTGTACAAGTGTCTATCTGCCAAGAATTGAAGAGGTAGTGTAGGGAGGTCTAGGATCACCATTAGGTATTTGTGTCATAGTTGGGGTTATGTTCTAGTGTGTCTTCTTCTTCTACATCATTCTATATCAATGTGAAGTGGACCATTTTCCCAGGTATGGGAGTCCATTCTTATTTTATTATTCTATAGGGTGGTAGGGTGGTGCTAGGGTGAGCTGTAGCTCATTAGATGTTGGGTCATCCATTCAGTTGACTATTGAAGAATCTAGGGCATTGGAGCATCCATCTAGTGGGAGTTGGAGAAGAATGATTTTTTAGATTCTAGGAAGTTGGAGCTTTATTTTCAAATGGAGTTAAATATTAAAGAGTTATTAGAAAAGCATTCATGTGGTTTTTGTCCCGGAGGGGGTTTCCACCTTAAAAACTATGTGCATTTGTGTTCCTTTTGTTTACTGCTATCATTGTACAAAAAATTATTATAATTGAAGATTAACTAATGCTTTGAAAGATTAATAATAATACTAATTGAAAGGAATATTGATTCACCCCCCCTCTCAGTATTTCCAACAATGTAAACTTCATGTCCCTATCTAACATAACAGTCTTTGGGATGCCATGCAGTCTGAAAATCTCTCTCATGAAGATATTTTCTATTTGCACGGTTTTGTAAGTAGACTGTACGAGTATGAAGTGTGTTACCTTACTTGGTCTATCAACCACCACCATAATGGAGTCATTATGTATTTTTGATCTTGGTAGACCAATAATAAAATCAAGTGACATAACTTCCCACTTCCATTAAGGTACTGGTATAGGCTACAACAATTCGGCTGGGTGTTGATGCTCCACCTTAACCTGTTGACATTATAGACATTTGTTTAAGTACTCCGCAATATTTCTTCGCATACCATGCTAGAAATAAACTTTTCTAATCATTGTCAACATTTTCTGGTATCCTGGGTGTCCCGAATAATTACTGCGGTGATACTCATTCATGATCAACTCTTTTAAGCTCATTCGATTTGGAATGTATAAATTTCCTTTGAAGGTTAACAATTGGTCCTTGTTAATTACATAATCAGAAGGTTTTTCCTGTTTTCTGGCTTCCTCCACATGCTACCATAAAAATGGGTATTTAGGATCCTTCTCGGCTTCTTCTTTTATCTCATCTAAAAATTTACATTTGATTTAATTATAACAAAGTTCATATATACAATGCAGTTTCTTTCTTAAGGCATCTTCCACATAGTTTTCTTTTCCTTTTACATATTGTATATCAAAATCAAATTCACTTAAGAAGGAATTCCACCTTTCCTAGCGAGCATTTAAATCAGCTTGCTTAAAGTAGCTGGTTAGGCTGTTGTGATCGGTCTTTAACAAAAATCACTTCCCCAACAAGTAGTGCCTCCACACTCGGAGTGCATGCACTACTACTGTCAGTTCTAAGTCATAGGCTGAATATCGTTGTTCATGCTCCTTTAATTTTCTTGATTCATAGGCAACCACCCTTCCTTCTTGCGATAAAATTGCCCCAACTCCTTCCTTACAAGCATCGGTACATACCTCAAATTATTTGTTGGGGTCAGCTACCCTCAACACCAGGGTAGTGGTCAGCAAATGTTTTAACCTTTCGAAACTATTCTGACACTCACTGGTCCATTTAAATACTTTTCCCTTTCACTGTAAGGATGTAATTGGAAAATAAATCTTCGAGAATCCTTCTATGAATCATCGATAATATCTAGCTAACCCCATAAAGGAACGAATATCTGCCACATTTTTGGGTACTCGCCATTCCATAATAGTTTTAATTTTCTCTGGATCGACCGTTATTCCTTCAGCGGAAATGAAATGGCCTAGATAATGTATTTGTTCTTTGAAAAAATCAAATTTTCTAGACTTGGCATAAAACTGATGTCTTCTTAACATTTCCAATACTATCCTTAAGTTCTCCTTGTGTTATTCCATGCTTTTTGAATAAATCAAAATATCGTCAATGAATATCAAAATAAATATGTCCAAAAAGGGGTGAAATATGCCATGCTTCAGCCTCATAAATGTTGCTGGTGCATTAGTTAAACCAAATGGTAATACCACTAACTTGTAATTCCCATATCAAGTACGAAAATCAATCTTATAGATATCCTCGTATTTAATTTGGATATGGTGATATCCAGATCTTAAGTCTATTTTCAAGAATACAGTTTCCCCCTTCACCTGATCAAATAGATCATCTATCCGTGGTAATGTATACTTATTTTTTACTGTCAATTTATTGAGTTGTCTATAGTCCATGCACATTCACATGGTTCCATCCTTTTTCTTTACAAACAACATCGGTGCTCCCCAAGGAGACACACTTGGTCGAATATACCCTTTTTCCAACAACTCTTACAGTTGCATTTTCAGTTTAGTTAGCTCCGGTACACTCATCCGATATGGTGCTCTTGAAACTGGTGATGCTCCTGGCATCAGTTCAATAGTGAAATCGATGTCCCTTCTTGGGGGTAAACCTGGTACGTTTTTTGGAAATACATCCATGAAATCTTGTACTACTGGTATGCTTTCCAGCATAGGGTATTCTCATCAGAATTAGAAAAACCCACTTGAATGGAATATATCTGACATCCTTTTCTAATACAATTACTTAATTGGGAGGCTGTGATAGGATGAAACTGTAAGGGCTTCTTAATACCTTGTAATTTTTGAGGAGTTGCATCTTGCATTCTGTAATATATAATATTATCTTTACAATATACCAGAGACCAGTGTCTCTCCAACCAATCCATGCCTAATAGTACATCATAGGATCCCAAAGTCAGTACATTTAGTTCCACATTTGACTGTTGTTTCCTAATTTCCAGAGTACAATTTGAAACTTTGGAACAAACTTTTCTCTTTGCCCTAGTGGCTAGCTATACTAGCCAAGGAATTTTGAATTTCTGACTTTGTAATTTACAGTTTTCTACTATTATGGGGTTTGCATAACTTAAACTGGCACCTGGGTCAACCAAATAGAAACAGTTTGTGAAAGTAACTTACCTTCTAGTTTTATCATCATTGGCTGGTAATCCGTCCGCCGATCTTCTAAAGCTGCATTAATTCTGGGTATATTCTAGATCACATCTCCCACTGTGGAGGCTTCTTGCATATTAGCTACTGATTCATTTATTCCCCGCTATGGTAAATTCTTATAATAGTGAGCCTCGCCACACCCCCAACACTGTAGAGGTGGTTCTGGGTTTGTCCATGTTCTGGCTTGCTGGAAGCCTCTGTAGGATTTTCTTCCATAGGCCAATAGGTTATTTGATGGTTTCTTCTAATATGTTTCCTTATTACATTTCTTGCATAATTCTTAAAGTTGTTGGTCCTAGCATTATTGTAATTTGAATTTTTTTCTACCCTTTTCTTGGCTGCCAATTTTTTCCTATTTCTCCTTTTGCCTTGGACTGCTAGAAGCACATTCTCTCTTTTCAAATTGCTTCGTCCATGGTCCTTGGATTTACGAACTCATTTCATTTTTTCATGTGGGTCAGTAAACTCAAGAACTGCTGAACCTTAGCCTTTTCATCTCTTAAATAAGGAACATATCTTAATAAGGAAGTGAACTTGGTTATGTATTCATCCATTGTCATTTGACCCAATCTGAAATCATGTAATTCTCTGGATTTTTCATCATAGAAATGTTCTGTTAGATATTTTTCCTTGAATTATTGTTGAAATTCATCCCATGTCATGTCTTGGTCTTCGATACTACGGACATTCTTGACTTCCTCCCACCACAGGGTAGTTTTTTCTCTTAATTGATAGATGGACAACCTGGCTTTAAGGTTACTGCTGTACTCATAAAATTCAAAGTATTGGTTCATATTAATCAACCAATGTTCTGCCACCTCCTCCACTTCTCCATCAAATGTAGGTGGTTTAATCTTTCGGAACTCACCTTGTAATTCCACTTTTTATTTCTTGATTTCTTGTTGTTCTGACACGTTACCAGACTAAGCCGCATTATAGAGTCTATTCTTGTTACTTCGTTGTGAATGACTTCTTTCCAATCTATCATTAGTTTGGTCCTTATCTTGTTGTTAATTTTATCCCTGCGTATCTCTTTCAAGACTAGGTTGTATCACTCCTTGATTTTGTTTATCGGAAAGGCTTTTGAGGATCCTTTCCTACTCTTGCATCAAGTGTTCATTGTCACTCCTAACTCAGACCATTTCTTCCTGTAACTTCTACACAGTGCTTAGTTGTATACTGTTTGATGCTGCTATTCTTCCAGCAGTCTACTAGTCTGTTGACGTTGATCTACACTCAGCTGAATCCACATTTCTAGATTCATTTCCGGGTAGAATTGGTGTGTGGGTTCCCCTGCATTCTGGGGTGCTTGCTGTGTCGATACCCTTCTTATTTTGTCTCATACTATGTTATTTTCTTTTATGTGAACCATTTACAGACAAAAATTTATCATGTTAGGTGACCCATTGGGTCCCAGCGTATGAACGCTGCTCTGATACCACTTGTAACATACATAACAGTACAAGAATAATTTTTTTTTACTTCTTTTACCTTTTCATATAATTCCAATATTAATATTTGTGATCATAGAAAATTTAATCCTGTATACATATTAATTCAACTTAACACTAGCCATATGATAGTTACAATTCGGATATTCCACGTGGATCATCATTCTTTTATGATAACAATCAAGTGCCTTACCTAGATTCCTTGATTTTCTCGACACCTATGCTTGTACGCATGTCACCGTAAGAAAAAACATATAATATTAGGTTGATTAGAGGATGTAATTTAATTCATGACACATATCATTAATACTCTGAAGGGACAGTGCGATGGTTGGTAGATCTCTTAACTAAGACATATGATTCATCCTTTGTTAAATAATGTTTGCCATAGATTATGAGTTATTAGGAGGATATGAATTATTTTACCCTTCGCATGGGGATATGGGATGTACAGGTGACACTTACCATTCTGGTCATCGTCGGATCTGGGGTTAGAGATATACGGTGGAGATATCTCGGTACCCGTTTAGGGTATCGACCCCTCTCAACCCTAACTAACTCTTCATTTGCCTTCGGGCTCAGTCGGCGTTGCCTCTCTACAACCTTGCCGCTACCCTTTCTCTGCCGACCTGCATACAGCATTTCAGCTCAAGATTTGGTTTGCCATGGTGCTTCAAATAGGTAACATGATTTCTCCTACAGTTTTTGAATTTATCCCCTTGCGGCAACATAACATCCAGTTCTTAAGTTTGAGAAATATCTTTAGTTTATTACCCGTAGGTGAATTAGTAGTTTGTCTCTACTCCGTTTCTAAGCACTTAGTATTGGTTATATAGATTCCTTTGAGTTTGTAATGATTTTATAGGGCTGTAGAAACTTCATTCTCGACATATGTCTGATTCAGTTTCCATCGCCGACTTCTAGATACAGTTTCCTTACCTCCACACCCGGTAAGCCATCCAAATATCGTAATTTCCAGAATTAGCTATTTCTTTAAATTAATTACCCTGTCAATTTCTTTGCATTAACTTTCTTTTTACCTTGTTTTAAATTCCTCTTGACATTTATTTGCGCAGGGTTTCCATCATAGCCTGTTGAGTATTTTAGACAAGGTAATGTAGTCTTCACTATGTTTTTCTTAGTTTTTTTCCTTCGTTCAACAAATAGGAAGGTATATTTTCTAATGTTCTATGATTTTTGGCTGTGAAGCAGGTAATCACTTCATCATTCAACTGGCAAGGATTTACGAAACACGTTTGTCGATTTTTGAAATACTACGGTTTCATAACCAACTTTTCCCTTTTCTTCACTGGTACTTAATTCACCGTTTGGGTTTTTAGATTCCTGAGTATAGTCCTCCATATTTAATTCTTTGATACGTATGACATTATGAATATGTATTATTTATTATGGCACCAATTTCCGTTTACCTTAGTTTTCTTTACTTTCAAGGGCTTCGCCCTGTTTGAATAGTTTACATGCAATTAAGATTATATTTTATAATTTGTTACTTCACTTTCTTATGTTTGTCGGTCGAATTCTTAGCCCAACCTAAAAGAAGAGTTCCTTAATGTGACAGGATTTATTGTTATCTAATTTTTCAATGATTTGTTATTTGGCTCCTGTATTTTCGAATAGATGAGTTATTTGGTCCTCTCTTAAATACAATTTTCCTCTATGATTAGAGATTAATTTTTTTTTGATTTTACGTTTTATATAACAATGTTATATTTAATATTTTTTTTTACTTGAGCATTCGTGTTAATCTCAACTATTTTCGAGGA
Source organism: Pinus albicaulis (assembly GCA_034641835.2). Lineage (NCBI taxonomy): Eukaryota > Viridiplantae > Streptophyta > Pinopsida > Pinales > Pinaceae > Pinus > Pinus albicaulis. Next base: position 1,128,857,441 of record CM076582.1, read on the forward strand.
TAATCATTTTCCTTATTACCGGTAACATAATTGTTTTTTCGCAATAATTACAGTAATAATGTTTCGATGTTGAATATATTTACATTACCAGTTGATTTTCTAGGTTTCATTACCTATGCTATGTCTAGAATTTTATATGTGACTAATCTGTTCAAGATAGAGGTTTTATCCCTTCTTTCAAGAACTGATACTGTATTATTCCTTTTGTCGTCTTATTTTCTTAGTTTCGGCTTAGTAGGGATGTCCGGACCATTTGAATTTCGAGTTGCTTTTCTGCAACTCATTCTATCCGAGTATATCATAGATTAAACAAAATAAAAACCAGTTTTGGTCCAGGGTTTCTATTATGGAACTTGAACTAACAATTTTTCTGGTGTTTAATTCCAGTAGTTATCTCTGTTTTTCTCTTCTTGATACAACATACATTAATTATTTCCTGAACTCAAGCAATAATTCTAATAAATATAATTTTTACACATTCTGCATAATATTAACTTTTCTGCTGTAATTCTTGGATACTTTAAGAGAAATACAAATAAAGGTAATTACAACAATCTCTGTGTAAAAATCACCATTTCCTAATTTAAAGAATGTTTCCATACTAAATATATTTTCTATCTAAACAATGTTGCTAGTTTTTACTTCTTCCGTAGTCTGTTTACATCTCTTGCTTTAGAGCTTGCTGATGATTTCCTCCCTACCATGAGATAGGAGATTATGTACTCTTCTCCCCACGTGGTCCGTGCCTGAGATGAGTTGTTTAACAGAAAATTTCATAAGAGACCTTGGGACCCCTAGTCCAGTACTCTTCTTTTCGGGATTCAGGAACGTTGAGTGTTTCCACTGGTCACCACCAACTCAAGAAATCCCACTCTCTTCCTTCCTCTCCTTTCTATCTTCAGTCATAGAAACCCTTTTCCTCATTGGGATGCACTTTTTATCCCCAAAGGAAAGGTAACTGTTTTTAATTGTTTTCTGTTCAACTACTCTCAGTTCTTGGAATACTTTTATCATCAGTATTATTTTAATTTTATGGAACCACAATCCATAATTAGATTTCATTTCCAAAAGAGGGTTAATTTATGTTCATCTTTCGTAATCCTTTTCTCAAAACAAATGAATGTTTAGTCTTTTTAAAATAGATAACATAACAGTTTAGTTTTCATTTAAGCCAATTGTTACACTCTCAGCATTGCTAACCTTTTACTACACGATTATCTTGCTTGCTTTTACTTCGAGAAAGACTATTGCTTCGAATTTATGTCTGACGGCTTTTTGAAGGCATTTGGTTCTGGTCTGAGTTGTAAAAACGACATTCCTCAGGTGCTGGCGATTTTATTTGTAGAGAGGAGTCCCTCATACTTAATGTCATCCCAAGGTAGCACTAACGGTTAACCAATTCCATTTCTCTATATTTTATTTAAATTTACATAAAATACCATATAGCCATCGAATATAGTACATATTATAAAATTGGAAAAAAGAAATTAACAATAGACAAAGTAAAATTATTAATTTTAAAATATTTTTATTTCCATTTAATATAATGCATTTAAAAAATATAAACACATCTCACGATTTTCACTAATTATATTTATCCAAATGCCCAAGGATTAACATGTAAAACTTCTCTTAGAGTAGTTCGTTGCAAAGTTTTTCCCTTCTATTTTAAAATGAAAATGAAAATGTAGTTTCTTTATGTTATTGGGCTAAGTTAAGAGAAATGCTCATGTTTAAGTGTTAGATACACACACTAAATTTGATGGGAAAGTTAAATTTGAGAACAACCATGAGTAATTGTAGAGGATGCAGCGCTTCCTTGATGGGTGCTAGCTAGACATTATAGCTGGCACTATGTTGGTATGTCCCTCTAGTTAGCTCACAAGTTTCCTAGCCATCAGACAAGTTTGGGTGTTAATAACCATGCTAAGTAATGATAAGTGAGGATTTGGGTTGTTTCATAGACTTTATTTTGGATTACATATCCCTTATTCAACATTAATTTTTTGTGGGATTGCAAATTTCAGCTTTAATCTGTCTCATTTGTGACCACATTTTTCATAGAGAGTTTGGTTGTCCCTCCACAACCTCACCCCTTTTGGTAGAGTTCACTTTAGTATTTTTGGTATCTTTGGCTTTGTCATTTGTCTCTTTTTTAACCATGTTCTGTGTAGAGAGTTTGGCTTTAATTTTTTTCCTCCACAACCTCACCCCTTTTGGTAGAGTACACTTTAGTATTGTTGGCATCCTTGTCTTTGTCTTGCCAATGACCTTCACTTTGGCATCCTCGGTCTTTGTCTTTGTCCGTGTTGGCATCTTTGTCTTGGAGTTGCTTCATGGATTTTATTTTGCATTCTCATTTTGTTACAACATTGCCTCTTTACCACTCAATTTGGATTTAGTGTTATGGACAACCTCAAAATTGGTTTTATCACATTGGCCCATCATCTCTTTACAAATATTTAGATTAGGAATAACCTTTTTTTTGTTTATGTAGAGAGAAATTTATACCCTAGAGTTATGTTATACATTTGCATATAGTTTCATTTTTATGTAGTGTATGTACTTTACATCATGCAAATATTATGATGTTACAATGACATTATACTTTTATTTTTATGTCATGCATGCTTTTTTTGTAGTCGGATACTATATTACATATGATTACATTGTTCACCCACAAAGGACTTGAACTCGGAACTTAAGGGGACCAAATTCCTCGCTCACACAACCATCACCATTTGGGATGCCTCACCTCGGATATTTTTATATCATGCATGTTATTTACATCATATCAATGTTATAGCTAGATATGCATTGAATCTATTTTTTATTAGTATTAGTGTTATATGGAAGGCCGCATTATATGTGAAACTGTATACTGTGTTATTGTTAAACACACACATGGTGTATGAAGAAATAAAACGCACACATAGAAAGATAAGCATGAGATACTCATATTATTCACCATAGATGTACATTTATAATACAATGGTTTGACTCTTGGATTCATCTTCCAAGGTCACCTGGACTCCTTTGTGACTCTTCAACTTCCACACCTACCCATAGAGGATTAGGTGTTCAACTTTTCCACCCTTAATCCGAAGGGGTATGCGTGAGTCCAAGAAGAGAGTTGTAATACAAATATGCAAAGTATGCATGGCAGCACTTAGGCTGAATCAACTCTCTGAAATGTTGACATAAAGATGTGGTTTAAGGATGACCACCAACACTGGAACGCAACACTTATTGCAGTTCCCGGAACTCTTCCAAAACTGGCAAGAAGCTAAGGGCTTCTGCTAGAGGAATTGTCCCTCATATTTGAAAAGGGAGACCTTCAACCTAAAAGAAGGGAAGTCTAAAACCTGTGATGGTTTAAGGATGACCACCAACACTGGAATGCTTGATGCATTTCCTAGAACTCAACCAAAACTAGCAAGAAGCTGAAATATTCTGTTAGAGGAAGTGCTTCGAAAGAGAATATCAACCTCACAAGGATGGTTTAAGGTTGTCCATCAACCAAAGGCATGCTCATGGGCATTCGTGTCTCTGGCTATAACTCTGAATCTGGAATGAAGAATTGTGGCTCAAGCTCGCTTGAAATTCTGTATCTCTGGCTACAACTCTGAATCTGGAATGAGAGATTATGGTTCATGCTCGCTTGATGTGGTGTCAAAGCTTGTAGATGACCACCATTTTCCCCCTCTGTTAGGTACAAGGTGAGATGATGGAGAAAACTCAACTGCAAGTTTTCTCAATATTCAAGAACATGTTCTGACATGTGACTTAAACATCTTCTTGGATGTTGATTCCCATTGCCATGAAGCAATCCATCCAAGATGAATCTTTGTTCTTGCAGGAGGCTTGTTTCTGAAGTATCTGTGTGAATAATGGGTGTGCCAACCATAGTTCTTGCATGGATGAAGATCAAAACAATGATCTTTCATATGGCCAACTCGATCATAGTGTTGGCATTTTACAATCTGTTGTTGTTGTTGTGGAAGTGGGGCAGGATCTGGAACAGCTGCAGGTGAACTGTCATAAAGAAATCCAGTACTTTGAAATTTGATGGGCTTGGAGTAGTCTGGAATATGAAAGGACAACTCCTTGTCATATCTAAGACCAGTTCTGTGCTTGTTGTGGACAAGTTGTCCCCAAGGTCTGATGATGGGCTTGGGAAGTGCAGATTGAGCTGCTGCATCTGCATGTAAATCTGCTCTTGTACAAGGAATTGAATTTGATTCGACTGCAACTTTATATTCTTACTGCTGATGAGAGTCCTTCTCAATTTTCTGAACATAAACAGGTTCAGAATGATGACTCTTTTGCTAAAGTTCATCTTGCTGAAGTTGAGACTCCAACTGCAAAAACTCAAACTTGTCTTGTGCATCTTGCAAGCAAGTTTTAATATTAAAAAGAGCGTTCTTGCTCATTTTTACCATATCATGAACAGTGTAATGAATTATGTTATGCAACAACTCTAATGCATCAATTATTTTAGCCATTTTTCTCAACAACTCAAGCTCAAAAGGGTGTCGGCTTCAACCGATAATGCACCCATTTACAATGTGATTCAACTTACTTTCAAAAGAATAAAAATGACTTCAAAGACCCTTTTCTTTCATGAACTTTCAATTATGGAATTACCAAAGAACAAACTCTACTACTCAAATTATGGAGGATCTCAAGGTATAGACTTGGTCGTCTGATCAGCAAGCAACAATGGCTCACATCATAGAAGTGTTCACCAGTTTCTCAACAATTCAAAGTTATACTTCAAACACTGACTGCAACTATGAATCAAGAACCAATGCAATGTCACTGAAAATATTTGTAAATGTGCAACAAAAACCACTGTGAAATAACCCTTTAAGGCAGATGATTTCTCTCTTCTTCAAAGAACTGTTTTACACCAACAACTCTAATTCAACAAAAATATATTCACAAGCTTGGATGCTTCATTATCGATGAGCAGATGGTCTTGGGCTTGCTATGTTACTTCACAATAAAGATGAAGGAAAATTCCAAAAATTATTTGTGGAAAAACTATAAGTGAATTTATGATGCCACTGCTGTTTTGAAAATAATGACCAATTTTCAACATTTTCCTTCACATTGTCAATCTCTTCAGAGAGAGTCACCCTTCTGTACATGCCACAAATCTTGGTCATACAACACAAACTTCACTTTTCACTATATAAAATCCATATATTCATTTATTCATATACCATCTATACCATCTCCTCTCTCTCTTCTTCTTCTGTTGTTTAAAAACAAAGGTTTTATGTGGGGGAGGTGAAATCTAGGGGATGTTTTAACTGGGAAAGGATTTATCTGGGGGAGGTAAAACTAGGGAAGGTAATTACAGTAAAAAAATAATTAAAATTAAAAGGTTGAAATTAATAATAAACGCAGAAACTATGTGGGAGGGGAGGGAAGGCCGAGAGGCCAAGAGAGGGAAATGGATTGGGGAGGGTGAGGAGAGTACAGGGCCGCGAGGTGAAGTGAGGGCGGGGAGTGTGAGGGCCGCGAGGTGAAGTGAGGGCGGGGAAGGGTGGTTTTGGATTGCAGTGAGGAGGGAAGGGAAGAGCGTGAGAGGTGAGCGGTGGAGTGTGGGTGGGTGAGTGAGGGGCTGGGTGGAGTGTTGGGAGGGGAGCGCTGTGTGAGGGGGCTGAGGGGAGGGATGTGCGTGAGGGGGAGTGGAACGTAAGAGGGGAGGAGATGGCGGGGAGGGGTGAGGGCACGACCGTGAGGGTGAGTGTGCAAGGAATGGGGAGTAAGGGCCAAGGGGAGAGTGCAGGTGAGTGGGTAGTGGGAAGGGATGGCAGAGTGAGGGGAGCGGAGCAGGTGGGGTAGTAAGTGCGAGGGTCGTGAGGTTGACATGGAGGGGGCAGGTTGGGTAGAGTGAGGGGGGGTTGGGTTGGATGAGGGGTAAGGGGTGTGGTGCAAGTGCAGGTTTGCATAAGCAGAGAGGGGTAAGGGGCCGAGAGCGTTGAGGGCAGAGGCCAAGGGCCGAGTGCTTAGAAATTTTTTATTTTTTATTTTTTATTATATATATATATATATATATATATATATATATATATATATATATTTAAGAGTAAAATATACAGCAGAGAACTAGAGAAACATTATAATTTGTAGAATTGTTTCACATTAGCAGAAATTTGCAGAATTGTTAGTAAAAACTCAGAATTTTTTTAGAGACCCACTTTAAATAGTAGCAAACAATATTTTCTAGCAGCTCTCCAATGTGCAGAAATAAAAGTAGGCAGAGATTGCAGGAAAAATTTCAAAAATTTTTTAGAATGCAGAATGGAGGGAGCAGTAAAAACTGAATGCAGCAGGGAGCAGTAAAAACTGAATGCAGCAGGGAGCAGTGAGAGAAAACTTGCAGACTTCTTAATGAACCCAATAGAATAATTTCTGAATGCTGCAAAAATTGATTCCTGAATGCTGCAGAAAATTTCTGAATGCTGCAAAAATGACCAGAATTTTTGTAGATTTACACAGGCCACAAAAACAAATGGCTCACACAAGGTTGAGCTAGTTATGAACGTATTAGCTCTGATACCATGTTAAACACACACATGGTGTATGAAGAAATAAAACACACACATAGAAATATACGCATGAGATACTCATATTATTCACCATAGATGTACATTTATAATACAATGGTGTGACTCTTGGATTCATCTTCCAAGGTCACTTGGACTCCTTTGTGACTCTTCGCCTTCCACACCTACCCATAGAGGATTAGGTGTTCAACAGTTATTATAGTTATTATTAAAAAATTTTGTGGTAGGTGTGTTTCAATTCATGGTAGACCATTACATAGTTGAGTTTATGCTTGATGGAAATTTCTTTTTCTACACATGCATGCTTGAAATCCCTCCACAATTATGTCCGATATCTATATAATGGTGTCTACCACACCAATGAGAGGTTAACTTTTAGCAACCATTATGAACACTTGCAACATATAATGCAACCTTGTCTAATGGGTGGAGGAAAATGACCGTTCATCATTGCTGAAGATAATAAGAACTACAAGAGAGTACTTTATGATCTTACTTCCATAGAGAAGGAACAATATGATTAAAATGAAAAATAGATGAAATGTTACTTGGTGAAGAAATATTGTATCTGCTTAGGTGTTCAACCATCATATCTGTAAGAGAGTTTGGAATTTGAAAGATGGGATAAAATTCAAAATAAGATATGGGAATGAGATAAATGATATTTGACACATTTTAACAAAGTTCAAAAAAATTCTATTACAAGTACTTTATCAACATTGAGTTTTTTTTCCTAGAGAAAATTTTTGGCATTAGGTGCTACCCATGGAAATAAATTGGGCTCACTCTTAGCTCGCAAGAAAGAAAGAGTTTGTTGGTACTTGGTCAACCCACATTATATACTCACGTAAGAATGTTACATAATTACCTTATTCCAAAGCAAGAACATGTTAACTTATGAGATTTGAATTTGAGTAGGGTGCATCACAATGATTCCTCTCAACCACCAAATCTAAACTCATTGACTTTATAAAAAAAGAGTTATTTGTAAATCCTTAATATATTCTATGGAGGAAGTTGATTTATTGAAATACTGAGTGTGTACTAAAGTAAGCAAGAGCCTTTTGAGAATTAATGCCAAGAGAGTGAAGTGTAAGCAAGGTTCTTGAAAATAGAAATACATAAGGAAGGGAGATCAATATTCCCAGTTTTCATTTATGCAAAAAAAATAAACCCATGTAACCCCATATAATGGTGTCTACCAACCATAGAAAATCCAATGATGGCTGAGTATCACTTTCACCTGAATGAGGAGAAATTGATAAGAATTTTAAATGAAAAAAAGATAGATGTTGAAACACATTTTTCGAGAATAAACATTGTATATGTCCCCATTTTATTGATTATTAACAATTAACACATGATATAACTATGAATAAATTATCAAAATTAAAAGATTAATTTTCAAGTTTCGCAATGTATTTAAAGTCATTCATTTATGGTTCATCTCCCATGATCCCAAATAGCCCACTTATGTAACTATGGATAAACTATCAAAATTAAAAGAGTAATTTTCAAGTTTCACCATGTATTTAAAGTCATTCATTTATAGTTCATCTCCCATGACCACAAATAGCCCACTTATGACTAATTTAATAATTAATTCTATTTTTCTTTGTCAAAAATTTATTTTCATTTAAGTAAAGTTTTATTTTAGAAATATCACACTTATATTAGTATTTTAATGCATATCGTTGAATAACATTTAGTAAATAATTTTGTGTCTTGTTAGCTTATATGAGATTATTATTAGTCCTTGCCCCCTTCGAGGCTCCAGGGAATATTGTAATCGGTTTCTTTGTTGTTATTAGTCGACACGATACGGAAACCGAATAATTCATTTTTAAGTTTTAAGCAAATTTTTTTTAAGGATTCGAATGAATAGACCTTTCCATCCAATAAAATAATTTTTTCATCTTATTGGCCTCATATAGAGGTGATACTAATATATTCCATAGATTCAAGTTCGTTGCAGTAAGAATATATCACAATTTAAGATCATTGCTGTAAGACCAGGGTAATGCTAGCTTAGTGCATTAATCGTAAGAATTTAATGTTTAATGCTATTTAATTTTGTGGAGTAGACCTATATCTTATGTCATATCTCTCACATCTCATGACAAGTGGCCTATATCTTATATCATATCTCACATCTCATGACAGGTGGCCCGCATGAGGATGCAAGTGGCGAATGGAGGTATTTATACCTTTCTCATATTCTACAGCTACAACTTCAACATGTACACGTTATTCTCCTACTTCTAGCCTCTACCCTGCAACAAATGTATCCCAAGTTTGATTGTGTTGTGAGAGAGAATTTAGGATCAAGAATCTAATCAGCTTGTGATAAGCCATAATCAATATGTGATGAACCATGTTCTTTTCAACTCTTTTCAAGATTATTTCTTTTGCTCACCATTCTTTACATAAGTTGCAGTGACCAAGGTTTCCTCAATGGTGAACAATTAACCACTTTATTTGTGTTTTCAACCATTTTTTCACCAACAAGGAAATCCAAGTGAAGATTCTTGACCATAATACATCTTTTCAATCTCAGGCCCAATAATCTCATGGGGTCTTCTGTCATGGGAGAGGCTTCGGTATGCTTGGATGTATTCTCTATCAGATCATATCAACAATCTCCTCACTGGTTATTGGTTGGCACCGAGGACGAGGGATCAGAGGTGGGAACTAGAAAAAAGAAGCACAAATAACTGCTTAGGCCAACTAGTTAAGTTTCTTCCCAATTCCCAAAATAGCTTCAATGGCCATGGAGATTGAAGATCATTTTCCAATGGTCAATGTGTCTTTATTGCAAGATATCGGTTATAATGGGTTCGTGTCTTACTATGGATCGCCCCATTGTAACAGAGAAGAAAAAGAATTTGTTTGCAAGTTCAGTAGTAACTAGGAGCAACAAAAAGAATAGGAAGGGCACCAACATAAGGCCTTTACTGGTCTTGGATCACTATGAAAGTAAGATCCAACATTAGTACACTCAACACTGCCCAGGCTGCCCAAATTCCTCCGTCCAGGAAAAAAGTAACGAATTTCACACTCTTAGTTGATTTATTGTCAATGTAAATGATTAAGAAGAATTCAAGGCCTTGCAAAATTAGTTTTCCATAATATTGCTTTGAATGTTTTTTATGCCCAAATTCTTTTATGAGAAATAAGAAGAATAATAGAAAAACGACAGAATTATAGGAGTTACATTTGTTACACTGAAAATTTTCACCATGACATTTAGCTGTCTATATGGGTTCAAAATTACCTATTTATTACTCCCTCAGAGGTCCAAAATCATCAAGTTCCTAAATCAAGTCTTGGAATTGGGGAAAAGCTCATTAAAACCCTAAAAAGCCTAACTCTGCACTTTTCCTAGTCATTTCCTGCGATACCGCAGTTTAGTGCTCTAAAACCTGCGGTACATCTCACACGTGCTACTCATTAAAACTGTGGACCCCCATAAAAGGTAAAATAAAAGAAAAGTAAGTTCTAGAAGCCTACTTGGTCGAATATTCTCCCAGCTGGAGGCTTCTATAAGCATTATCTGGTCGAGCATCGCCCCTTCCATTCATGAACCTCTATCCCTTCATTAATGGAGCTATCCCTTGGTTTTTGGAGATAAAATCCCTTTATGAGAGGACTTTATCCCTTCCTTATTGGAACTGAAACTACCTCCCTTCTGCTATAAATTGAGACCATGTTTCAGTCTCAAGGGTACTTAGAACTTGGATGTTTAGAGGTGAATTACTGAAGAAATTATACTCTCCACATTTGGCATAATTGGCATGAGAAAGATTACATACTCATGTCCATAGTTTCATGCTAATTCAGAGAGTTGGAGTCTTGTAAAACTGAGGGAAACGATTGTTCGGGACCTCGGAAGAACCTGTACAAACATCAAGGCGTCATGGTTGTAAGGTTACTTCTTATCATTCAAAGTTAATACAAATGGATTATATTTTCTCATTAATTTGTTCATGTATCTCTTTGAATAATTTAATTCTTAGATTCCTTGATCACTAAGATAGATTATTGTTTCTGAATTATTATATCTTGCAGGTGCTTTTGATCCCTTTTGCTTGTCTTTGATCGCAGATCTTACATGTTGGATTGATATCTTCTGTAGCAACTGGATTGAAGATCAAATAAGAGTTGGACTTCAGCTAGGAGAATCTGTCCATATGTATTTAATTAATAATTCTGAAGCATAATGGTCTAGAGAAAATGGTTTACATTTGTCTGTTTGTTTCTAGATATCCTTAGGATACCAGGGAGATCGTTCTTGTCCGCAAGAAGGATTTTTCCTGTATAACAAAATGGCGACTCCACTGGGGAAAATATGAACTTAGTTTTCTTTTTCATTTTCATTTTGATGTTTGAAAGATTTCCTTGAGACTTCTTTGATTTTGATTAGCTCAAAACTGGGTTGGGTAGAAGACTCAATAGGATCCCTGACTGTAAAACTGCATTTTTATTTTTTCTGTACTTTTCCTGCCCTCTGCACATTTTGTTTAAAAACAGAGCAGTAGAATCCGTAGATTTTAGTGAAATATAGTGCGGTACCGCACCTTGTTCCATTAAAAACCGTGGACTTCTGGAAAATTTTTGAAAAAAAATAAATTCTATTTTCTAGAATCCAATTACTTGATTCTTTGTTATTATCCCAATTTGTCTTGACTGTCAAAGACCTCTGTGTGAATTTCTTTCAGCAATTTTTGTGTTTGAAGTGATCTTTTCAGCTAGTTTGCATTTTATAAGTAAGTGTTTGTCTTGTCTTCCTATTTCTCTGAATCAGAAACTTTCATATACCTCAGCTATTTGGTATGTCATCGTTTTATCTGATTGAGTCATTGAACTTGATACAAGTATTACTCTTATGAAAATTTGCTTATATTTTCATTTGCAAACTTAGAAAACCTTTAGCTTGATAAGGTATGAATTTCATTTTAAAAACGTTATTGGATGTTTTTGGTTTTTTGCTGAGATAAGTAGAAAGTTCTTGGTTAGATTACAAACTGAGCTTAAACATCCTCCCACTTTTAGATAGAGTTCAAGATTAGAGTTTTCTTTTAGTTTTGAATTTTATAATGTTTAATAATTTTATCTTTCTTTTGGAAGAAGGTTTATTCATGTTTCTGATTTGAATGATATAGGGAATTTCATTTTGAGCGAAAGATCTATTTTATATGAAATTGAGTTCTCTGAATTGTCTTCTTTTCAAAGTTTCTTATGTAGGAAAGAAAGACTTGATGTTTTGAAAATTATTGAAATCTCTCAACCCTTTCCTCTAAATAGATTTCATTGAAAATAAAGGAGGTGTTTCTCATATAGATGCATAGTAGCGTATTTTGAGTCGGGTCATTAAATATCATCGAAGTTTCACTTTCGTGCCTTTTGTCCTAAGAAACAACCAACTAAAAGTAATGCTTAATTAAAATCAATCTAGAAATTTTATATTTTCTAGGGCAGTTTTCCACCAACACAGCTTAGGCTAGTGTCTTTGAATAGGTTTTAGTTAACTTTCCAAGGCAGTCAAAACGAACAAGTAGTCAATCTTGCGGTAGGAAAATCCAATTGTAGCATGTATGCTCTGGGAAGCTCCTCCTAAAGGAGTCGAGCATGAGATCATATCCGAACCAGTGAGGTAATCATACCTATCTCATTGGGAAAGATAGCAGATATGCATGTATTAAAAACGGTAAACCTCGAATAAACCATTGTCGAGGAGCCTGGGGTCACTTGTCGGTAAAACTTGGATTATGTCAAGGAGCCTTCAAGGGGATTGAGCTTGTTACTCTACCCTTGCGTGTATGTTAGATCGTAGATTGTTCCCCTAGGTATATGTGTTCCCTTTGGTGACCTTAGTGGCTATAAACTTTACAATTCTTTCCCAAGGTGACGGTGGAGGGAAGACCCCACTGTACCTGGAGCAGACGTCGACTAGACTCACTTGGACTCTCCGGAGGGTTATCTTCACTCGAGATGGTTTAAGTGGAGAAACTTGCACCGGTCTGTTTCATTAAGAAGGTTGTCGGGGTAACTGTTCCAACCACCATTTCTGCATTAAAATTCTATGATGTTGGCTTTCATCACCAACTAGTGTTTTTAGTGTGGTAATCTACTATTTGTGTGTGGATTGATATCTTAGATTTTTTTTAGGTGTGTGATCCATTTGATTGTTTCCTTAGCAACTTTAGGATTTTTATTGAAATTTTCTTTGATTGCGTGTGTTAAAGGTTTTAATCGTGGCTGAATTACCGAGACAATCACGTAGAATGCAGGGGAAACCCCCTGAATATACACCAAGCCAATTAGAAAAAATTAAAACTGAAAAAGGACAAGCATCAGGGATTGGATCAACAGAACAAGAAGAAACATCTATTATTATTCATCCTGATTACAAAGTAGATCAACCATAAGCAGCAGAGGATACTCCTCATAAAATTTCTATTTTCGAACTAGTTGAACTTGCTTCTACAAAAAGTGAATTATCACCTTCTGAACCTAAAATTTCTGAGCCAGAAACTGAGTCTGATACATCTGAACCTAATTTAGAGTTCGTTACTCCAACTCCTGGTCATCCTAATTCACCTAGAGTGAGAGATCGGATCACAGAATATCTTCCTCCTGGTCTTGTTAGTATTGAAGAAGTTACTGACGCAGAGGAAGAAGTAGTTCTTCCTTCAACTTAGGAAACTTTAGAAATTAGAGAACATGAATCAATTTTTTACAGTCCTTTTAGACAAGACGCTTGGTATTCTTCACTGATAGACGTTCTACAAAACGTTGGTCTGAATTATTCGCCACCATGAATTCCTTATTACCCTACACCAATAGGTTATAGACCTCCATTAAACATGTCTAGTGAGTCATCTATGTTTTCTGAATCTCTAGAAACATTTTTGTATGGTGGTCCATATGTTCCTGCAGGATATTAGTCGCTCTTTAGTAGTTTCTCAGGAGCATCTCCATTTCCCAACAAAAAAATATCGTCATCTGGCCCGAATGAATAAAATAATGTAACTTTGAACAATGAACAAGTTTATATGATGTCTAGAAATATTCCAAACCCCAGACCTTAAGGTAGTAATTTACCGCCTGGGGGAAACCTTAGTGTAGTCAAGTACCGCCTGGGGGGAAACCTCAAGAACAATACATATCTCAGGGTCAATATCAACCTCAAGGATAGTACATACCTCAAGGTCAATATCAACCCCAGGGACAATATATGCCTCAAGTTCAGTACATGCCTCAAGGTCAATATCAACCTCAAGGGAAGTACCAAGCTCCAGGTTTGCAACCTCCTTTAGGACAACGGTTCTACCCGGAACAACAAATGTTACAAGGAAGTGGAAATTATCCAGCTAATTATCAGCGATATGTTCAACCTAGTTATGGTCCTTCTTATATGCAACCTTCAATGGGACCCTCATATCCCAGAGTAAATATGGTGTTGGATCCATCCCAAGTCCAACAGAATTTACAGCCCAATGTGCAAGTACCTTATTATCAAGCTGGACAACAAGTTGGTTATAACCAAACCCAAAAACCAGTCCAGACTACCATCCAAATACCTGCATCTGGTCCTATTCAGCAGCCTGGTCCGAGTACACCTAGAACTCCACCACAAACTGTTGTTCCAACTTTTGTTCAACCTACCACACTTATTCCTGGAGTGTCTACAGCTCCTATTACTACTACCCCGCAAATATCGGTATAGGTTCTTCAAGTTTCTGCTCTGCAGTCTAGACCTACAATTCAGACTACTGTTCAGATGCTTGCAGGACAACCTGGTACAAGTATAGTTATAACAAGTCAACCTCAGTTTACTTATCAACCGTATCAAGGGCAGTGTAAATATGGACTTGTTCTACAAAATCCAGTTTATCAACAACAACCGTATCCTGGGTATACATATCAAACACATGTTCAACCCCAGTATGGTCCGGTTATTCTTGGTTATCCAAGGGGCATTCCAATTCCAAAAGCACAGGCTATTCTAGGATATCCTGGATATCCTCCTCCTGGAATTGGTTTAGTTTCACAAGTTTATTAACAAGACCCAAACCGTCGGTTGCCATTCATAGCAACTTTGGATTTACCTAATTTGTCACGCCTTACAAATGATCCCATCTATTATCATTCACATTGGCCACCAATGCCAAATAAGTTGCCCAGTGATATCCAGAAGTTTGAAGGAAAATCAGGAGAGGACCCTTCTAACCATGTCATGAATTACCACCTCTGGTGTGCATCCAACTCATTGATCGACGATTCCATTCCACTAAGACTTTTTCAGAGAATGTTAATTTATAGTTTAATTTATATTTTGTTTTTATTTTTTGTTTTATATAAAAAACTATGTTTGTTAAATTTTGTTTCATTGTTATTTATCATTGTTAATTATAGTGATATTATAATTTGTTTTTGTTTATTGTGTTAGTTGTAGTGAGAAAATTATTTTAAAATATGAACACAATTATTTTCAAATTTCTTATCAATCAAAAATTCATTTCTTTCATTAGGCCCATCAATGTTTTTTTCTTTTATATTAGGAATTTTAATTCAAGTTATCATTTGTTTTGTTTGGAAATTTTGTATACTCGATAAATAAATAAAATTTATAGTAAAACTATATACATTGTGCAAATATACTACTATACTATGTGCTGTAGATCCTTATGTATCCAATCTTAAAATCCACTTTCAAGTTCCAAGAGTTTCTCATGGAATGGGTTTCTCACCAAGAAATAGAAAACAAGTCTAGAAAATAGTGTTCCTTATGAGTTTCCTATGAGTCACAAGTTTTACCCAAATATGGTGCATGAACATTCAATCATTTGTAGAAGAGGACTACATTCATATTGGTATTTCTCTTAAACAAAGAAATAAAAGCTAATGCAAATATTATTCAGTCAGTTAGTACTTTTTTCTTATGTAATTCGTAGAATAACAAGCCAATGAGAAAATTAACTCAGAAAATGAAAACAATTATTTTTAGATTTGTTATTATCAAATAGTTTAGTTCTTTATTAGAGTTTATCATACATGCACTTTGACAGTGAATGTTAACATTATTAGTCTACTTTTTTAAGGGAACTAGTGTAGTCTCGAATACATCTCTAGTGATCTATTTTAGGAAGTAGCATATAATTGAGTCACTTACATTGGATGCCACATCTTATATGATTTTTAGCTAAGGAAAATACCTGTGGTTGAGGAAATCAAATGCATTCACATGCTTTCTTTATGGAAAACATTTTGGAAAAGATTCTTAGATGTTTGCAAGAAAAAATAGTTCTAGTGTTATCCCTTTTCATATTCCTTAACAGTTTAAATTTATAAGTAAAAAAAAAAATCCAAACACTTCATTATTGTTGTAAAACTCACTACTTCCGAATTACGTTCTTTTGCATTTTATAAGAATATAATGATCAATGTACTTCCTAAGATCAATAATCTCCAACTTCTTACTATATTAATCTATAAAATTATGTTTTTTTTTTTTTTTTGTCTTCAACCCATTCACCAATTGATGTGGTGACATATTCACCCCTCAACACTATTGCAGTCAAGTATTAATATTGATGATAATGGTGGAAATAATGTCAATAGTTTAGTAAAGTATGCAAAAAATGTTTCACCCACTAAGGGAGCCATGAGTAGGAAACAAGGTGGAATAGAATGGGATGCTCCCTTAATGTACATATATTTCTTTCAAAATGTTTGCATAAATTTCCCCTTTCACATCTATGTAGTCACAAACTTGCATATCTCAGCTAGGATTGCACATAGTGAGAACATATTTTATTTTCCATATTGTTACTTGATCTTTATGGTGTCAGTGTTTGCAAGGTCATAAAGGATGCTTATTTCTAGGATGGTAGGCACAATATACCATTGATGTCTTGATAATTTGGTATACTACAAACATTAGAGAAATTTTAAGGTCTAAAATGAGCCTCCTAAGGAATATTATAAAATAATAGTGCAAATAATAAAATAAGATTAGATTACCTCATCAATTTTTGGAAGGAAAAAAAGAAAAAAAACTACTTTTTCAACTTATCTCCCTACACTTTTACTCAAATTTCAATCGGGAGCACTCGTTGGATGCAGAATTTAATTTTTCCATGTTTCATACTTTTGATGGACCCTATTACACAAAAATTGTGAAATACATGAAGAACATGATTGCAATCATGTTCTTCATGTATTTCACATTTTTATATAGTTTGGTACATTGAAAGTATGCAACATGGTACTCCTTGGATGAAAAATTAAATTTCGCATCCAACGAGTGCTCCCACTCGAAATTAGAGTAAATAGTAGGGAGATAAGTTCAAAATATGAGTCGATAAAATAGTTTTTTTTTTTTTTTTTTTTTTAAAAACTATTTTACTCCAAAAATGGTGAATTGTTCCCCATGGTTGACATCATCATATTGAATCCTATTGGTTCTAATAAAGTTAATTTTTGTTGTACATTTTTTTTAGGCCCATTTTTTACCTCAAATTTTCTCTAATGATTATGAGAAAATGTGAACTTTCATGAAAACAATGAACTGATAATAGAAGTGTACTTACGCTTTCAGTTTCCCAATAAACCATTCTAAATTATGAGAAGATATGATATAAAATCTAACATAACAATAGTATCAAATTAGTGATATTTTTTACTATATGTATAACATCAAAATAAATATATGATAGTTTCTATTTATTTCTACATAAATTGTTAGTTAAAATAAAAAACATGGAAATGGCATAATTTTAACACTCACCTCTTTAAGGAACTATTGTTTGATGTGATTACCGTATGCTTCATGGAAGCATTTTTTTCATGGTTTGAATGTCAATATCCCCTACATGATTTGACCGACATACCTACAACTTTCCACATGGCGTGTCAACATAAAAAATAATATTGGTTGAATTACTAACAATGATGAATTATCATTGTGATAAATTTAGAAATAATGTTAACCAAATCACTAAAAATAACAATTAATTACTGTAACATATTTAGAAATAATGCTATCCAAATCTCCAGTAACAACCATTTAACATTGTGACAAATTTGGAATAACATTAGTTAAATAATAAGGAATAACATATCAATGTGACATGTATTTGCTCACTTAAATATAACTCCCATTACTCTTTGGAATAATTGATGAAACCGATTTTATGAAAGAACATTCCATACATCGTAGCAATTTGTTCATGGCATCCTCAAGTGACAATGTGTAGTGCACTATGTTCCTTGGACGCTTTGACATTTCTATCTCTCCTTTACTTCCATGAATATTCTTGATCTATGTTTTCAACCAGCAACAACACACATGGAGAATGTATAGAATCATTAGACAATCAAACAAATAAATGCGGATAAAAATGGATGAAGAATGTTTATATGAATAATAGACAATTAAATAAATACACAACAAAATGAAAGAAAAATAAATTAAGATATTTGCACACCCTATTTCCTAGATCTATGTGAACACATCATTTACAAAAAAGGATGGAAGTTTCCATGTGAGATAGAAAATCAAAACATGTTGGCAAAGTGCTTGCAAGAATATCAAAATTGTTTTCTACACTATATTTTTTGGTATGACCTATAGAGAAGAATTCCATTTTGACATGTGTCAAAACCCAAAATGGCATACAAAGGAGACATTGGTGCATAAGATTTCATATATATATATATATATATATATATATATATATATATATATATATATATAACATCATGGTTAATAAGGCCACTAGAAACAACCATTTCATGAATTCATAAAATAGAGTGATAACATAAACAACGTAAAAAAAAATTTATAACAAGATTTTCATGAATTCTTACCACATAAAAGAATGATGTCGTGGTAAATAAGGCGAATAGAAACCAAAACAACTTGTGGAAAAAGTATAACCCATTGCAGTGATATTTTTGTGTCCATCCCTAACAACTTACTCCGCTTGCCATCTCCTTGTTATCCCTAGCATGAGTGGTTATTAATCTAGGAAGAACACATCCACCTCACTCTTCTCCCCCTAATATTGGACAACAATGGAGTTGTTCTCATAAATATGATACCATAAGTCAAAAATTTGTTTTCCTTGGTTTATGATGTATATTTTAGTCAAGGATGCATCTCTCCTCATTATGAGAAAATGTCATGGGTTTTTTGATATGAACATATTTATTGTGTATCTTTGTTGGAGAAAACCAACAAAAAGGAGTGTTCCCAACCAATTTTTTATACATCCTAATAAGTGCATATAATGTAGACGTCATTGATATGCAATTGTGGTATTGATGTGATGGTGGCAAGGTGAACCATTTATGTCCATGTGTCAAAATTATACATAAATGATGAGTGCTACGTGTGTTCCTCTTCTCTCGATGAGAAACTTTTTTCCAAATGATATTTAACAAGATATCCATAATACTCCAAGCCATAAGAACACCATTGTTTGAAAGAATAAAAGAACTTATTAAATCTTGGTATTGAAATAACACAATATATACCATGGGTTTATACATGATAGATTATATGGATTAACAAAATAACTAGCTTATAATGTTGACATAATGTGCATAAAATAAAAATAAACTTATTTTCTATTTTAAAATAAAAAATAAACCTTCCCAACATGTATCTATTTATAACACTATCATGGCCATGATGAAAAACAAATAAAAACATTAGTGATAATAACTATAATAGCACTATATATAACGTGTGTTCACACAAAATGGTAAAGATAACAAAACATAGATCCAACATGTGTGTAGCTATAACACTGGTATGGCATAAATTATATGCATCACATAAAAAAGGGAAAGCCTAAGGCCAATATATTGTATTTCTATAGGATATATCTTGTACAGTTTGAGTGTGAATAATGATTAAGAGCATGTGCTTACTCATAAGAGGTTATAGGTTCAAATATAGAGTGGCGTAGAGGATGTACCCCTCAATAGACTTTAATAATCAAATCGTTTGCATGGAGGGGATACCCTTATCCCAAAAACAAAGGGGTCTCATATGCTAATGTGGTGCTTGACATGGCCGTGGCCTCACATACACAAGCACACACACACACACACACACCTAACACTTTTATCGATAGATATCTCTATAATTATAGCATAACAACAATGCTTTATGTAGTCATCAAATATTCAAATTATACTTGAAATAGTGCAACAAGTGTGAATAGAGATAGGTTTATAACTGGACAGACTATTGCTTGAAAACTTCCACCAGACGGGTAGGCAAGTAATGGTGCCCACAACTTGGTTCTGTATTTTTTTGGCTTGGGTGATGTATGATTTCCTCCGAATGGTAGGGAGGGACTCAAGGTTCAGTTTGAGAAGAAGTTAGGAAGGTAAGGGCTTGTGCATTCTATATATTCTTTATATTTATGTTGAAAATATATAAAACCCTTATTTTTTTCTTTAACACTATATATAGATATATTTTGTCATCTAGATGGTTCATTTATACCACTTTGAAGTCTTTAATGCATTCAAAGGGAATAACAATAGTTTGAACGTAAACATGCCTATGCGAGAATAACTCCCATGTCATGTTTGTGAAATGAAGGGAACCTTAGAGAGTTTCCATGACAACATCGTAGTGACCTTTCAATAAGTTACCTTATTTTGTTGTCCAAGCATGATGACTATTGCAAGAAAAAATTATTACAAATATAGCCAATATGTAAGTAGAGATGTTATTTCTAATTTTGTTATACTAATCATTGAAACATTGAACATTGTTTTTAAGAATGTGAGTAGAGTCATTATCTCTAGTTTTTTCATAGTGATAATAATAATACTAAACATCATTTCTAAATTTTTTATTTCACACAATTGCTAATTTTGTTAGTTTTCTACAACTACTACTCCTATATCCTTATACTCACCTAGAATTAATGGTATAAACGCAACCTAAATAACTTGGGTTAAATAAAAATACTATATTAGACATGCTAAAATAAAAATCAATGTGAGATGCATTTTATTAATAGGATACAAATATAAATACATGATTTGTGACCCTTAGATTCATCATCCAAAAGGTATGTTGGACTCTCAATTTCATATTCCTTCTCAGTTGACCAATATAAAATATCATAACCTAACAGATTAGGTTTCCAACATTCCCCCTTTTAATATGAAGGGGTGTATGTGAGTCCAAATAGAGAGTTGAAATATGGAATTGAATAACTTCTAATGGTTGAATGTGCTTTCTAAATCTAATCGTTTTGGGAGGACCACTAACCAAATGTGTAGGAGAAATTGATGTCTTCTACTAAATGGTGGTTTAAAGGATGACCATAGAATCTAAAACTATGTTGTAAGTCTTAGCAATTCCCTCTGAAAACAGTGGTTTAAGATGACTAAAAATTCTAGAACCTTACTCTAAGGCTCAATGGTTCGTTTAACATTTCCTAATTTATTTAGAAGTTGACAAATTTCGCTAATCGGAAATGATGTCAAATGGTGGTTTAAATATGGCCACAAAAAAGTTATATGTCTCTTACTAAATAGTAGTTTGTTGAAGTTTGCAACAAGAAGCACTGAAATTGGCATCCATAAACAACATGACAACACCTACACTAGTGTGGGACCAGAGGTCGTGTAGTGAGGGGTCCTAGCGATACATTAGTGTGAAATTAAATTTATTTAATAAATTGGATATGTGTCAAATTTAATTATCCCTTAATTAAATTGGACAATAAATTGTAATCTTATCTCATAAACACTTGTAATAGTTAACTAAGTGTGATAAACTTAGTTAGCTTATGAACTTCGAGTTGAGGGTGGTTGGTGACGCACGCGGAGTGATTCTATGTGTTTTAGAGTTCAATTTGCAGTTAAGTGCATGACTTTAATGCATGATAAATCAGTTAACTAAGTTAAGTGAGTTAAAGTAAGTTGAACTAGTTGTAACGGTTTGTTGCACTAGTGAGACGTCAAGTGAATTAAATCCGATTTAATTCACATGCAATGATCTACCATGAAATTAATGATTTAATATTAATAGATGCATGAATTTTAGTTCTAGTGGAGACCCAGTTGAGAAAAAGGTTAAAGGGAAGTTGACTATCAGTTGTGTTATTAGCAAACTAACCAGATGCAGTTAAAACACCACAGGATGCCCATGATACTTAGGGCAGTCAAGGAAGGCTGAAATTCCTAAGGAATAGGGATTGTGTGAGCAAGGAAGGCTGAAGACAGGTTGAGAATTGGCTAACTATTGGCCTGATTTTGTCTGGATCAGTGTGAGATGATAGGCAGATTGAGGGAGACTCTTGTGAGAAGAGTGCATTGTAATTGTTTCATGATTCCTTGGTGAATATAAATTAGAAGATAGAGGGGTTTTGAGCAGCAATATTTCCCCTGGAAAATATCTCTATTGTGGTTTGATTTTCTTCTTTCTTTACTTGTTGTGGTTGGTGATCATGTTTAATTTTACGCAATTTATTTGTAGAAGGATTTAGTATC
The DNA here is from genome assembly GCA_034641835.2 of Pinus albicaulis. NCBI lineage: Eukaryota > Viridiplantae > Streptophyta > Pinopsida > Pinales > Pinaceae > Pinus > Pinus albicaulis. Next base: position 1,128,879,553 of record CM076582.1, read on the forward strand.
TAGATTTAATACATTGCTTGATCAGATTGAATCCATTGATATACATATGTTTGTATGATTTCTACATGGAATCGGAGCACAGGAAATCACTATAGTGGAGGAGAAGCTCAGTTTGTGACTGAATAGAATTTGAATTTGCAAAAATATTCTTGGTGCGACAGGAAAATCAGGATCCAAATGGCTTTCAATGGCTTGAGATTCGAGTATGCACTGAAGGGCAGTTCCAATTATATTACGTGGAAGGACAGGATGGAGGCAGTACTGGAGGATAATGGGTTGAAATAATTCATTGATAATGATGTTCCCAAACCCGTTGTAGCAGATGTTGCAAATATTGATGCTTGGCAAAAGAAGGTTGCAAGGGTGACGAGGATCTTATTGGAGGGAGTACGAGACCACATTGTCTCAAGTATCCATGGAAAAGTGACTCCATATGCAATGTGGTAGGCTTTGACAGATCTGTTTCAGAGCAGCAGTGATCATAGAAAATTGGCACTGAAGGATAAGCTCAGGAAAATCAAAATTGAGAAAAGCGACGCTATTCTGGTATACTTAACAAAGTTTGTCCAATGTCTAGGTGAGCTTGGGAGTGTAGGAATTATTGTCACGGATGATGACTTGGTTAGCCTAGCTCTTCTAGGACTTCCCAAGAGTTGGCATAGTTATCAGGACTCTTTCAATGGGAGGGAGAAGCTGCCAGATTGGGAACGACTTTGGTCGGATTTGGTGTAAGAATAATTCAGGTGGAATACCAGGGATAGATCTTCATATAAGGAAGATGATGAAGAAAATTTCACCTTGGCTAGTAAGGCCAAGAATGGGAAGGGAAATAAATCCTATTCCAAATCTGAGAGCGGCAAAGAAGGCAAGGAGCGCAACATGTCCAGAGTGAAGTGTTTTCACTGTCACAAGCATGAACATTATGCCACTAACTATCCACAAAATAAGAAGAACAAGAAGGCTTCAGGATTTGCAACTAGTGAGGCTTTGCCCTCGCAATTTGATCTTGAATTCTCTCTGATCGCATGCATGGTGTCAAGTGCAATAGGATCAGGGTGATACTTGGATAGTGGTGCATCTTTCCACATGATGGGAAACAAAGAAATTTTCAATAGCTTGGAGGAGAAGGACCTCTAGATGCATATCGAAATGGGTGACGATGGAAGGTATAGTGCTACCAGGATTGGTATAGTTACTTTCCAGAGATAGTCAGGTAAACCATTTTTATTAAAGGTTGTAATGCATATACTAGGCTTGAAGAAAAATTAGTTTTAGTCGCAATGTTGGAGGATAGAGGCTATGATGTTATTTTCAGTGAAGGAAAAGCTTTCCTTCGACACAAAGCAACATGATAAGCCAAGATGAGGGTGAGTTACACCATGGAGCTTTGAAGAATCTCTATAAACTTGATGTAGATTTCCATGCAACATTGATGGGTAAATCAGACAAAGTGGTGAGCCAGGATGAGGGTGAGTTACACCATGGAGCTTTGAAGGTCATGTAATAGATTTCTATGGGGCTTCCAAAGGGTGCTCTTGCGAAGATAGACACATGCAAGAGATGTACCATGGGGAAGTGTGAGAAAGCCATGCGATTGTCCCTTAAGAGGGAGCTTGATTTGCATGTAGATGGGGAACTCTTGGTTCCAAGGAATGAACCTCAAGATGTGGAGCAGCCATATGTGGAGGATCATGGAGTGGTAGAAACCACTCAAGTAGAGAAATTTCTAGCCAGATGGGTAGAGGGAGTACATGCAGCTATACCTCCAGGTGTCAGGTGGGGCGATGTGAAAAATTAATCCCAAGAAGAAATTTGGGCAGGGTTCATTGAGATGGTGTGTCTCATGGATTGAACCTGGCTACGAGGATCCCATAGTAATACAATAGCAGGATCAGTTAGATTGATGTAGTTATATTTTAGGAGGACATAAATCAGAGTGACAGGTGTCAGATACTGGAACTCAGATCAGAGCTGGCAACAGTGTAGAGTGCATGGATGCAGATGTCAATAGCGCAGAGAGTCCAGTAGACATGTGCATTAGGTACCAACAGTCAGAAGACTCTGATGTCAGATACATTATATTGATTCATTTGTTTGGAGGCTATTCAGTTTCAGAAGTGTTGCATGTGCAAGAAACACTAGAGAAGTGTTTCATGCAAGAGTTTCATGTGCAAACAACACTAGAGAAGTGTTGCATGCAAGAGTCGCATGTGTGAACAACACTAGAGAAGTGTTGCATGCAAAAGTTGCATGTCACATGCAAGATTTCCATGTCACATGTAAGAGGTGCATGTGCGCATGAAAGGAAATGCCTTTCTTGTTGAGAGGGAGTGTTGAAGTTTGCAATAAGAAACAATGAAATTGGCATCCAAAAACAACATGAGAACACCTACACTAGTGTGGGACCACAGGTCATGTAGTGATGGGTCCTAGCGATACATTAGTGTGAAATTCAATTTATTCAATAAATTAGATATGTGTCAAATTTAATTATCCCTTAATGAAATTGGACAATAAATTGTAATATTATCTCATAAACACTTGTAATAGTTAACTGAGTGTGATAAACTCAGTTAGCTCATGAATTTTGAGTTGAGGGTGGTTGGTGAGGCATGTAGAGTGTTTCTATGTGTTTTAGAGTTCAAGTTGTAGTTAAGTGCATGAGAAATCAATTAAGTGAGTTAAAGTCAGTTGAACTAGTTGTAACTGTTTGTTGCACTAGTGAGAGGTCAAGTGACTTAAATCATATTTAATTCACATTCAGTGATCTACCATGCAACTGATGATTTACTATTAATAGCTGCATGCATGTCAGTTCCAATGGAGACCCAGTTGAGAAAAAGGTTAAAGGGAAGTTGACTATCAGTTGTGTTATTAGCAAACTGCCTAGATGCAGTTAAACACCACAAAATGCCTATGATACTCAGCACAGTCAAGGAAGGCTGAAATTTCTAAGGAATAGGGATTGCATTCCAAAGGGATTGTGTGAGCAAGGCAGGTTGAAGACATGATGAGAATTGGCTAAGTGTTGGCCCGATTTTGTCTGGATTAGTGTGAGACTATAGGCAGATTGCATGAGACTCTTATGAGAAGAGTGCATTGTAATTGTTTCATGATTCGTTCGTGAATATACAATAGAAGATAGAGGGGTTTTGAGCAACAAGCTTTCCTAGGGAGAATATCTGTTTTTTGGTTTGATTTTCTTCTTTCTTTAGTTGTTGTGATTGGAGATCGTGTTTAATTTTCCGCAATTGATTTGTAAAAGGATTCAGTATCTAGCTTTAGTACATTTCTTGATCGGATTGAATCCATTGATATACATATGTTTGTATAATTTCTACATAGTTTAAAAGGATGACTGTAAACTAAACTATTTTCATGAAATTTTGCACTTTTTCTAGCTCTGGCTATAGCTTCGACTCTAGCTCAAGGCTTTGGATAAAACTATGGTTCATGCTTAGTTATTCTTACTAGATTGATAGAACTTCAAAACTTAAAGATTGACTCTCAATCAAGGATATTATTCCCCCTTATCAAAGAAAAGGTGAGAACATGACACTATTTCCATTGCAAGATGTGTTAATACTAGAGAATGAATCCTTTGGTATGGATGATATCTCTTTTTAGCTATTCATTACCATTACCAATAAGTACTCCACCCATAGTGAAAATTTAATCTTACAGGTTTTTTACTTTTGGAACATATTTATAAAGGATGGTTATGCTTTTCACAATGATCACAAGGATGAAGGTAAAAACAATTATCATCTATGCGACTAACTTAATGACAATGTTGGAATTTCAAATTTATTTATTGAATTGGAGCATGTGAAGATGAATTTTCTTTAGGGAATCTAACACTTTGGAACTAGATTGGTTTAGAATAATCCATAATGTTAAAGGTAACTTTATTTTTCCATCTAAGATTTATATGCATTTTTTGTTTATGATTCTTGCCAAGATGTAATGATGGGTTTGGAAAGTGCAAGTGGAAATTGTTTTTGAAAACATAATATTCATTTGAATATACTTCTAAAGTGGCATCATTGATTTGATTATGTGTTGGTTGCTGATAGAAAACATTCTTAAATTCAAAATAACAATTTTTTTGAACAAGGTATAGTTCACATTGTTGATTTTTTATTTTTATATTTCATCTTGTTGCAGTTATGACTCAAGCTAGAGAAATTCAATTTTGTCCCAGGAATCTTGTAAACAAGTTAGAACATTAATGATATTTTCTTTATTGGTTGTGACCATATTGGTGGTAGTAGAGGATATTAGAGTGCAATCATCAGTCAAGGCATTTAAAGGTTAATTTATACCCAAAAATATTTCTTGCAACTTTCCCATTTAAAAATTAGACTCAAGCATTCAAACATAGCAATTGGAGGATGTTCACTTCTACCACAAATGCACCTATTTATATTTCAATTCAACTCAATTCCAAAAAAATCCAAGTATAGTTATAAAAAGACTATTTGCAAGTTACATATTCTTAATTTTTGGACTTGAATTAATCTATAGAATTGAATATCTCATTGATACTTTGAGTCCTTTGATTACGTACACGATGATTTTAAATAGATGCCTCTAGACCTTAAGTAAGTATGTTTTTCCAAAATAAATACACTCCATCACCAAAAATAATATTTCTAACACCCATTGTTGGAAACACAACTTCATGAGAAATGTAAAATATATTTGCCCCATGCTTCATTAGACCTAAAAACTATTTTTTTCAAATGCAACAATTCTAATGATGCTAGCTATTGAAAGGTCAAGCAAATACAAAGAAAATGTAATTAAAATTATTGGAAAGAAGCTTTCCTACAAAATAATATAAAAATATTGACAAAACTACAGTTAATTGAATATGATTATTTCATCAAGATTTTGTTGTTGGAATCAAATTCATTATATGCACTAATGGTCAAAACTCTACTACTTTAAATCTATGTTGACCAGGGAAAATTTTAAGGATGGAAAATTATCTTGAAGTTTAGAAACCTTAACAAATCTTACTAGTCCCTAATATGAAAATTGTAAATTATTTGGTGATGTTTTTGTTAACATATTCAAATTTCTAATGATTTATATTAGTCTCAATAAAATTTAACGATTTTCAAAGTAAAATAATTGTATCCAATAAATATTGGGTGAATCATTTTAAGAAAAATGCAAATTGGTGAATTTTATTTATGGAAAAAACATAGAAAAAAATTCCATTTGCGAATATTAGCCCCTAAAATTTCCCCTTTGATTGTCGTGGGCATCTTCTAGGTTTTGAAACTCATTCCTTGTATCTAGGGTGTGTGTTGTAATGCACGCTAAATAATGATGTGATTGTCAATTATAGATCTACTTTCCATGAAAATTGACATTTCCAAGCTTTGTTTTATTGTGCGTTTGTTTTTAATGGATGGTTTGTTGTATATGGATTTCAATGTCATTCCCATAGGAACCCTTGTAGAATACAAAAGAAATTAGAGGATGAAAGTTGAAATCTCTAACATAAAAAAAATTTCACAGACCTTCAAAAGGGAATGTATAAATGGATTTTTTTGTGAGAATATGAGCTGACGAATACACACCAATAATGGAGAAGACCCATTCCACACAAGGAAACTCATGCATCAATGGGACAGTTTTGAGGTAAAAAATGAGTTTTGAAACAAAAAATGTACTATGGCAAGATCAACTTTAAAAGAATTAATAGGATTTGAGATGATGATATCATTCCCAAAAGTAAATATTTTTTGAAGGAAAAAGAACAAAATTACTCTCCATATAGGTTTACTCAAATTTCAACTATAAGAACTTTTTTTATTGCCAAATTAAATTTTGCATCGAATGAACCCCATTATGCATACTTTTGAGTTCATCCACATTGAAAACATTTGAAAATATATAGAAAAATATGTTTGTTGAGGTATGCAAAATGGATATCATAGGAAGCAAAATACCTCTAAAAAGATACAACAAAAAATATAGTAACGTTTTTTCTTTTCTTTTAATAATTCAAAGCTCTTATTATATTATTTTAACCATTATTGTATTATTTTACTTGGAAGACCTATTTGGGACTTCGAAATGTCTCTAATAAATACCCATGAAGATCACCTATGCTACATAAGGAGTGTTCAAGTTCATGAAGACGACAAGTCCATGACTCTAATACCACCGTTAGAACACTCAAGAATGGAGATAACGATCACGAGATACATTTTATTAATATGATACACACATTATAAATACATATCTATCAACGTTGAATTCATGTTCCACTAGATCTATTGGACTCCTAAGAATTATTATGATTCACTTGCGACTTTTCATATTCCTTCCCAATTGAATAATACAAAATATCATAACCTTAACATATTAGGTTTTCAACGAACGATGGATGCAATTTTCCATTAATTTTCTACGATATTTGTTTTACATGTAAACCCAATCTTTTTGGTTTCGAAGTCTTCACTACAAAAACATCGTTGACATCGTCATCCCTTAATCAACCAACATAATATGACATGGTGTTTCTATAAACAAGTTTGCAAATTTATTTTCTTTAGCACTCGTTCAATTCTTTCAATGTAGAGTTTTCTTTAGCATAAAATCCTTTCTCTAGTCACTCCTCTTGTGCTCTACCATAAATATGCATATCTCATTGAATGTTGTAAACTTATTGCATTGTTTTTCGTTGCAGAAGCTATATTGGAAATGATTTCATAGCCACATTAAATCAAGTCCCAACACCACGAGATATTCATGTCCTTTTATGCTCATGAGCTTCCATTATTTTTCATCCAGATAGATTGAATAAATTTACTCGTTTTTATGTGCTTTGTTATCCTTCAAAGTTAATTTTATTTTTTTTCATAGATTTTCTTGACATGTGTTTTTGTAATCTACAGGGTTTATTTACATGACTTGATGTGTTTTTGTAATCTAGAGGTTTTTCATCCAGATAGATTGAATAAATTTACTCGTTTTTATGTGCTTTGTCCTTTTTCAAAGTTAATTCTATTTTTTTCCTATAGATTTTCTTGAGATGTGTTTTTGTAATTTAGAGGTTTTATTTACATGACGTGATGTGTTTTTGTAATCTAGAAGTCTTATTTACATGACGTCTTTTACATTTGGTCTAATTTACACGACGTCTTTTAAATTTGGTCTAATTAAGTTACTATTTGGTCTTTTTAGGAGTATATTTTCAGTAAAATTCACTTAAAATTTAAACAAAAATTAAGAAAATTATAATTTTAAGTTGTTGAATTTTCACAATAGCTGTGAATCTATTTATGCATTCAATTTGAATAATAAAACATTAATATTTTACCAAAAATCATATCAAATTCAAAAAAAATTGTTTAATTAACATTAATATTTAAATTTAAAACCTCCATTGGTTTTTAATAACTTCGTTTCTTTTAATTTGATTTCTTAAAAGCTTCACGTTTTGATTAGCGAATGTACTTTGAAATTAGAACCAGGCTACGGTAGGAATTAGTCCTTGTAATCAAACTTGCATATGGAATATTAGGATAGGGTACGTGCATTATTAGGATAGGGTACTAGATTATTTTTTCGGTTCTTTTGGTCGGGATCCCGTGGTACAAATGAGATTTTGTTGTTTTATTATTAAAATTGTGTTTTTAAATATAGAAATAGATTTAGTGTTTTCTCAATTTAATTTAAAAATACAAATTTTCCAATTAAAAATAAATCAAAGCTAAATAATAATAATAATAATAAAAAAATCACTTATGAGATTACTCTTTAAGATAAAGATATTAGACATCCCTGGAGTGAAAGTGATGTATTATTAGGTATCTATGAAGTGATGTCCTTGTGCCATTTCATCCAATTCTTAAATATTGAAAATATTGAGAATGATTAAAAAAAAATGATGAAATATAAAATAAAATAAAAATAAAATTTAAATATAAATGTGGTTAGGTGGTAAATAATATAGAGAGGAATTAATTTAGATAATTGTTGGAATGAGATTTAATAATGAGAAGAAAGATGTTTAATAATTACAAAATAGATGATAAAAGAATTTCAAAAATAATCTTTAATATAATGCATTGCAGAAATCTTTCATACTTAAAATACAAAGAGTAAAGGGAACTCTACTTGAATTGTTCGTAAGGCACAATACTTGTTAAGGTTTTGCAAATGGGGTAGCAAGTTAAGTGGGCTTGATTGTGGGGGAAAACTCCATAGTTAAGCATGCTTTAGGTTAGCTAGAACTCTGAGTTATGGGATGGGTGACCTCCGGGGAAGTCCTAGTTGCTTTGGTGCAAGCCTTGGAAGTGATGATTGAAGCTATGTGATTCATTTCACTAGTTTCAATCCCACTTCTTCATCATTATAAGCATCACCCGATGCAACGAGTCAAAAATAATATCTAAGTTATTGATAATTAAGAAATGATTAAATATTTATCAAATTCACATAATCCATGAACAAATAATTCTTCCACCCAACATTATCGCTAGCCCAAAATATAAATAAATTAAGCCATTATTTAAATCTATTTAATGGTTAAAAGTATATGTTTTCTTATAAGAGGGGTGGAATATATAGATCTTCTTATTTTTTAGTCAGATAATTACTCTATCTTAAAATTAATAATATTATTATTAAATTACAAAGTAATTTCCAGTATTTTAGGTTTGTTAAGTGATAAATTCATGGTATTATGGTGTTATTAAGTCATAATAAATTTTTGGTAAGAAGTCATTGGTTTTATGACTGCAATTGCTAGATTTGATCTTGAGTCTAGTATAAATTACTCCAACAAATTAGAAATTTACCATGATAATATACTCTTGATATTACAGTAAATATAGTGACAGCCACTAGATTTGATATTGGAACTCTCTCAAATTAAACCAACAAATTATTTATTCACCATAGTAAAAATAATAAAAAATACAAAGCAATTTGCTCCCATCATCATCCTGACAAGCTGGTTAGATATACTATTCTTATTATTAGAGCAGCCACTGGCTTGGTTTGATTTGAGCCTGGCTGTGATGAATATTGGAATGATTCACCATGATAAAGAAGAAAAAAATTACACATCAATTATAATTGAAGTATGTCGGTTAATAACAAAAGATATAAGGTACAGATTTACTGTGAATGCTCTGCAATTTCATCCTTACTGAACCACAGATGCCATAGCCAATGTTTGCGGTCATTAATTATGAAAATCCTCCTCAAACTTCGGCCTTTGCCAGAGACATAAGAGTTGCAGGCACAGAAAATATAGAATGGAAGCCTCGTCAAACTTCCGAGTAGAGCTGCAGGCACAGAAACATAAAATAGAATCCTTGTCAAGCTGTCAAAAACGAAAGTTCAGAAACGTATGAATGCGTGGCAGAAATATTAAATGAGATGGTTCGCGTCTTGTCGTCCTCATTGACTGCTAAAAAGTACCCACTTCCGAAATTTTAATGGTGTTCAGATAAATATCTTCATCCTTGAATTGCTTATTGGATCTCAACTTGACCACAAATTCAAGATTCCGGATCTGCCACTTATACGGCAAGCATAATACGGAGCCGCTGGTTAATAAATAGTAATGAAAGCTGTGTACATTGCCATATTGGATTTGAAAAGTTTATCAATTTAGGCGTATATTTCAATATACATATATGTACATGTATAATTATAAAAAATATATACATTGCCATAAACATTATTCGATTTGAAAACTTTATATTTAAATATACTCTATATTATATTATATTGTAGTGTAACTTAAATTTTTAAGTTTTTAAAATATTTATTTTTTTTATAATTTGATTAATTTTTTTTTAAATATTTTTTTTTTTTTTAAATGATTGGAAAATTAATCATAATTTATCTATTAAATCAATAATGATATGTTAATGTAAGTTAACTCATTATTATTTAAGAAAAATTGTGTGATTTGGAATTCATTGTTATTATTTAAAAAAGTGTGCAATTTGGAATTACCTATTAGTAATTTGAATTTTAGATTATTAACTTGTTTCCTAAAATTCAAAAAAAAATTGATGAATCAAGTTAAAAGTTAAAAATTGATGGATAATATTTATGGATCAAGTTAAAAGTTTAATTATTTTATGTTTTTATATCTGAATAGAATTTATTTAAAATATATTTTTAAATATTATATATATATATATATATATATATATATATATATATATATATATATATAATATATAAAAATATATTTTAAATAAATTCTATTCAGATATAAAAACATAAAATAATTAAACTTTTAACTTGATCCATAAATATTATTAAATTTAAAAACTTTCTGATTTAAGAATACAGGTTTTCATATATATTATATTTCTTATTTACTATATCGTTTTAAAAGTTTTGATTAAAAAACTTAATTATAGAATTTAAATGAAGTTGATTTAATATTTTTTTAATTATATAATTTTAATCACTTTGATTTCATATGATGATGATGATGGTGGTTAACGTCCACTGAGACCAATATTTGGCCTATCAGACTTAAAGAAAAGAGTTATTTAATTTGAGTTAAGATTCTATTCCTATGCTCAAAAAGCTTGGAGAGAAGCCTCCCAAACTCACTATAGTTTTGACATCTTAAAAAGCTAGGAATGTTAGTTGTGACAGCCTCATTAAGAGTTAACTAGTATTAACTAGTTAAAGACAATTTGCTTATTTTATTTTCTAGCAAGAAAGACTTAAATTGTTATTGTTGATAAAACAATTTTTTTTTTTTTTTTTGGAGTTATTAGGAGGAACCAATTAATGAAAAGAAATCTTTTAAGCTGTTGGTAAAAAGGTTTCCAAGAATAGGAGGTGGTTGGGGACAGTTGCAAAACAGTTACCTACTCCTATGAGGATAAAGCTGAATCCCAAAGGAGGAGCAGGGGTTCTGTGAAATTGGTAAAGAGGGAGTATTTTCTAGAGCTGGTTGGGACCAGTTGAAAATAACGTACAACAACCCTTGTAAAACAAAAAGTTCTAAGTGTGACTGGATTGGCCATCCAGAGGTCATAGCAGAAGAATCCACTGTTAACCCGTGGCACCGTCCAGATTCTGGAGCTAGGGGGCAAGTGGAGGACGTAATAGCCTCCCTTGAATGGTTGGGAGGACCACAGCTTGAATCTAAATAATTCAGATAAGTATTACTGTGCAATTTTAAGCAGGTTAAATACTGGCATGAAAGGATGTTAATAGTAATGTAGATGTACATAATACTGTTTTATTTCATTACAGGGTGTATAAGTACATATATGTATATATATGCATAAAGACAGAAAATGAAACTTGTTCTTGGCACTAATTTTATCTGGTATTACAATGGGATAGAACAATGAGATAATAGTAACTAAATCTTTTCTTATTATCATTATTTCCTATATGGTATGAGAAAAAATGAAAGATAAGCCGAGTAGGCTAACTGTTATTAATAACAAAAAAAATAGAAATACGAAATCAAAGTATTAGAATAGTCTATGAGTTATACTTGTTATTACAATGTTTGTATGAATACAGTCAGTTGCTTTGTGACAGGCACAGATAAACCCCCATTAGAAGTACACTACTGAGAATATTAGTGAATGTAGAATTGGACTACTTAATAAGGGTTTAACAGCCTCACGAACTGCTGATCTTGGTTCTGGGCGATAACCCCGAACCAAGATTCCATCGTTCGCAGCCATACAACCATCTAAACACGGACATTAGGTAACGGTGGTCCGGGCACCATAGTCTAAAAACTAATCGGTACATAACAGAAATTTCGAATACAGAGAAAACATCTGAAAGGAATAAATATTATGAAAGACAATAACCAATATTGCGTAGCAAAATATCTCTTGCATTCGAAAGAAAATGAAATATACATAAACTTAGAAGTTTATCATTATGCTGTAGAAATTGTTTCTTCAAAACATTTAACAGAGGGAAACGAAAAATACAACATCACTGTATAGCAGCTAAGAAGATTTAAGTGCAAAAAGAAAACCTATCCATAAAACGAGTTGCAGAACTGATAACCAGATATGTGATGAAGTAAGTTGTTTAAAGTACCATTACAGGCAAGCTTATACAGAATAAATCTTAATAGAGTTTCATCTCTGAAAGTATCGTGCAAGCTAGAGCTTAGCCTCTAAGCATTTAAACAACATGCAAAAGGGTTAGAGGAAAACCCTCTGTATACGATAATAATAATATTAAGATTAAAACCCTAATGAGCTTCTTCATTCAAACAAATATCATTACAAAAATCAAAAAACTTGGGTCGGGCAATAAACCCTTAAACCCAATAAATATTTATATATGTTCACATTGAAGTCTAATACTACAACCAGTAACTGTAACTACGAGATTTCGGTCTCTCTTGAGACCTCAGAGTACCTGTAAATGCCGAGAAGGGAGAAGTTAGTCGCGACTGAGTTGAAAATAGAAAACCAGGAAGGGATTAACTGCTCAAGGGTTTGGCAATACCGACTTGTAATAAGAATAACACGAATTAGTACAGGGACCTAAATCTCTGAGGAATTCAACAATAATAAGAATTAAACGATGGGAAATCATAATAAAAATAAACGCAGAAGCATTACCTGAGAAAGGGAGTCCTGACTGCACTGTGGAAGCAAGCAACCCAGAGGTTAATCTCTGTAATATCAAAGCAGAGGGTTTCATAATACGAACCCTGGAGGCAAAGACAAAATGAAACTAGAAAATGAAATATTTACCCTTGTACTGAGACTAAAACCCATCCCTTGTAGTAACGAACCCTCGGAATCAAGTATGAAGTCCGCGCTATCTGTAGATTGACAATAGTTAAAGATATAGAGTTCTGATAAACCTAACATTCAGTAGCTCAACTCAAAAATTTGTAAACGAGCAGCTGAACCAAACAGAAGAGAGATGGAGCAAATGTTCAAGGAATGCAGACCTGATAAGGGGTTTGAGGCAGAGCGTTCGAGGGTGAAGCCAAGCCAAATGAAAGTGCCAAAATCTGATGAACAACCATTTTACCTCACAGTTAACCTGCAGATGAAATCGGAGAAATCTCGAAATTCATGAAGGATCCAAGGCATATCCCACAACTGTACTGAGGTAGTAATGCCTAGTATTGTTTCTAATTAAATGGAGTTCACAAATCATTCACGGAGGAGCTGTTATAATGCCAAGTGAAGCGAGGCATAACCCAAGGCTTACTTCCGGCATAAATCAAATTAAATAGATTGGATTTGCAGATATACGGATCAAAGACATTCCTCTGTGCGTGTTATTATAATAAATCATTTCGAAAATCCCAAATCCATAGATAGAAACCCAAGGGTTGATTGGAAATCATATTCATGTAACGTTTTATATTATTGTTAAACATATTCGATAGCCATGATATTGATATTGAGCACTGAAGTCAAAGGCTACGAGTGAAACAATATATTTATGATTAAAATGCATATAACTTATGTTTATGAGCATAGGTTAGTAAATGGTTATTTATAGTTATATTTTGGATAAGGTAATAAATTTTTTTTATGGTAGTAAATGTTTAGGAATGATAGTGACAAGTGGTATCAGAGCCAAGTTGCTACGCTGGGACCCTAAGGGTCTACTAACAGTGAAGCTGTGTATGTGTATAGTGCACTGAGAGAAATCAAGTGATAATGAGAGGAGCTACAACATCACAGTCACAACCAGAAGAAACTCAAGCTCCAACAGTTATGAATCTAGAAATGTGGGTTCAATTAACTGTGGAACAACATCAAAAGACTGGTCGGTTGCTCGAAGAACAACAACACCAAACTGGTTTTTTTTTTTTAACACAGTGCAGCAATTACAAGAGAAAATATTAATACTTAGAAAGGATAATGAGTGATTGTTGCAAGATCATGAGAAAATTTTAAAGAGTTTATCAGAAAAACAAAATCAGGAGATGGGACATCCCAGTGCTGAAAAAGAATTATCAGCAGAACAAGAAGATCAACAAACTAGAAACAAACTACAGGTAGAGCTGAAAAGAGTCCCTCCTAGAAAAGCAAAAAAAAGAATTATAATGAGGCGGAGTCGGGCAATTTGTCTGACCAGCAAGACAATAAGAGACATAAAGTGGAATTGCAGGGAGAGTTTCGCAAAATTAAACCACCAACTTTTGATGGTGAGGCCGAGGAGGTGGTTGAAGCCTAGTTAATTAATATAAATAAGTACTTCCAGGTGTATGAATATAGTAGCAATCTGAAGGCCAGATTGGCTATATACCAGTTATGGGAAAAGGCCACTCTGTGGTGGGAGGAAGTGAAAAATGTACACAGCATTGATGAACAAGACATTACTTGGGAGCTGTTTCAGCAGTATTTCAAAGACAAGTATTTGACAGAAAGGTTTTATTATGATAAGGCTAAGGAATTCCATGATTTATGGTTGGGGCATATGACCATGGACGATTATGTCACTAAATTCACTTCCCTGCTATGCTATGTTCCTTATCTCCGAGAGGAAAAGGCCAAAGTGCAGAGGTTTCTGAGTAGTATACCTACTCATGTGAGAGAACGGATAGAATTTGTTAATCCTTAGACCATGGATGAAGCCATCCGTAAAGCCCGGATGTGCTATCAGCAATCCAAGGCCAAAGGTGAAGGAGGGAAAAGCTGGCAGCCAAAGAAAAACCAGAAAAATAATTCCAATTTTAAAAGCAGTAAAAGTGGAAATTCTAAAGGCGTAGCACGGAACTCCATCAATAAGAAATTTGGTAGAAATCACCAAAGAACTAAATGGCCAGGGGAAGAGAAGCCCATGGAGGCATCTAGCAAGCCAGAGCAGGGACAAACCACAAAACCTCCTTTGCAATGCTGGGGCTGTGGAGAGGCTCGTTATTATAAAAACCATCCACAGTGAAATAAAAGTGAAACTGTAGCAAATCTGTAGGAGGTAGCTACGGTAGGGGATGTGGCGCATAACATACCCCGCATCAATGCAGCCTTGGAAGATCGGCAGGCTGATTTTCAGCCCACAATGATCGAACTGGAAGGTACTTTACTAACTAAACCTATTTCAATTTTGGTAGATCCTGGAGAAAGTTTGAGTTATGTAAGTCCCAAGTTAGTGGAAATGTGTAAATTGAAGGAACATAAATTTAAGAACTCCTGGCTAGTACAACTAGCTACTGGGGCAAAACGAAAGGTAACAATAAAAGTTCCTAACTATGTGCTGGAAGTGGCAGAATAGCAGCTACAAGTAGATCTAAATATCTTACCACTGGGATCTTACGATGTATTATTGGGTATGGACTGGTTGGAAAGACACTGGACCTTAGTGGACTGCAAGGAAAAGGTCATTTATTATAAAATGCAAGATGGCACACGAAAAGAGATTTAAGGAATTAAAAATCCAGTACAACTACGACCAATCACAACATCCCAAATGGGAAAAAGCATCAGAAAAGGATGCCATTTGTATGCAATTCAGGTGGGGTATACAGACTCTAAGGAAAAGGCACCAATGATGGAAGAAATTCCAGTAATATAGGAATTTCTGGATGTTTTTCCAGAAAATATTCCCGGTTTTATGCCTAAAAGGGATATAGATTTCACCATAGAACTATTGTCAGGAGCCTCCCCAGTGTCGAGAGCTCCGTATAGAATGAGCGTGCCAGAATTAACGGAACTAAAAATGCAGCTGCAAGAGCTGCTAAATAAAGTCTATATCCGCCCAAGCGTGTCTCCATGGGGAGCACCAGTCCTTTTTGTTAGGAAGAAGGACGGGACATTACGTATGTGCATAGACTACAGGCAGCTTAACAAGCTAACTATTAAGAATAAATATCCCTTACCAATAATAGATGACTTATTCGATCAAGTAAGAGGGGATAAGGTGTTCTCTAAGATAGACTTAAGATCCGGGTATCATCAGATTCGGATTAAAGATGAAGATATTTGTAAGATAGCATTTCGTACTCACTATGGGCACTATGAATTCGTAGTGCTACCCTTCGGATTGACGAACGCACCAACAACCTTTATGAGGTTGATGCATGGCATCTTTCATCAATTTTTGGATAACTTTGTACTTATTTTCATAGATGACATACTGATATATTCTAAAAGTGTGGAGGAACATAAAGAGCATTTGAGAATAGTTTTGGAGATGCTAAGAAAGCATTAGCTTTATGCTAAGTTTAGTAAATGCGATTTATTTAAAACAGAAATCCAATATCTGGGACATGTTATATCAGCTGAAGGAATAGCTGTTGATCCAGAAAAGATCAAAACTATTATGGAATGGCGAGTACCTCAGAATGTGGCTGACATTAGATCGTTTATGGGTCTAGCTGGTTATTATAGAAGGTTCATAGAAGGATTTTCTAAAATTTATTTTCCTATTACATCTTTGCAGAAGAAAGGCAAGCTTTTCAAATGGACAAATGAATGTCATAACAGCTTTGAAAAGCTGAAACAACTTCTGACTACAACACAGGTACTGAGGGTAGCTGACCCTGATAAAGACTATGAAGTTTGTACTGATGCCAGCAAAGAAGGAGTGGGAGCAATATTAACTCAAGAAGGTAAAGTGATAGCCTAAGAGTCTAGAAAACTGAAAGATCATGAACAAAAATATTATGCTTATGATCTGGAGCTTACAGCCGTGGTGCATGCACTCCGGGTGTGGAGGCATTATCTGCTGGGTAAGAGGTTTGTACTTAAAACAGATCATAGCAGCTTGACTAATTATTTTAAGCAAGCAGATCTAAATTCCAGGCAAGCAAGATGGAATGCCTTTGTAAGTGAATTTGACATGGACATACAACATGTTAAGGGAAAGGAAAATCAAGTTGCAGATGCGTTGAGTAGAAAACTGCATGGTATTTATGCATTATACTATAATCAGCTAGAAAGCCAACTATTGGAACAATTAAAGAAGAAGCAAAAAAAGACCCGAAATATAAATTCTTGTGGCAGCAAATGGAGGATGATAAGAAGCAAGGCAAGGCATCTGAGTATGGAAAAAATGAAGATCAGGAGCTGACTTTTCGAGGAAAAAATTACGTGCCTAATCGTACAAATCTAAAGGAGTTAATACTGAATGAGTTCCACCGCAGCAATTACGATGGTCATCCGGGATATCAGAAAATGCTTACTGCAATAAGAAAGGTATATTATTGGCCAGGTATGCATAAGAATATTGCTGAGTATCTAAGCAAATTTTTGGAATGTCAGCAAGTAAAGGTGGAGCACCAACATCCCGCAGGACTATTGCAGCCCATACCCATTCTTGAATGGAAGTGGGAGGTTATCTCCTTAGATTTCATCATGGGACTACCGCAAACAAAAAAACAGAATGACTCAATCATGGTAGTGGTAGAAAAATTAAGTCTGAACATTTTATACCTGTATAGTCTACATACAAGACTGTACAGATTGCTGACATATTTATGAAGGAAATCTTCAGGTTGCATGGCATACCAAAAACTGTGATTTCAGATCGAGATGTTAAATTCACATCTGCATTTTTGAAAACCTTGTTTACGGGTTTGGGAACACAAATACATTTCAGCACTACCCATCATCCTCAGACTAATGGGCAAACGGAGCAGGTAAACCAAGTACTGAAAGACATGTTGCGCATGTATGTGATGCAGTAGCCAACTAAGTGGGAGGATTACTTGCACCTTGTTGAGTTTTCCTATAACAATGGGTATCAAGAATCTCTGAAAATGAGTCCCTTTGAGGCATTGTATGGTAGGCAATGTCGAACACCTATAAACTGGAGCAGTCCAAAAACAAAATTATTGTTGGGACCTGAAATGTTGGCTGAAATGGAAGCTGAGGTAAAAATAATAAGGCAGAATCTGAAGGCTGCGCAATATCGACAAAAGATTTATGCATATAAGAAAAGGTCTTATCATGAATTTGTGGTAGGGGACCATGTTTACGTGAGAATTAAGCCCAAGAGGAGTACCATGAGATGGACATCTTGTGCCAAATTGGCTCCCCGGTACTGTGGAACTTTCCAAATACTAGAAAGGGTGGGACCAGTAGCCTATAGGTTGGCCTTGCCCAGTCATATTCAAGTACACAATGTGTTCCATGTGTCTTTGCTGAAGCGATATGTACATGATGAAAAACATGTGATTCATTGGCAAAATATTCAGGTAGGAAAAAGATAAGAATCCTAACTTGAAGTTCTGAATAAATTGATGCATACTAACTTGAAAACACTTTTTTTTTTTAGGTAGAACCGGATGGAGAGTTTTTGGTCGAGCCACACCGCATACTTGACCGAAGAGAAATTGAACTCCGCAAACAAGTAGTTATCCAGGTGAAAGTGCAATGGAAGCACTTCGGACCGGATGAAGCTACTTGGGCGGATGAGAAATTTATGTGGGAAGCTTACCCGAAGCTCTTTGCAGAGCTGGGCTGAAACACCGAGGACAGTGTTACTTCCAAGGGGGGAAGTTGTGACAACCTCATTAAGAGTTAACTAGTATTAACTAGTTAAAGACAATTTTCTTATTTTATTTTCTGGAAAGAAAGACTTAAATTGTTATTGTTCATAAAACAATTTTTTTTTTTTTTTTTTTTTGAGTTATTAGGAGGAACCAATTAATGAAAAGAAATCTTTTAAGCTGTTGGTAAAAAGGTTTCCAAGATAGGAGGTGGTTGGGGACAGTTGGAAAACCTACTCCTCTGAGGATAAAGGTAAATCCCAAAAGAGGAGTAGGGGTTCTATGAAATTGGTAAAGGGGGAGTATTTTCTAGAGCTGGTTGGGACCAGTTGAAAATAGCGTACAACAACCCTTGTAAAACCAAAAGTTATGAGTGTGAATGGATTGGCCATTCAGAGGTCATAGCAGAAGAATCCACTATTAACCCGTGGCACTATCCAGATTCTGGAGCTAGGGGGCAAGTGGAGGACGTAATAGCCTCCCTTGAATGGTTGGGAGGACCACAGCTTGAATCTAAATAATTCAAATAAGTATTACTGTGCAATTTTAAGAAGGTTAAATACTGGCATGAAAGGATGTTAACAGTAATGTAGATGTATAGAATACTGTTTTATTTCATTACAAGGTGTATAAGTACATATATGTATATATATGCATAAAGACAGAAAATGAAACTTGTTCTTGGCACTACTTTTATCTGGTATTACAATGGGATAGAACAATGAGATAATAGTAACTAAATATTTTCTTATTGTCATTATTTCCTATATGGTATGAGAAAAAAAGAAAGATAAGCCAAGTAGGCTAACTGTTATTAATAACAGAAAAATAGAAATACGAAATCAAAGTATTAGAATAGTCTCTGAGTTATACTTGTTATTACAATGTTTGTATGAATACAGGCAGTTGCTTTGTGACAGGCACAAATAAACCCCCATTAGAATTACGCTACTAAGAATATTAGTGAATATATAATTGGACTACTTAATAAGGGTTTAACAACCTCATGAACTGTTGATCTCGGTTTTGGGCGAGAACCCCGAACCAAGATTCCATCGTTCGCAGCCATAAAACCATCTAAACATGGACATTAAGTAACGGTGGTCCAGGCACCATAGTCTAAAAACTAATGGGTACATAACAGAAATTTCGAATACAGAGAAAACATCTGAAAGGAATAAATATTATGAAAGACAATAACAAGTTTGCATAGCAGAATATATCTTGCATTCGAAAGAAAATGAAATATACATAAACTTAGAAGTTTATCATTATGCTGTAGAAATCGTTTCTTCAAAACATTTAACAGAGGGAAATGAAAAATACAATATCACTGTATAGCAGCTAAGAAGATTTAAGTGCAAAAATAAAACCCATCCATAAAACGAATTGCAGAACTGATAACGAGATATGTGAAGAAGTAATTCGTTTAAAGTACCATTATAGGCAAGCTTATACAAAATAAATCTTAATAGAGTTTCATCTCTGAAAGTATCGTGCAGGATAGAGGTTAGCCTCTAAGCATTTAAACGACATGCAAAAGGGTTAGAGGAAAGCCCTCTGTATATGATAATAATAATATTAAGATTAAAACCCTAATGAGCTTCTTCATTAAAACAAATATCATTACAAAAATCGGAAAACTTGGGTCGGGCAATAAACCCTTAAACACAATAAATATTTATATCTGTTCACACTGAAGTCTAATACTACAACTAGTAACTGTAACTACGAGATTTCAGTCTCTCTTGAGACCTCAGAGTACCTGTGAATGCCAAGAAGGGAGAAGTTAGCCGCGGCCGAGTTGAAAATAGAAAACCAGGAAGGGATTAACTGCTCAAGGGTTTGGCAATACCGACTTGTAATAAGAATAACACGAATTAGTACAGGGACCTAAATCTCCGAGCAATTCAACAATAATAAGAATTAAACGATGGGAAATCATAATAAAAATAAACGCAGAAGAATTACCTGAGAAAGGGAGTCCTGACTGCACTGTGGAAGCAAGCAAACCAGAGGTTAATCTCTGTAATTTATCAAAGCAAAGGTTTTCATAATACAAACCCTGGAGGCAAAGACAAAATGAAAATAGAAAACGAAATATTTACCCTTGTACTGAGACTAAAACCCATCCCTTGCAGTAATGAACCCTCGGAATCAAGTATGAAGTCCACGCTATTTGTAGATTGACAATAGTTAAAGATATAGAGTTCTGATAAACCTAACATTCGGTAGCTCAACTCAAAAATTTGTAAACGAGCAACTGAACCAAACCGAAGAGCGACGAAGCAAATGTTCAAGGAATGCAAACCTGATAAGGG
The DNA here is from genome assembly GCA_034641835.2 of Pinus albicaulis. Taxonomy (NCBI): domain Eukaryota; kingdom Viridiplantae; phylum Streptophyta; class Pinopsida; order Pinales; family Pinaceae; genus Pinus; species Pinus albicaulis. Next base: position 1,128,900,325 of record CM076582.1, read on the forward strand.
TTTTGAGGCGGAGCGTTCGAGGGTGAAGCCGAGCCAAATGAAAGCACCAAAATCTGATGAACAACCATTTTAGCTCACAGTTAACCTGCAGATGAAATCAGAGAAATCTCGAAATTCATGAAGGATCCAAAGCATATCCCACAACTGTACTGAGGTAGTAACACCCAGTACTGTTTCTAATTAAATGGAGTTGACAAATCATTCACGGAGGAGCTGTTATACTGCCAAGTGGAGCGAGGCATAACCCAAGGCTTATTGCCAGCATAAATCGAATTAAATAGATTGCATTTGCAGATATACAGATCAAAGACATTCCTCTATGCGTGTTATTATAATAAATCATTTCGAAAATCCCGAATCCATAGATAGAAACCCAAGGGTTGATTGGCAATCGTATTCATGTAACGTTTTATATTATTGTTAAACATATTCGATAGCCATGATATTGATATTGAGCACTGAAGTCAAAGGTTACAGGTGAAATAATATATTTATGATCAAAATGCATACAACTTATGTTTATGAGCATAGGTTAGTAAATGATTATTTATAGTTATATTTTGGATAAGGTAAGAAAATTTTTTTATGGTAGTAAATGTTTAGGAATGATGGTGACATCAATATTGCAACAAAGATTATGAAATTGAGGTCTAATGTGGTTGTACACAGGGCACTCTAAGAGGAAGTGATTTTCATCCTCGACGTTCATATTCTCACAAAGATGGCAGATCCTTTCCATCAATGGTGTTTTAGGAACTGTCCAACGACATGTTTCACTATGGAGCTCATGAGAGTTCGTTCTAATCTTGGCTATATTAATTTTCTTCTTTGAGATAGTTAAAACAGAGGGGTACTTTTGATCTTCTAAGGTGGGGTTGATGACCTCCTTATAATACCTTAATTTTCTTTTAGCTGCTAGATCTTTCTCACACCACATTTTTTCTTTGAACTTAGAAGTAACAATTTTTTTTAATGTTATTGATGTTTTGCAATGCAACATTCTTGTCGATCTCCCAATGGTTTAACCAGGCCTTGGCGTCTTTATACCAACCTCGTTTAAGCCTTAGGTGGTTTTGGCTGGAATTTAAAGCTAGCTTAGGAAGTCTATGGTCTCCTATGCTATTGAGCTTGAGCTTGTGCTTGTACAATAGAAGCCTAGTCATAGCTAGGCTCTCTATAGGGGAAAGACCCACTTCTATAAGGATAATAGGATAGGGTGTATTGCTTTTAATTTTAAGGTTATATGTTATAAAACGCTTCTGGATTTGCTCAATATTTCTCCAGGATTCTCTAGAGATGCTGTAACCCCAAACTTCACATCATTATTATATATATATATATATATATATATATATATATATACTTGTAATATTTTTCCTTATTTTCGTATTAAGAAATTCAAATATTAACATAAAAATCAAAATAAAAAAGAAGTATGTTATAATATAGAGAAACAATAAAGAAATAAATATCAACAACTAGTTGTAAATCTGTTTTTATCTTTTGAATTAAAAAAAAAATTAACATTAAAATTTGTAAATGTTTAGAAAAAAATATAATTAAAATGGATTCATGTTTTATATATATTTATTTATAATTTATAATAATTTATAATTAAAATTTGTAAATTTTTAGAAAAAATTATAATTAAAATGGATTCATGTTTTATATATATTTATTTATAATTTATAATAATTTATAATTAACGAGATGATTTGATTAAGAAAAATAAATAAATATAATTTAATTTTATAATATTATTATTTTTATATAAAAAATAGGTAAATAAAATTATTTACATTATTTTATTTTATATTGAAATTATTTTGTATTATATATATATATATATATATATATATATATATATATATATATATATATATTTTTTTTTTTTTCTTAAATTTGGGAAATTTATTATTATTTAAAAGTATAAAATGAAATAAAATGATTTAGTTCCACCTTTTATATTAAATGAATAAATAAAATATATATTTTTTTCTCAAAAATGAAAAATTTATTATTATTTAAGAGTCAAAAAAATATAGTGAGATAATGATTATAAAAAATGTATTATAATTCAATTATCAATTGAGATTATTATAAATAAACCATCATCACCTTTTACAATTTACTAATACAAACTGATTCTATGTTTTCAATTTCTCTTATTCATCATCATTATTCTTTCACTCTTACACTTACGAGACACCTTTAGATTTGGATATGAACCTTTATTTTTCAGTATGAAAAAAATGTTTAATGACATCTAAATAAATTAAAATTGTTTTAGATCAAATCAACATTAAAAATAAAAGTATAAATATATTGTTAGATCTAAAATTTTTGTTAATTATAATGATTTAAAATATTTATATACAAAGATATTATATTATTGAAGAGATTTTTGGATTATTTATAGTGTTATAAAATATTGAGATTGGTAATGTCCACAAATGTTTTGTAACACTGTGGATAATCATAAAAGCTCTTCAATAATAACTGATAACGACAAAAACTTAAAAACCAAAATATATTATATTATTTTCTAAATTAAATTATAAAAAGTTTATAAATATTTAATTCAAAACTATTTTTTCTTACTCGTCTAAATTAAATCATAAATGAAATTTATTTGTTTACAGTTTTATGGCTCTTTAATAATTTAAGTTCGTAAAATTTGAAGGAAAACGATATGTAAAATTTGATTATGGCAACCAAAATTATCTGTGTAACTTTCATAACACTACAACAATAATTTTTTTTTTTACTTCTTTTACCTTTTCATATTATTCTCACATAAATATTTGTGATCATAGCAAAGTTAATCATGTATGCATATTAATTCAACTTAACACTAGCCATATGATACTTACCATTCGGATATTACACATGGATCATCATTCTTTTCTGATAACAATCGAGTGCCTTACCTAAGTTTCTTTGATTTTCTTGATACCTATGCTTGTGCTCATGTCATGGTAAGAAAAAACATATAAGCTTAGGTTGATTAGATGATGTAATTTAAATCATGACACATATCATTAATACTTTGAAGGGGCAGTGCGATGGTTGGCAGATCTCTTAACTTAGACATATGATTCATCCTTTGTTAAATAATGTTCGTCGTAGATTATGAGTTATTAGGAGGATATGAAGTATTGTACCCTTCACATGAGGATATGGGATGTACAGGTGACACTTTCCATTCTGGTCGTCGTCGGATCTGGGGTTAGAGATCTACGATGGAGATCTATCAGTACCCATTTAGGGTATCAACCCCTCTCAACCCTAACTAACTCTTCATTTTACTTCGGGCTCAGTCGGTGTTGCCTCTCCGCAATCTTGCCGGTACCATTTCTCTGCCGACCAGCATAAAGTCTTTCAGCTCGAGCTTTAGCTTGCCATGGCGCTTCAAACAGGTAAAATGATTTCTCCTATAGTTTTTGAATTTAGCCCCTTGCGGCAGCGTAAGATCCAGTTCTTAAGTTTGAGAAATCTCTTTACATTATTACCCATAGGTGAATTAGTAGTTTGTCTCTACTCCGGTTTTAAGCACTCAGTCTTGGTTATATAGATTCCTTTGAGTTTGTAATGATTTTCTAGGGTTGGGGAAACTTCATTCCTGACTTATGTCTAATCCAGTTTCTACTGCCGACTTCCAGATATGGCTACCTTACCTCCATGGCCGGTAAGCCACCCAAATGTCCTAATTTCAAGACTTAGCTATTTCTTTAAATTAATTACCCTATCAATTTCTTTGCATTAACTTTATTTTTACCTTGCTTTAACTTCCTCTGGACATTTATTTGCGCAGGGTTTCCATCAAAGCTTGCTGAGTATTTTAGACAAGGTAATGCAGTCTTCACTGTGTTTTTCTTATTTTTTACCCTTCGTTCAACAAATAGGAAGGTATATTTTCTAATGTTCTACGATTTTGGGCTTTGAAGCAAGTAATCGCTTCACCATTCGATTGGAAAGGGTTTACAAAATACATTTGTCGATTTTTGAAATACTACAGTTTCATAACCGACTCTTCCCTTTTCTTCACAGGTACCTTAATTCACCGTTCTGGTTTTTAGATTCTGGAGTATAGTCCTCCAGATTTAGTTCTTTGCTAATTACGGCATTATGAATATGTAGTATTTATTATGGCACCAATTTCTGTTTACCTTAGCTTTCTTTACTTTCGAGGGCTTCGCCCTGTTTGAACAGTTTACATGCAATTAAGATTCTATTGTATAATTTGTTACTTCACTTTCTTACGGTTGTCGGTCGAATTCTCGGCCCAACCTAAAAGGAGAGTTCCTTAGTGTGACAAGATTTATTGTTATCTAATTTTGCAATGATTTGTTATTTTCCTCCTGTATTTTTGAATAGATGAGTTATTTGGTCCTGTCTTAAATACAATTTTTTTCTATGATTAGATATTACAAATTGATGATTTCTCATTTTATATAACAGTGTTATATTTAATCTTTTTTTTTTACTTGAGCATTTGTGTTAATCTCAACTACTTTCAAAGATACCCATTTTCCTTCTTACCTATAACAGAATTTTTTTTTCGCAATAATTACAGTAAGAGTGTTTCGATGTTGAATATATTTACATCGGAAGTTGTTTTTCAAGGTTTCACTACCTACGCTATCTCTAGAATTTTATATGTGACTAATATGTTCAAGACAGAGGTTTTATCCCTTCTTTTAGAAACTGATACTGTATTATTCCTTTTTTCATCTTATTTTCTTAGTTCCAGCTTAGTAGGGATGTCCAGACCATCCGAATTTTGAGTTGTTTTTCTGCAACTCATTCTGTCTAAGTATATCATAGATTAAATAGAATAACAACCAGTTTTGGTTTATGGTTTCAATTCTAGAACTTGAACTAACAGTTTTTCTGGTGTTTACTTCTAGTAGTAATCTCTGTTTTTCTCTTCCTGATAACACATACATTAATTCTTTCCTGAACCCAAGAAATAATTCTAATAAATATAATTTTTACACATTCTGCATAATATTAACTTTTCCACTATAATTATTGGATACTTTAAGAGAAATACAAATAAAGGTAATTACCAAAATATTTGTGTAAAAATCACCATCTCCTAATTTAAAGAATGTTTCCATACTAAATAGATTTTCTGTCTAAACAAAGTTTCTAGTTCTTACTTCTTCTGTAGTCTGTTTACTTATCTCACTTTAGAGTCTGCTGATGATGTAATCCTTACCATGAGAGAGGCGATTATGTCCTATTCCCCCCCCCGTGCTTCATACCTAAGATGAGTTGTTTAACAAAAAAATTTAAAAGAGACCTTGGGACCCCTAGTCTATTACTCTTCTTTTCAAGATTCAAGAACGCTGAGTGTTTCCACTGGTCACCACCAGCTTAGGAACTCCCACTCTCTTCCTTCCTCTTCTTTATATCTTCAGTCACAGAACCCCTTTTCCTCACTGGGATGCACTTTTTATCCCCAAAGGAAAGGCAACTGTTTTTAACTATTTTCTATTCAACCACTCTCAGTTCTTGGAATACTTTTATCATCAGTCTTCTTTTAATTTTATGGAACCACAATCCATAATTAAATTTCATTTCCAAAACAGAGTTAATTTATGTTCATCTTTCATAATATTTTTCTCAAAACAAATAAATGTTTAGTATTTTTAAAATAAATAGCATAACAATTTAATTTGCATTTAAGCTAGCTATCACAACTTCCCCCTCTGGAAGTAAACACTATCCTTAGTGTCTCATTCTAAATCGGCAAACAATTCTGGGTAGGCCTCATGCACAAATCCTTCGTCTTCCCAGGTAGCCTCATCTGAGTTAAAGTTCTTCCACTGCACTTTAACCTGGGTGATGGCTCGCCTCCAGAGCATGATTTCTCTCCAATCAAGTATACATTGAGGTTCAGCCAGAAATTCGCCGTTTGGTTCGACCTGCATTCAACAATACTTAGAATTAATATTTCATAAAACTTAGTATTTTTAAGATAGGATTTTTTTTTAAAATCCTGCCCTACTTGAATGCTTTTCCAATGGATTACATGCTTTGGGTCATGCACGTATCATTTTAGTATAGATACGTGAAACAAATTGTGAACCTGAATATGGCTGGGTAAAGCCAACTGATAAGCCGCATGTCCCACCCTTTCCAATATCTGGAAAGGTCCACAGAACATGGGGACCAACTTGGCACAAGAGGTCCACTTTAGTGTGATTTTCTTAGGTTTAATTCTTACATACACATGATCGCCCACTTCAAATTCCCATTGAGTTCTATTTTTGTTTCTGCATATACCTTCTGCCGATCTTGAGCAACTTTCAGATTTTTTCTAATCTTTCTCACTTCCGATTCCTTTTCAGCCAACATTTCCAGTCCAAGCATCAACTTGGTTTCGAGACTGCTCCAGTTAATGGGAGTACGATATTGTCGCCCATACAAAGCTTTAAAGGGGCTCATATTAAGAGACTCTTAGTAACCACTATTGTATGAAAATTCCACCAAATGTAGATATTCTTCCCATTTCGTTGGCTTTTGCATTACGTACATACACAACATATATTCCAAGATTTTCTTCACCCGCTCAGTTTGTCCATTCGTCTGGGGATGGTAAGCAGTGCTGAAATTTATTTGTGTTCCCAAACCCGTAAATAGGGCCTTCCAGAATTCTGAAGTATGTTGATCAGTGGTTGTCATTAATGTCAACCCAAGCAGCACCAGGGACTACCCTAATCTTGCATGGGAATTTTTACCTACCAAATTACTATATTATGAGTCAATGATACTTTTTATGGTTTCTACTTGTCAATTTGTTTCTGTTGATATATGGTATGCCACGGAATTCTTCGCGGTTTGAGAGGTATTCATATTTTAAGTTAGTAACCCCAGTTAGTGGGCTAAAACCCCATGGGGTTGTGGCATGACACTAATCATTGGTTGTGGTAATTGAATACTCAATAATTAATGATTTTTAAGCTCCTAAAATCCCTCCCACATTTACTTGTTGAAGTCACTCTCAACCTAAGAATTTATATAAATTGTGATCCTCATATCCTCCTCATGTAGGGATTTTGCTACTTGAAACAGGTCATTGTGGGATTTTTTATATAACGAAGGTTTAGAAGCTGAAATTTTTATGAGGCGAAGTTGAAATCCTAAGGAAGCTCGTGTGAAAATTTCAGATCATGGTGTGCAATATTTTTGGAGATATGATCTGTGGAAGTTAGGATTTTTGCAGGCTCTTGAACTTCATCTCAAAGAGGTGACCTTGGAAAAATCGTCATAACTCTCTCTCTGAGTATCAAGATTGGAATTCTGTATAAAGTGGAAAATAGTGCACATACTATAGTATGTTGTGTATCAATTTCAAAGCCGAATGGGGAAACAATGACATGTGGAATGTCATACAAGTTCGCTCTACTGAAACGGTCCATAATTAAGTCATTGTGAGAGATTGGGCATAACTTTGTCCTGAAGAATCCAATTTTGGTCAGACCTATGGCATTGGAAAGAAGACCCAGAGGAAAACTACAGGACCAAAAATCACATATTGGGGATATGAAATAACAGAGATACACCAGATTCAATATCGAGCTCCTAGAAGGCAAGAAAAAGCTAGATCATGTGCTGTGAAGGGCTGTAAAGGACTAGAATTTCTAGGGTAGAAAAGCAAAGCAAGGTGCAACAGAGGTAAGCTCCAGGTAAGTATATTTTTTATATGCATGTTCATCTCTTAATTGCATTAGGTTCTTTGTATTCTAATTTGTTTTTTTTGTTTAGCACTGACATATGCTCTGCAGAATGAGGTAAGTTTTTCTATTATCATGTCATGGGTATTTCCTTGAAGAATTTTTACAGGTATTATATATTCATGAAGATAAGACTAAATGCATGATCTAATATTCTGAAGAGTGAGAAAGTGTAGCATGACAAGAGCAACAATAAAGGTGTAGAACAACATCAAGAAGGTCACCACATGAAGTCTTCACGTGGGCAGCACTGCATACAATCATTGTAAAGGTATCATTGTATTAAGTCATTGTAAAAGCATCATTGTAAAATTTATACAAGTGTCTATCTGCCAAGAATTGAAGAGGAAGTTTCAGGAGATCTAGGATCATCATTAGGTATTTGTCTCATAGTTGGGGTTATGGTATAATGTGTCTTCTTCTTCTACTTCATTCTATATCATTGTAAAGTGGACCATTTTCCCAGGTACGAGAGTCCATTCTTCTTTTATTCTTCTATAGGGTGGTAGGGTGGTGCTAGGCTGGTGCATGAAATCACCAAAAATTTCAAGCATGTGAAAACTTCAGGGTGGTAGGGTTGTGCTAGGGTGATTTTTAGCTCATTGGGTGTTGGGGCATCCATTCAGTTGAATAATGAAGAATCTCGGGTGTTGGAGCATCCATCCGGTGGGAGATGGATAATAATTCATTTTTAGATTCTAGGAAGTTGGAGCTTTATTTTCAATTGGAGTTTAATATTAAAGAACTATTAGAAAATCATTCAGGTTGTTTTTGTCCCGGAGGGGGTTTCCACAAAAAATGTGTCCATTTGTGTTCCTTTTGTTTACTGCTATCATCATACAAACATTGATAATAATTGAATATTAACTAATTATCTGAAATATTAATAATAATACTAATTGAAAGGAACAATGATTCACCCCCCTCTTAGTATTTCCAATAATTGGTATTAGAGCTTGGTTCCTTCAATAACAGTTTAACAGTTGGAAGGAGATTATGGAGAATACCAAGAATGGTGTACCTCTGTTCAATGAAAATAATTATGCACTCTGGAAAGGAAGAATGGAGGTCTATCTCTTGGCGTAAGGTTACGAAGTATGGGACACTGTTCAAAATGGCTTTACACCAACGGTGGATGAACAAGGTAAGAAGAATTTGGTAAATGATGCAAAATAAAAGAATATTATTATCATTGGACTTATTGAATCTTCTTATGATAAGGTGTTGGGTTGTAAAACCACCAAAAATGTATGGGACAAGCTTGAGAATATATATGCAGGTGACTCAAATGTCAATGAAGCAAAGCTTCAAATCTATAGAGAAAAAATTGAGCAACTCAAAATGAAAGAAGATGGAAACATTGCTGCAGACTTCCAACACGTTGATGAAATAACCAACACTCTGGAAGGATTGGGGGAGCCTGTTGACGAGAAGACTATTATACGAAAGATTCTTAGAACATTACCAGGGAGATTCAACCCAAAGGTATCGGTCTTAGAATACAGTGCGAATCTGGACAAACTCACCAAAGAGGAATTAAATGGAGTTATCATAGCATATGAAATGATACTTGATGAAGAAGAGGGTACTTCGCATCTAGAAAATGCGTTCGTTGCATCTAAGAAAACCAATAAGGACAAACAAACTTCAAAGGAAAAGACTTGCACCTGCAAGTGTGAAGAAAAGGAAGATGATGAAGAAGGTCTTTCATATGGAGAATATGCTTATGATCCGAATTTATGCAATAACATAATATAATACGTAAATAGACATAAACAAAAAGATGCAGTGGAAATAATGTTTCATTTCATTAATTTCAAATAACAGAAATATGATTACAGACATAATGGAAATCAAATAGCTAGGGCGCTGGTAGCTTATCTCTGAGAAAAGATGTGGCGGCTACATGCCTCTGAACTATGTTACAATGACGCTCGAGGGCCTATTTATTATTGAGAAATAATGGAAAATTCTAAACGTCCAAAAATCTAACCCTTGGAGATGAAGCGCCAAAACTGTGGGTCCTGTTTGGGTAAATTGGTGTTTCAACTTCCCAGGGTTGTAACTTTGGCATACTATCTTCGTTTGAAGCACATGATACATCGTTAGAAATATCTATTCGAGGAATACAACTGCTGACCATAAGTATCAATTCTAAAATTAAATCATAGTTTCCAAAGGCACGATGCCCAAAAAACGTCGTTTGGGGCCTCAAAACAGCTCCAGAAGTTCAGGACATGAAAAACTGCTAAAAATAGTAAGTTGTGCTGAAAATAAAAAACTGAAAGAATTGATGGTAGCGTTTCAAATGGAATAGGTGGGAGGTCAAAAATATCCACCTGGATCATTAGGGTCCCAAAACAGCTCTGGGAGTGTAGGTCCCGAAAACCTGCTAAAAATAGTAATTTGTGTTGAAAGTGAAAAGCTGCAAGAATTGATGGTGCGGGTCAAAATGGAATAGGTGGGTGGCCATTGATATCCACCTGGATAATTCCTCCCTACTTAGGAAGCAATGGTCCCCATTGTGTTTAGATCCTCCATGAGATGAGGTAAATTCTGTTGAACTGGGTATTAGATTTGTCGAAGATGTCATGGACCTGCGGGCAGACATGATGGATGTGTTTAGTAAATTTGGCTTCTTTATTAGCCTCAGACAGTACATGTGTGGATTATGTTTTATGAGGTATGGCAACATTAGGAGGCGGTGCGTCGGGGGTTAGATCAATGGAGTGCTTGTACTGATAGTGTAGAGGAACCTCTTTGAGTGAGGAGAAAATGTCCTCGTATTCCTCCATGACTTTTTCCATCTGCTGCATCAGTGCAGGGGAGCACTGTTTCAAGGTTGTGGCCACAATTGTTAGGTCCCTATATTACTAGTATAGTCCCTTATTGTTGTTAGTGTAACCCCCTTATTGTTATTATTGTACCCCTGTAACCCCCAGATTGTTATTATTGTGCCCTTAAATTATTATTGTTAGGTCGGATAGGATTACATTGTGGCCCACTAGGATTACATTGTGGCCCCATGGACTCCTATATATAGAAAGGAGGTTTTGTAATTTGAATTATCTAAGAATTGTTCATTGATGTAATGTATTGGAGGTTTCCCCCTCGAAGTGGCTTATTCCTAAGGCGTTGATATCTCTTTTCTTCTATTTTTGGAGCTGGTTTCACAACATTTGGTATCAGAGCTTTGGGATTTTAGGGTTTCGCTGCTCCAAACAGGTCATCATGGAATTTTCGCTATAAATTTTTTTTTATGAGGGTTCAGAAGCTAAAATTGTTAGAGTGAGAAGCCAAAATCTTGAGGAACATCGTCGCAAAATTTCAGAGCTTGGTTTGCAATATTTTCGGAGATATGATTTGTAGAAGGTAGGTCATTTTACAGGCTCCTGAATTTAACCTAAATGGTTCATCATGGAATTTTCACTATAAATTTGTTTCTACGAAGGTTCAGAAGCTGAAATTTTTAGGGTGCGAAGTCAAATCCTGAGGAACATTGTCGCAAAATTTGAGATCTTGGTTCGCAATATTGGCAGAGATATGATCTGTGGAAGTTAGGGCTTTTTCAGGCTTCTGAATTTCATCTCAAAGAGGTGATCATTTGAAAATCTTCATAACTCTCTCTCTGAGCATCGGATTGGAATGTTATAAAAAGCGACTGCAGGCACACAGACTGTGGTTTTATGTCTATCAATTTTAGAGCCAAAGGAGGAAACAGTGATACGTGGAAAGTCGTACAAGTTCGCTCTACTGAACCAGTCCATAATTGGGTCATTGCGGGAGATTAGACATAAATTTTCCTTTAAGAATCCAAATTAGATCAAACCTATGGCATTTGAAAGAAGCTTCAGTGGGCTACTACAGGGCCAAATTTCAAATATTAAGGATCTGCAATTATAGAGATAATTCAATTTCAATAGCGAGCTCCTCAAAAGCAAGTAAAAGGTGTGTATTTTTTTTCCGAATTGCATAAGTCTTGTTTTAAGAATCAAGCTGAATTGATTCCAAGGGCATATTGTAGAATAGATATCAGTATTGGATTCTAAAATGGCCCCTAAAAAGAATTCAACACCCATTAAGCCTTTAGAAGGCTCTACTATGACTCATGAATACGAAGAATGGCAACATGACATATCAAAATTACAAGAGAAAGTGCAACAAATTTAGCTCTCGTAAAGAGCAAAAAAAAATGACATGGAAGTTTTGAAGAAAGGCGTGGAAACTAAGATGTATGGTTTGAAGAAAGGAATGGAATATAAGATGGATGGTTTGAAAAATGGCATGGATGGCATGGAAGCTAATATGGATGGCATGGAAGCTAGCATGGAATCTAATATTGATGACATGGACGCTAAGATCGATGAAAAAATGGAAAACATGAAGAAGGATCTAAAAGAAGACATGGAAGGTTTGAAAAAGTTGATACAAGAAATATTTCCTAATGGTGAAAAGATAGTAGATGAAACTCATGATGAGAACAAAATAAATGTTAATAATGATTTCATAAACTCTAATGTTGGAAAGAAGAACCACCATATTCCAAAAATGGATATGAGGAAATTTGATGGAAAGGATCCTGTAACATGGATACTACATATGGAGCAATATTTTGATCTCAATAATGTGCAAAACACACAAAAGGTACGCATCACAGCTTTACATTTAGAACAATGTATGGTATCGATGGATTTTCTCCCATAAAAAAATTGTCACTTGGTCAATTTTTACAGAGGAAATGATAACACATTATGAGGATACAAGAGCAACACATTATTTAGCCAATTGATAAATCTCAAACAAAAGTGTCTAGTGGGGGAGCACATTGAGGACTTCCAAAAATTGAATATAAGGGTAACTGATATTCCAGAGGAACACAAGATTGATCTCTTCATAGGTACTTTAAAGGATAACATCCAACATGAAGTTCGTGTTTTGGAACCTGATTCATTGGAGAAGGCATTCAGGTTGGCAAGAAAAATAGAATGTAAAATTATGGTGACAAGGAAGCCTACCACTCACTTCTATAAAGAGGGAAGTGTTGCTACTCCTAGATTTCCACAACCTACAAGGTTGACACCACAACAATTGGAAGAAAAAAGAGAAAAAGGGCTTTGCTACAGTTATGATAGCAAATACACTAAAGGTCATAAGTGTGTTGAGAAGAAATTATTTTACATAGATTGTGAAGAGGAAGAAGAAAATGAACAAGAAGAGGATATACACCAGGAATCAACCCTAGAAGAGGAAGAAATGAATCCGACCATATCGTGTAATGCACTGGCAGGAATTACCACTCCTCAAACTCTCAAGATAGAAGGACAGTTCCAGAAGAAAAAGGTAATAGTGTTGATTGATTCAGGTAGCACCCATAATTTTATTCATTGTAAGGTAGCCAAGGAATTAAATTGTTTCCTATACCCAGCACCAGAATGTCAAGTGATGGTTGCAAATGGAGGAACTATAAATTGCTCTAGAAAATGCCATAATATCAAGCTAACCATGGGCGAATATGTATTGAATAGTCCAATGCTTTCCATTCCTATGGGAGGTGCTGATGTTGTACTAGGAGTACAATGGTTACAATCTTTGGGGACGGTAACTTTTAATTTTCAAGAACTTTTCTTGAAATTTTTTTCAGAAGGAAAGGAAGTCGAATTACGGGGTATTGAAGGGAAGCCGGGAAGGATAATAAGCTCTAATTTCATGACAAAGCTTCTAAAGAAAGAACAACAAGGCATAATTGCACAATTATGCTCACTAGAAATTCCAACATCAAAATCATCTATTTCTGCAGATCTCCAACAAGTCTTGGACAATCATTCCAAGGTGTTTGAAACTCCCAAAGGACTCCCACCTATTCGTGATCATGATCATGCTATTCATTTGATTCCAAGAAGTGTTCCTCCAAACATCAGGCCTTAAAGATATCCTTACTTCCAAAAGAGCGAAATTGAACGTATGATTGCAGAAATGTTAGAGGCGGGTATAATTCAACCTAGTCAAAGTTCTTTCTCTGCTCCTATAGTTTTGGGACACAAGAAGGATGGATCATGGCGAATGTGTCCGGATTATAGGGAGCTCAATAAGCTCACCATTAAAGACAAATTTCCCATTCCTGTGATTGATGAATTATTGGATGAATTACACAGAGCAATTTATTTTACCAAGTTGGATCTTCGTTCAGGATATCATCAAATTAGAATGAAGACTGAAGATATTCCAAAAACAACATTTCGAACTCATGAGGGTCATTATGAATTTTGGTCATGCCTTTTGGCCTTACCAATGCACCTTCTACATTTCAAGGGTTGATGAATTCCATTTTCAAACCCTTCCTTAGAAAATTTGTGCTAGTATTTTTTGATGATATACTAATCTACAACAGGTCTTGGAAGGATCATGTTCAACATGTTGACAGGGTGCTCAAACTATTGCAGGAGAAACAATTGTATGAAAAAACATCCAAATGTTTCTTTTGGAGTACAAGAGGTGGAATATCTGGGTCATATTGTATCTCACGAGGGTGTTAAGGTAGACCCTAAAAAAATTAAAGCCATTAAGTAATGGAAAGTCCCCACAACCATTAAGCAGTTGCGAGGATTTCTCGGGTTAACAGGGTATTATCGCAAGTTTGTTAAAAATTATGGGAGAATAGTAGCACCTCTAACAACATTATTGAAGAAAGATGCATTTTCATGGACTCCTGAAGCAACTAAGGCCTTTGAACATCTTAAAGAGGCAATGTGCCTAGCACCGGTCTTAGCTACGCCAGACTTCACAAAAACCTTTATTGTGGAATGTGATGCCTCAGGAAATGGAATTGATGTTGTTTTAATGCAAGAAGGAAGACCCATTTCTTTTGAAAGTCGTCCAATCAAAGGAAAGTATTTACAGAAACCTATTTATGAGAAGGAAATGTTAGCAATACTACATGCAATAAAGAAATGGAGAACTTACCTAATGGGAAGACACTTCAAGGTAAAAACTGATCATGATAGTCTTAAACACTTTTTGGAACAAAGACTATCTTCAGAAGAGCAGCAAAAATGGGTCACAAAGATGTTGGGTTATGACTTTGAAATAATATACAAAAAGGGAAGCTAAATGTTGTTGCAGATGCACTCTCAAGAAAGAATGAAGAGGTGGAAGCATTGCTTTGTGCCATTTCTATTATCCAACCAGATTGGATAACCGAAGCAAGGGATGAATGAAAGAAGGACGAAGAAGTGTGGACACTCATTCAAAAGTTGCAGCAAGATCCTAGTACATCTGATACATTTAGTTGGAAAAATGATTCCTTATGGTACAAAGATCGTTTATATCTTTGTAAGAATTCCCAAATAAAACAAAATATTCTTTTGGAATTGCACACTTCTCCTTTAGGAGGACACTCGGGATTTTTAAAAACTTACCACAGGGTGAAGAAAGAATTTTTTTGGGATGGCCTTAAATCTGATATTCAAAAGTTTGTGGCGGAATGTTTGGTTTGCCAGCAGAATAAAGTGGAAACAATTAAGACCCCGGGACTTCTACAACCTTTATCCATTCCAAGTCAACGTTGGGAGGAGATTTCAATGGATTTTATCACAGGTTTACCTAAGTCAGAAGGAAAGAGTGTCATCATGGTGGTAGTTGATAGACTTACCAAGTATGCACACTTTTGTGCATTATCTCATCCATTTAAAGCTAGTACAATTGCTACTACATTTATGGAAACAATTCAAAAGCTACATGGAAACCCAAAGGTTATTGTGAGCGACAGAGATCCCATTTTTACTGGAAATTTTTGGACGGAGTTATTTTCTTGTTTGGGTACTCAATTAGCTCATAGCTCATCGTATCATCCTCAATCTGATGGTCAAACTGAGATCGTAAATAAATGTTTGGAAGGATATCTTCGTTGTTTTGTATCTGATAAACAAACACAATGGGTCAAGTGGTTACCTCTTATTGAATGGTGGTATAACACTTCCTTCCATACTGCAGCAAAAATGACCCCATTTATGGCACTTTATGGATATCATCCACCATCCATCACATCATCTTTAAGAAAAAATTCGAAGGTTCAAGCAGTGGAAGATCACATCGAGCATCAACAAGAAGTTCTCCAACTCTTAAAGGATAACCTGAATTTGGCACAAAATCGAATGAAACAGCAGGCAGATCAACATCGCAGCGAGAGAAGTTTTGATGTAGGAGATTGGGTATTTTTACGGCTACAACCATACAAACAAATGTCCCTCAAGCAAACTAAGAAGGATAATAAATTATCGCCAAAGTACTATGGTCCTTACAAGGTGTTGCAAAAGATTGGTACTATGGCATACAAATTGGAGCTTCCTGCTTCTTCGCGAGTGCATCCAAATTTCCATGTTTCATGCTTAAAGAAGGTTATAGGTGAAAATCTTCCAGTTCAAACAATATTGCTAGAACTTGATGAGGAAGGAAAAATCATATTGGAACCGGAAGCGGTCACGAAAACAAGAACTCGACAACTACGAAATCGATCAATTTCAGAGTATCTCATCAAGTGGAAGAACTTACCCACTGAAGATTCTACATGAGAGGATGAGAATTTTATACAGAAGCACCTAGAGCTACTCAAGCGTTGAGGACAACACTTTTTTGAAGGAGAGGGGCATGTTAGGTCCCTATATTACTAGTATAGTCCCTTATTGTTGTTAGTGTAACCCCCTTATTGTTATTATTGTACCCCTGTAACCCCCAGATTTTTATTATTGTGCCCTTAAATTATTATTGTTGGGTCGGCTAGGATTACATTGTGGCCCACTAGGATTAAATTTTGGCCCCATGGACTCCTATATATAGAAAGAAGGTTTTGTAATTTGAATCATCCAAGAATTGTTCATTCATGTAATGTATTGGAGGTTGACCCCTCGAAGTGGCTTATTCCTAAGGCGTTGATATCTCTTTTCTTCTATTTTTGGAGTTGGTTTCACAAAAAAATATTCTTCTTTCCCTGTGAGCGAGTTGTAAGAAAAATAAATTTCCTGGTTTGGGAAACAATCTTACTGCATTGTTTTGCATTATTCAAAGAGATGACAGGAGGCAATACTACCTCCGTTGTCCTGTACAAGTTATTTCCCAAAGTAATAATAACAGCATGAGGCCTAGACTCATACACAGTATGTCACCTCCATAAGTATGGTTGGCCCAATAATACATCAGCTACATCAAGAGGAGAAACATCACAGACTACCTCATCCGTGAATGGCTTGATAATGTATGGAAGGCGACACTGCTGGCGAACACGTAGATCTCTCCCTGGGTGAAGTCACCCGATGGTATATGGCTGTGGGTGTGCTATGGTTGGTAGGCCGAGCCACTTCATGAACTCTACTGAAATTAGGTTCTTTTGGCTTACGCTATCGATAAGGAATTGCAGTGAACCCTTCATCCACTTCTGCGAATGGAAGAGGCGCTCCCCCTCGTCTAGATCCTCGAGATCCTCCCTCTGGATCTTGGTGGTGGTAAAAATGGCACTGGGATCCACATCAATGATCTACTTCCCTTTTTCATTTCCTTTGTCTGGTTCTGACTCAGGATCAAAACATGCATCTGATTCGGGTGCCTTTAGTTTGGCCACCAACGAAAGTTTGGCCTGACACTCCTTTGTGTTGTGAGTGGGGCTATTATGAAATTCACACCACTTACTCGTGTCCTTCTTTGGATTTGTGGTGTTGTTATGAGTCGCCCTACTTTGGCCTTGCCCTTTTTTTTGCGGTTCGCAGTCGCTTTTCCCTGTCTTCGGATTCGCGGATCCAAAGTCTTGCTTCTTTTGCTTAAATTTCTGCTTGCTCTTTGCGGCATAGCGATATGTCGTGCCAAGCGATGTAATGTTGAGGAAATCCATTTCCTCCTGAATGTGTCTATGTTGACAGCTATGGTACTTGAGCACCAAATGTCTCTCTGAATCTTTAATACCCAACTTTGTGTGCAGGGTATGGAACAAATTCGTCAGTTCGTGCAAATCTTGATCCCTTTGCTGCTGCAACGTGGTTCATTGGATGTACTTGTCCTCATAGCTCCCCACAAGGTAATATTGTTCCTTGATGCCATCTCGGAATGAATTCCAAGTGGGTGTGGCCGACAATAGAGAGGGTTTTGTCCCGTCCTTTTTCTCACAGTAGGTTTCCCACCAATATTTGACATGGGGGGCGACTTTGAGGAGTGAAAAAATAATATTTTCTCGGTAGGAGAAGTCATGGACCGAGAAATACCCTTCCAGCAAATTCAACCATCTATCTACAATGTTTGCATCTATATGCCTTCAAATACAGGAATGTCAAATTTTACCTATACCTTGAAGGGAGTGGTGCCTCCAGAGTGGCTGTTGGATGTAGATGCGCCATAGGTGGGCAACCGTTGAAGGATTTGAGAAAAATTGTCCATCATCACGTTCCTTTATTTCTCGAGGGCATCCTTGAGAAATATTTTGATAGGATATCCTGGTCCCTCATATTTATTTTATTCCGCCATGGGAGGTTGTCGAGGTTTGAGAGGCTAATATTTCAAGGGTTCAAAGAGATCGAGCCCTAACTCCTTATACCCTGACCGCGTTGGGGACATGCAAAGAAAAACAGAGAAAGAATAGATCCACTTTGATACCACTGATCTCAATTTATGCAGGAACATAATAAAATAAAAAAATAGACATAAACACAAAGATGCAGTGGAAATAATGCTTCATTTCATTAATATCAAATAACAGAAATATGCTTATAGACATAATGGAAATCAAATAGCTAGGGTGCTGGTAAATTATCTTTGAGAAGAGATGTGGCGGCTACATGCCTCTGAACTATGTTACAATGAGACTCAAGGGCCTATTTATTATTGAAAAACAACGAAAAACTCTAAACGTCCAAAAACCTAACCCTAGGAGATGAAGTGCCAAAAATATGGGCCCCATTTGTGTAAATTGGTGTTTCAACTTCCCAGGGTCATAACTTTGGCATACTATCTTCGTTTGATGCACATGATACATCGTTAGAAATATCTATCCGAGCACTGCAAATGCTTACTACAAATTTTGATTTTGAAACTAAATCATATTTTCCAGAGGCGCAATGCCAAAAAAACATCATTTAGGGCCTCAAAACGGCTCCGTAAGTTCAGGACTCGAAAAACTGCTAAAAATAGTAAGTTGTGCTGAAACTGAAAAATTGAAAGAACTGATGGTGGAATTTCAAATGGAATAGGTGGGCGGCCACCAATATCCACCTGGATCATTAGGGTCCCAAAATGGCTCCGGGAGTGCAAGTCTCAAAAACTTGCTAAAAATAGTAGGTTGTGTTGAAAGTGAAAAGCTGCAAGAATTGATGGTGCGGGTCCAAATGGAATAGGTGGGTGGCCACTGATATCCACCTGGATCAACTTACTTTACGAGAAAACTAGAAATTGCTAAGGGAAAATTCAAAGGTAAACTTCCATTGATATGTTTCGGCTATGATGAGGTTGGGCATTTCGCAGCAAAATGTCTGAATAGAAGTGATGGAAACTCAAAAGGAAAGAAAGGCTTTAATAAATTCAACAAGCAAGGAAAAAAGAAAGGATTCAAAAGGAAATTTCTCTATAAAGAAGATAGCTCATCATCCAATGAAGACAATGACAATGAAGAAGAAGCCAATGAGACCGTACTGTTTATGGCCAAGCACAATAAACAAGAGGTATCAAACAATGAAGAAGAAGGGTTGACCATAGAAGAGTTTTCTAAGGAGGAAATCAAGCTTATAAAAGAGCTCAAGGCTGAGAAGATCCGTTTCAATACTCTTGAAGAGCAAGTTCAAGGTCTCAAAATTAAAGTTGAAGAACACAAATGTATTGAAGGGTCACTTCAAAAGAAGTTGGAAGAAAGCAACCAAGAAAGGGAAGCATTAGAAGCCGAGGTAGTCTTGTTGCGTAAGGAAGTGAAGAAGGGAAAATATGTCCAAAACTATGCCAACAACTCAAGGGAATTGGAAGAACTCATTAACAATCAATGATCTTACAACGAAAGAACTAGCCTCGGTTACAAAGAAGAAGAAGCAAGACCTTCTACAACAAAATACAATGAACTTATGATCAGGAGATCATGTGTTATGCTAAAAAATGAAAGTGCTCGAAATTGTATCGAACCTGAGCGACCGGAAAGGTCTCATCGTTGCGATTCCGATGTCGTGAACGATTCAAAAAATTGATGTCGTATGAGGAAGATATTGCATTCTATTCGTTTTTCCAAACAACTAAAATTTTGTGACTGGGATTCCCAGTTAGCATGTAGGTACAGTCAGCAGGTGGCATATTCTGGGGAATATTCCCTTTTCTCACAGCCAATCAGAATTCAACATGTGGCTTAATCTAGGCCATTGATTTTGTGGTACAAGGTTGGTTTTTTTACCATTGGATGACATGTATAGGTTTTAAAGTGGCTGTTGGATGGGCAACACGTGGCAAGCTCGGAGGTTGCCACGTGTCCCCAGGATGCTGTAGAAAAATTTTGGTGGAGTTTGGGGGGGGGGGGGGGGAGTTCGACCAGCGACCTCGCTTTACTTATAGCGTCGACCATCATGCCTACCATTTAGTTCTTGAACACATGACCTTCGGTATCATTTTGTGTTGTATTGAATTTCATTTCGGATGGGGGGGGGGTTCGACCCCGCGACCTCGGCACTTTTGCTCGCAATAAGCGTCTGACCATCACGCCTACCATTTAGTTCTTAACATAACAGCCTTCATCATCATTTTATGTTGTATGGAATTTCATTTCGGATTGGGGGGGGGGGGGGGCACTAGCGGTCCCAACCTACTGGCGGCCCCAAAGATACCGATCACATGACTTTCAAAAAAACCACAACATCTAACGTTTAACTGGCGGCTACCAACCTTTACCCCATTTTCGATGGACGAGATCACATGTCGCGGTGATATTCAAACTGCAACGTGACGGTTTTATAAACCGTAACTTATAGCGGTGGGTAAGCACTGTCACACGCGCGTTTAGTTGGCATATTATACGACTGTTACATAAAATGTAAACCCCAATGGAAAAAAACATAGCAGTCACATGGGCACATTTTGGTGGGTTTTAATGCTACGTTTTTCAGAACCATATACCTCTGGGTTCCATGCCAAAAGCAGAGTTTTCAAATTTTAAACCGCGCAGTTTATGGCGGGGGGTCGACTTGTGACCACCCTGCCCTAACCATTTCACTTTAATTCAATCAGTTAGAGTTAGTGGAGGTTAAGGGTGCCACCAGAATTGGTGGAATTTACTAAACTCACTGTAGTTAATTGCAGTTCTCCACTTTTAGTGGAGTTTTTATAGCTGACATTGGGAGGTCAATTTTCAACCAATTTGGGTGAAACAAGAGTCTACCTAGACTAATTTGAGAATTCTAGAGCCATTGGTGCAGAGAAAAAAAACATTAGAGTCTTGTAAACACATGTAATTTATAATTTTGAGCATAATGACAAAGAGGGACATGCCATTGGGAGATGGACCAGCAGATGTAGCTCAGGAGGGGTGAATTGCTTCGTCATGCCTACTATGTAAAACTTATGCGTGATTGTATTTATCTATTATACACTGATGTTTAGTGTTTTTTAGGCTTATTTTTATTCTTTAAGTTCACAAATTCATCTATGTTTCATGTTTAAAACACTCATTCCTTAAGCAAACAAATGAAGACAACTTGTACATGTTTTAAATACTGAAAGGACACTTAGCACAACAAAAATAATACACTCCTTTCAAATCGGGTTGGTATCAGAGCCAGAGTTTAATCTCTGGTGTTTTTGTGTGCAAATATTTGTTAACTGTTTGCAAGGATTTTCATGCTTACTAGGCTCAAGCTTAAGAGATGAAAATGAAAATTGGTGGAAGCAAGAGGTTCTCAAAGTGATCCACAGAAAATGAGGGAAAGATTTCTAGATTCTCCACCACCTAGCTCACCTCGAAAAGAAGCAAAAGCAGCATTAATCATGCCTCCAGGAGAAGCAAAAATCCATGAAGAGATGGATCCCAAAGAGGAATAAAGAGTGTACAGAAAAACATTTCTTGACTTGAATGAGATGGTTAGAGTCCTTTATCAAGAAAGGAATAAGAAGCTAGAAGAAGAAATGTCCAAACTTCACAAGGAAGGACAGGGATCATCAGGAGGCCACAATGATGAAGATAAATCAAAGAAGGGAAATGGAGGAAATGGAGATAGTGGAAAGTCACCATCATCACCCTCATCTTCATCCTCATCATCCTCTACTTCATCTTCAGTACACAACCATACAAGTCAAAGACACTGGTAAAAGTCATTTTCTAAAACTTGATGTTAAGTTTGAATTTCCAATGTTTAATGGTGAAGTCAATGCAAAAAAGCTAGATAATTGGATTATGAAATTGGAGGTCTATTTGAGAATCCAAAATTTTCATGATGATGATACCAAAATACAACTAGCTTCATTGAGGATGGAAGGTGCAACACTTGTTTGGTGGGAAGCCAAGACAAAGGAGGAGATCAAGAAGCATGGTGAGATTATTCTATCATGGAATGATTTCATTTCTGCAATAAAACAATAGTTTTATCCATTAGCTCACATGCAGAAAGCCATAATGGACTCACAAATTTTTAAACAATTGAAAGGACAAAATGTACAAGTTTATACTCAATAATTTAGGAGAAGATCTCTCTTATTAGGAGTAGATTTGCAGAGCCAAGACACTTTGCTCAAGTATATAGGAGGCTTACATACATACCTAAGACATACTATCCTCATGTTAAACCCTACAAGCCTAGATGAAGTTTGTGTACAAGCCACACACTTACAGGCAAGCGGAAAAAAAAACATAGATGAGAATGAGGAAAATAAGTTTAAAGGAAAATGGAAGAAAAAGAGAAATGCAAATATAAAAAAAGAGAAAGGAAAATTATTTTGCAAAAACTGTTCTAAAAATAGCCATGATGAAGACCATTGTTGGAAACTTAATCCAGAGTTGAAACTAGAAAGTTTTAAGGCCAAAGAGGGAGGCCAAGGAGAAAGGAAAAACTGTTGCAATAGCTGAACAAGACTTAGGGTCAGATTTAGGAGATGAAACAAAAATCATAGCTATGGGACTAAAGAACATGAAGGGGAATAATATTGAAACTAAACCCAGTTCTAGTATATCTAAATGTCACATACAAGCTCCAAATGAAGAAGAGAGAATTGAACTGTTTCATGTGAGGGTCATTTCCAAACATACCAAGGTTGACACATTTTTTGACAGTGGGTCACAAGAAAATTTAATCTCTGAATACTTAGTCAAGAAACTTAATCTTGAGACCATTCCACATCCAAAATCATATCCACTTGATTGGATTTGTAAGGATGAAAATTTACAGGTTTCAAAGAAGTGCATGTTGCGCTTTGCAATAACTGCACATTTCATTGACACAGTTGAATTAGATGTTGTTCCGCTTGATATAACAGGTATGGTGTTGGGTAGTCCTTACTAGTATGACAGGAAAGCAATCTTCCATCGCCATGAGAACAAATACCATTTCTTCAAAGATGGAAAGGAGTATATTGTGAGAGCTTATCGTAAGAAACTAGACGCTTCTTTAGTTAATGCGGGGAAAATGAAGAGGCTAGTCAATGCAATCCAAAATTTGACATTTATGACGATTAAAAAAAGAGATATGTTACATCAACCTTTTCAAACAAATGTTGATGTATGTAATGAATTGTTTCAGTTTGAAAGAAATTTGTCTTTGAAAGAAGATGACAAGTAGTTGCAGTAGTCGATATTGGTGTTGAACGGTGCTGAAAACAAGGTGTCAGTGCAAGAAGTTGCAAAGGTCAAAGAGAGAAAAAAGAAACTTGGAAAAGAGGGCATAGGATTCAGAAATGTTCATTTATGGTTTCCAAAAGGCATGGTACAATGGCGAAGAAACTTGGTCAAGAATTGACACAAGTTTAAGACAAATTCAACAAAAAATCGCAATAAGGACAGAGCGCAAGGTGAGAACAATTCCAAGTTTCCTTTGACTATAGAACAATGTAGAAACAATATGTTTACTACAAATTTAGGTTGATGTTCTGCAAATTCAAAAAATGTGTAGCATGACAGTGTCAAAGACAACAACGAATGGTCAACGGAATCAAGGAGAAATTTGTCTTTTCATGAAAAGCTCCAATTAATGAAATTAGGGAAATTTTAGTGGATAAAGATTGGAAGAGTAGGGACACAGTCTCCTCATCTTCATGTTCAGTAATCCAGAGAGATTTTGGGGTCGAAAAGCTTCCCAGTGGGGAGGTGTGATCAGGAGATCATGTGTTATTCTCAAAAACGAAAGTGCTCGAAACTGTATCGAACCTGAGCTACAAGAAAGGTCTCGTCATTTCGATTCCAGTGCCGCAAACGGTTCGAAAAACTGATGTCGTATGAGGAAGATATCGCGTTATATTTTTTTTTCCAAACAACTAAAATTTTGTAATTGGGATGCCAGTCAGCATGCAGTTACAGTCAGCAGGTGGCATATTCTGGGTAATATTCCCTTTTTTCACAGCCAATTAGAATTTAACACATGGCTTAATCTGGGTCATTTATTTTGTGGTACGAGGTTGGTTTTTTCCCGTTGGATGACATGTACAAGTTTTAAAGTGGCCCTTGGATGGGCGACATGTGGCAAGCCCAGAGGCTGCCATGTGTCCCCAGGAGGTTGTAGCAAAATTTTGGTGGAGTTAGGGCAGGGGGGCCGATCCCGCGACCTCCGCTTGCCCACGTAAGCCTCTGACCATCTCATTTTCCATTTAGTTCTTAACATAATAGTCTTCAAAATCATTTTATGTTGTATTGAATTTCATTTTGGAGGGGGGGACCGCGAGCGGTCCCAACCTGCTGGCGGCCCCAAAGATATCGATCACATGAATTTCGAAAAAACCGAAACATCTAACGTTTAAGTGGCGGCTACCAACCTTAACCCCAGTTTCGATGGACGAGATCACATGTCGCGGTGACATTCAAACTGCAACGTGACGGTTTTATAAAAAGTAACCTCCAACAGTGGGTAAGTGCTGTCACATGCGCGTTCAGTTGGCATATAATAGGACGGTTACATAAAACGTAAACCCCGGCAGAAAAAAAAATAACATTCACATTGGCGTAGTTTGGTGGGTTCTAATGCTATGGTTTTCAGAACCATATAACTCCAAGTTCCATGCCAAAAGTGGAGTTCTCAAATTTTAAATCGCACAGTTTATGGCGAGGGGTCGGCTTGTGACCACCCTGCCCTAACCATTTCACTTTCATTCAAACAGTTAGAGTTAGCGAAGGTTAAGCGCGCCACCAGAATTGGCGGAATTCACTAAAATAGCTGCAGTTAACTGCAGTTGTCCACTTTTAGTGGAGTTTTTCTAGTTGACATTAGGAAAAATGCATTGGGAGGTCAATTTTCGACCAATTTGGGTGAAACAAGAGTCTACCTAGACTAATTTGAGCATTCTAGAGCCATTGGTGCAGAGAAAACAACCATTAGAGGCTTGTAAACACATATAATCTACAATTTTGTGCATAATTACAAAGAGGGACATGCCATTGGTAGCTGGACCAACAGATGTAGCCTAGGAATGGTGAACTTCTTCATCATGCCTACTATGTAAAACTTATGTGTGATTGTATTTATCTATTATACACTGCTATTTAGTGTTTTTAGGCTTATTTTTATGCTTTAATTTCACAAATTCATCTATGTTTCATGGTTAAAACACTCATTCCTTAAGCAAACAAATGAAGACAACTTGTACATGTTTTTAATACTGAAAGGAAACTTAGCACAGAAAAAATAATACACTCCTTTTAGATCAACCTATGAGATCTAACATGCATGTAGAATTCATTGGACAAGATTCACAAGAACAACCTTGGAAGACAATTCCTTGACGAAGATTTCCATCCAGGTACCAACATATTTTTCACGGCTATTGTTATTCATACGGAAATTTGGTCATAAAGCTGTAGAATGTTGCACGTACCCTAGGAACCAATACAATTCAAGGGTATCTTTCAAATATGAACCTCCCAGGGCTCAACGAAACATCAATAAATTTGAACATTTAAGAAATAATGTGGAATGTTACAAATGTCGACACTTTTGACACATAGCAAGAGAATGCAGACTTGAAAGTCCTCCAGAAGAATCTTCGAAGCCATAGAACGAACGAACATGGAAGAAGAAGAAGAATGATAATTGTGCTCTTGCTCTAAAGGCTCAAAACAACAAATATATGTGGTATGTTGATAGCGGTTGATCAACGCATATGACTGGAGATAGAAATAAATTTGTGTCTCTAAAAGAGAAGAAGGATGGAACCGTATCCCTTGGAAATGATGGATCTCCAAATGTTATAGGATCAGGTACCGTCACTCTCGGAAGAAAATATGTTCTAGCCAAGAATGTTCTATTAGTTGAAAACATGAATCACAATCTGCTTAGTGTTGGAAAAATGTGTGATCAAGGACACATAGTGCTATTCAACTCCGAAAAATGTGAAATCAGGAAAGGCAGGTATGGTAAAATTGTGGCTACAAAAATTCGAGCTCCAAATGACATATATGTTCTGGATGAAGCAACTAAAGCATGTCTTCTAGCTAAAGAAGATGAAAGTTGGTTATGGCACAAACGAATGGGTCACATAAAATTTGACAATCTTGTCAGGATAAGCAAAAAGGAAGCAGTACGAGAAATAATGAAAATCTCAAAACCTTCCAACACACTATGTGAGGCCTGTCGGCACGGTAAGCAGAAAAAAGTCTAATTTAAAACAAAAGAACACTTTGCATCACATCCATTGGAATTGATACATACTGATCTATGTGGTGCTGTGAGAAAAAAAGGCTTAGATGGAGAATTATATTTAATGTTAATGATAGATGAATATATCAGGATGATAGTCCTCAGTTTCCTAAGGAAAAAATTTGAAGAATTGAGTGCTTTAACATCTGCAAGGAGTTCGTCGAAAATGAAACTGATTTAAAAATAAAATGTTTAAGTTCAGATAATGGCATAGAATTCACTTCCAAATTATTTTAGCAATACTATGACGAAAATGGAATAAAAAGACAATTTTCAACATCATGAACACCTTAGCAAAATGGAGTTGTTGAAAGAAAGAACAGAACCATACAGGAAAAGGGTAGAACAATGTTGAAGGACTCAAAATTGGATGAAAATTTATGGGTTCAAGAAATTTTTACGACAATATTAAATATGAACCAAACTCTTCTCAGAAATAATTGCAACAAGACCCCATATGAATTATGGAAAGGAAGACCAGCTAATGTAAAATATTTCAGAATCTTCAGAAGAAAATGTTATATCAAAAGAGAAGATCAAAATTTGGGTAAGTTTGAATCACGAGTTAATGAAGGTATCTTTGTTGGTTACTCACGCAAAAGAAAGGCCTATAAATGCTATAATCTAAGTCGAAAATAGATAGTGGAGAGCATAAATGTTACATTTGATGAAGATGGTGTTATAACGAATAATGATGAGGATCTAGAATCTTTGAAACTTGAGACAGAGGCTGAAAAAGACACAGAGAAAATTCTAGAACAAAAAGAAACTATCAACCAGGAAGAAGTAAACAATGATCATCAAGATATACCGAAACAACAACAAGAAGCTCCTCCAAAGAGAACAAAATAATGGATTCAAAAGAACCATCCATCAAATCAAATCATTGGTGACATAAATGAAGTTGACAGCTTCGTTCATCACAAGAAGCTCACATTTCTTTTCTAGCAACCTTTGAGCCTAGTATTTTTGAGGAAGCCAGCCAGAATGAACATTAGGTAGAAGCTATGAATGAAGAATTGGATCAAATTGAGAGGAATAACACCTGGGAATTAGTTCCACGACCAAAAGATAAAAATGTCATTAGGACTAAATGGGTGTTCAGGAACAAATTGAATGAAGATGGACAGGTTACCAGAAACAAATCAATATTGATTTGCAAAGGCTATGCACAAGTGGAAGGAATTGATTTCGACAAAACATTTGCACCAGTTGCCATAATGGAAGCCATCCGAATGTTTCTCTCTTATGCATGTTCAAGAAAAATCAAAGTCTACCAAATGGATGTTAAGACAGCATTTCTGAATGGCGAATTAGAAGAAGAAGTTTACATCAAACAACCTGAAGGTTTTCTACCATCAGAAAAAGAAGACTATGCTTGCAGGTTAAAGAAGGCTCTATATGGTCTCAAGCAGGCTCCTAGAGCATGGTATGCTCATCTTGATGGATATCTACATCAAC
Organism: Pinus albicaulis; assembly: GCA_034641835.2. NCBI lineage: Eukaryota > Viridiplantae > Streptophyta > Pinopsida > Pinales > Pinaceae > Pinus > Pinus albicaulis. The sequence continues at coordinate 1,128,928,364 of CM076582.1, forward strand.
AAGGGTTCAATAAAGGTATTTTTGATAGAAATATTTATGTACAAATAGATAAAGATAATTTAACAATCATCGAGGTATATGTGGATGATATAATATTTGGTAGAAATGATGATCGACTAATTAAGAACTTTGCTACAAATATGCAAAGTGAGTTCAAGATGTCTTTACTTGGTGAGCTGAAATACTTCTTAGGGCTTCAAATATCTTAGAAAAAGAAACAAATATTTATATGTCAAGACAAGTACATCAAGAAAATGCTTAAGGAATTCAAATTGGAAGATTTCAAACCCATCCTTACTCTGATGGTAACAGGTTGAAAATTGAGCATAGACAACTCATCTAATTATGTGGATCAAAGGTTGTACAGTTCTATGATTGTTAGTCTTCTATATGTAATGACCTCCAAGCTAGATGTTATGCAAGTAGTTGGACAAGTAGCAAGATTCCAAGCAACACCAAAAGAATCACATATTATTGCCATCAAGATAATTCTTCAATATCTAAAGGGCACAACAGAATATGGCTTGTGGTATCCCAAGGGTAACAATATCATCATTCAAGCCTTTATAGATGTAGATTGGGCAGGAAGCGTTGATGATCGTAAGAGTACTAGTGGAGAAACATTCTATCTAGGTGGTTGTCTCGTATCATGGTTGAAAAAAATCAAACCTCAATCTCGTTATCTACAGTGGAAGCAAAATACATTGCAGTGGTAGCTTGTTGTACTCAAGTCCTTTGGATGAAAAAAAAATTGCAATATATTCAAGTACAATTCAGTGAGCCTATTCTCATCTTCTATGATAACACTAGTGCCATCAGCATCTCCAAGAATCCTGTTATGCATTAAAAAACAAAACACATTCCGATCAAATATCATTTTGTTAGAGAACAAGTCGTTGAAAATAATATCAAACTTGAATATGTTGGTACAAAAGAACAAATCGTTGATATCTTCACTAAAACTTTACCTCGTGAAGAATTTTAATATCTTCACGAGAAGCTTGGGATTCTCCCAAGTTCTCATTAGATTTTCCTTATTCAGGATATAAAGGGGGAGTGGAAGTGTGTACAGGTCCGCAGAATAGTTGTGTGTCAGGGGGAGTTACCCTTTTCCATTGACATCAAAGGGGGAGAGAATGTTGTAGGAAGAGGTGTCATGATTGCAGGGGGAGTACTTGTGTTGCCATCAATGCCAAAGGGGGAGATTGTTGATCAATGGTTGTCATTGATGTCAACCCAAGTAGCACCAGGGGCTACCCTGATATTGCATGGGAATGTCGACCTAACAAATTACTATATTACAAGTCAAGGATATTTTTCATGGTTTCTACTTGTCGAGATGTTTCTGTTGATGTATGGCATGCCACGTAATTCTTCACGTTTTGAAAAATATTCATGTTTGAAGTTAATAACCTAGTTAGTGGGCTAAAACCCAATGGGGTTGTGGCATGACACTAATAATTGGTTGTGGTCATTGAATAGTCAATAGTTAATAATTTTTAAGTTCCTAAAATCCCTCCCACGTTCACTTGTTGAAGTCCCTCTCAACCTAAGAATTTATATAAATTGTGATCCTCATATCCACCTCATGTAGGGATTTCACTACTTGAAACAGGTCATTGTGGAATTTTCGCTATTTTTTTTTTTATATGAAGGTTCAGAAGCTGAAATTTTTATGAGGGGAAGTAGAAATCTCGAGGAAGCTCTTGTAAAAATTTCAGATCATGATGCGAAATATTTTTGGAGATATAATCTGTGGAAGTTAGGATTTTTGCAGGCCCTTGATATTCATCTCAAAGAGGTGACCTTGGAAAAATCGTCATAAATCTCTCTTCGAGTATCAGATTGGAATTTTGTAAGAACTAGAAGATAGTGCATAGACTATAGTTTTCTTTATATCAATTTCAGAGCCGAATTAGGAAACAATGACATGTGGCACGTCGTACAATTTTTCTCTACTGAAACAATCCATAATTACGTCATTGTGAGAGATTGGGCATAACTTTGCCTTGAAGAATCCAAATTGGGTCAGACCTGTGGCATTGGAAAGAAGACTTGGAGGAAAAATACAGGACCAAAAATCACATATTGGGGATCTGAAATAAAAGAGATACAACATATTCAATATCGAGCTCCTAGAAGGAAAGAAAAGGCTAGATCATGTGATGTCAAGGGTTGCAAAGGACCAGAATTTCTAGGGCAACAAATTAAAGCAAGGTGCAACAAAGGTAAGCTCCAGATAAGTATATTATGTATATGCATGTTCATCTCTTAATTGCATTAGGTTATTTGTATTCTAATTTGTTTTGTCTATTTAGCACTGACATCTGCTATGCAAGATGAGATAATTTTTTCAATTATCATGTCATGGGCATTTCCTTGAATACTTTTTGCAGGTATTATATATTCATCAAGATAAGACTCAATGCATGATGTGATGTTCTAAAGAGTGAGAAAGGGTAGCATGACAAGAGCAACAATCAAGGTGCAGAACAACAACCAGAAGGTCATCACATGAAGTGTTCACGAGGCCAACACTGCATATAGTCATTGTAAAGGTATCATTATATTGAGTCATTGTAAAAGCATCATTGTAAAATTTGTACAAGTGTCTATCTGCCAAGATTTGAAGAGGTAGTGTCGGGAGGTTTAGGATCATCATTAGGTATTTGTGTCATAGTTGGGGTTATGGTCTAGTGTGTCTTCTTCTTCTACATCATTCTATATCATTGTAAAGTGGACCATTTTCCCAGGAACGGGAATCCAGTCTTATTTTATTATTCTATAGGGTGGTAGGGTGGTGCTAGGGTGAGCTGTAGCTCATTGGGTGTTGGGTCATCCATTCAGTTGACTACTGAAGAATCTTGGACGTTGGAGCGTCCATCTAGTGGGAGCTCGAGAAGAATGATTTTTTAGATTCTAGGAAGTTTGAGCTTTATTTTCAATTGGATTTGAATATTAAAGAGTTATTAGAAAATCATTCAGGTGTTTTTTGTCCTAGAGGGGGCTTCCACCTTAAAAATTGTGTGCATTTGTGTTCCTTTTTTTTACTGCTATCATTGTACAAACACTGATTATAATTGAAGATTAACTAATGCTCTGAAAGATTAATAATAATACTAATTGAAAGGAATATTGATTCAACCCCCCTCTCAGTATATCAAACAATGTAAAATTCACGTCCCTATCTGATAATACAGTCTTTGGGATGCCATGCAGTCTGAAAATATCTCTCATGAAGATATTTTCTATTTGCACAGTTTTGTAAGTAGACTATACAAGTATGAAGTGTGCTTCCTTACCCAGTCTATCAACCACCACCATAATGGGGTAATTATGTACTTTTGATCTTGGTAGACTAGTAATAAAATCTAGTGATATAACTTCCCACTTCCATTGAGGTACTGGTATAGGCTGCAACAATCCGGCTGGGTGTTGATGCTCCACCTTAATCTGTTGACATTCTAGACATTTTTTTAAGTACTCCGCAATATTTCTTCGCATACTATGCTAGAAATAAACTTTTCTAATCGTTGTCAACTTTTTTTGGTATCCTGGGTGTCCCGAATAATTACTACAATGATACTCATTCATGGTCAACTCTTTTAAACTCATTCGATTTGGAATGTATAACTTTCCTTTGAAGGTTAACAATTGGTCCTTGTTGATTCCATAATCAGAAGGTTTTTCCTGTTTTCTATTTTCCTCCACATGCTGCCATAAAAATGGGTTTTCAGGATCCTTCTCGGCTTCTTCTTTTATATCATCTATAAATTTACATTCGATTTGATTATAACAAAGTTCATATATACAATGAAGTTTCCTGCTTAAGGCATCCGCGACACAATTTTCTTTTCCTTTTACATGTTTTATATCAAAATCAAATTCACTTAAGAAGGAATTCCACCTTGCCTGGCAATCATTTAAATTAGCTTGCTTAAAGTAGCTGGTTAGGCTGCTGTGATTGGTCTTTAACAAAAATCACTTCCCCAAAAAGTAGTGCCTCCACACTCAGAGTGCATGCACTACTACTGTCAGTTCTAAGTCATAGGCTGAATATCGTTGTTCATGCTCCTTTAATTTTCTTGATTCATAGGCAACCACCCTTCCTTCTTACGATAAAATTGCCCCAACTCCTTCCTTACAAGCATCGGTACATACCTCAAATTATTTGTTGGGGTCAGCTACCCTCAACATTGGGGCAGTGGTCAACAAATGTTTTAACCTTTCGAAACAATTATGACACTCACTGGTCCATTAAAATTCTTTTCCCTTTCACTACAAGGATGTAATTGGAAAAGAAATCTTCGAGAATCCTTCTATGAATCATCGATAATATCTAGCTAACCCCATAAAGGAACGGATATCCACCACATTTTTGGGTACTCTCCATTCCATAATTGTTTTAATTTTCTTTGGATCGACCGTTATTCCTTCAGCGGAAATGAAATGGCCTAGATACTGTATTTGTTCTTTGAAAAAATCACATTTGCTAGACTTGGCATAAAACTGATGTCTTCTTAACATTTCCAATACTATCCTTAAGTTCTTCTTGTGTTCTTCCATGCTTTTTGAATAAATCAAAATATCGTCACTGAATATCAGAACAAATCTGTCCAAAAAGGGGTGAAATATGCCATGCATCATCCTCATAAATGTTGCTAGCGCATTAGTTAAACCAAATGGTAATACCACTAACTCGTAATGCCCATATCAAGTACGAAAATCAATCTTGTAGATATCCTCGTATTTAATTCAGATCTGGTTATATCAAGATCTTAAGTATATTTTCAAGAATACAGTTTCCCCCTTCACCTGATCAAATATATCATCTATTCGTGGTAATGTATACTTATTTTTTACTGTTAATTTATTGAGTTGTCTATAGTCCATGCACATTCACATGGTTCCATCCTTTTTCTTTACAAACAACACCGGTGCTCCCCAAGGAAACACACTTGGTTGAATATACACTTTGTCCAACAACCCTTGCAGTTGCATTTTCAGTTTAGTTAGCTCTGGTACACTCATCCGATATGGTGCTCTTGAAACTGGTGATGCTCCTGGCATCAGTTCAATAGTGAAATCGATGTCCCTTCTTAGGGGTAAACCTGGTATGTTTTTTGGAAATACATCCATGAAATATTGTACTACTGGTATGCTTTCCAGCACAGGGTATTCTCCTCAGAATTAGAAAAACCCACTTGAATGGAATATATCTAACATCCTTTTCTAATACACTTACTCAATTGGGAGGTTGTGACAGGACACAACTGTAAGGGCTTCTTAATAACTTGTAATTTTTGAGGAGTTGCATCTTGCATTCTGTAATATATAATCTTCTCTTTACAATCTATCATAGACCAGTGTCTCTCCAACCAATCCATGCCCAATAGTACATCATAGGATCCCAAAGGCAGTACATTTAGCTCCACATTTGACTATTTTTTCCTAATTTCCAGAGTACAGTTTGAAACTTTGGAACAAAATTTTCTCTTTGCCCTAGTGTTAGCTATACCAGCCAGGGGATTTTGAATTTCTGACTTTGTAATTTATAGTTTTCTATTATTATGGGGTTTACATAACTTAAACTGGCACCTGGGTCAACCAAATATAAACAGTTTGTGAAAGTAACTTACCTTCCAGTTCTATCATCGTTGGCTGGTAATCCACCTGCCGATCTTCCAAAACTGCATTAATTTTGGATATATTCCAGGCCACATCTCCCACTGTGGAAGCTTCTTGCAGATTAGCTACTGATTCATTTATTCCCCACTATGGTAAATTCTTATAATAGTGAGCCTCGCCACACCCCCAACACTGTAGAGGTGGTTCTGGGTTTGTCCATGTTCTAGCTTGCTGGAAGCCTCTATAGGTTTTTCTTCTGTATGCCAACAAGTTATTTGATGGTTTCTTCTAATCTGTTTGGTTATTGAATTTCTTGCAGAATTCTTAAAGTTATTGGTCCTAAAATTTTTGTAATTTAATTTTTTTTTCTACCCTTTTATTGGCTGCCAATTTTTTCCTATTTCTCCTTTTGCCTTGGACTGCTAGAAGCACATTCTCTCTTTTCAAATTGCTTTGTCCATGGTCCTTGGATTTATGAACTCAATTCATTCTTTCATGTGGGTCAGTAAACTACTCAAGAACCGCTGAACCTTAGCCTTTTCATCTCTTAAATAAGGAACATATCTTAATAAGGAAGTGAACTTGGTTATGTATTCATCCATTGTCATTTGACTCAATCTCAAATCATGGAATTCTCTGGATTTTTCATCATAGAAACATTATGTTAGATATTTGTCCTTGAATTATTGATAAAATTAATCCCATGTCACGTCTTGGTCTTCGATACTATGGACATTCTTGACTTCCTCCCACCACAGGGTAGTTTTTTCTCTTAATTGATAGATGGCCAACCTGACTTTAAGGTTACTGTTGTACTTGTAAACTTCAAAGTATTTGTTCATATTAATCAACCAAGATTCTACCACCTCCTCTGCTTCTCCATCAAACGTAGGTGGTTTAATATTTCAGAACTCACCTTGTAATTCCACTTTTTATTTCTTGATTTCTTTTTGTTCTGACACGTGACCAGACTAAGCCGCATTATAGTTTCTATTCTTGTTATTTCGTTGTGAATGACTTCTTTCCAATCTATCATTAGTTTGGTCCTTAGCTTGTCATTCATTTTCTCCCTGCGTATCTCTTTCAGGACTGGGTTGTATCACTCCTTGATTTTGTTTATCGGAAAGGCTTTTGAGGATCCTTTCCTACTCTTGCATCAAGTGTTCATTATCACTCCTAACCTAGACCATTTCTTCCTGTAACTTCTACACAGTGCTTAGTTGTATACTGGTTTGATGCTGTTGTTCTTCCAGAAGTCTACTAGTTTGTTGATGCTGATCTACACTAAGTTGAATCCACATTTCTAGATTCATTTTCAGGTGGAATTGGTGTGTGGGTTCCCCTTCATTCTGGGGTGCTTGCTGTGTCGATCCCCTTATCATTTTGTCTCCTACTATGTTATTTTCTTTTATGTGAACCATTTACAGACAACAATTTATCATGTTAGGTGACCCATTGGGTCCCAGCGTATGAACGTGGCTCTGATACCACTTGTAACATACATAACAGTACAACAATAATTTTTTTTACTTATTTTACCTTTTCATATAATTCCAATATTAATATTTGTGATCATAGCAGAGTTAATCCTGTATGAATATTAATTCAACTTAACACTAGCCATATGATAGTTACAATTCGGATATTCCACGTGGATCATCATTCTTTTATGATAACAATCAAGTGCCTTACCTATATTCTTTGATTTTCTCGACACCCATGCTTGTAATCATGTCATAGTAAGAAATATAATCTTAGGTTGATTAGAGGATGTAATTTAATTCATGACACATATCATTAATACTCTGAAGGGACAATGCGATGGTTGGCAGATCTCTTAACTAAGACATATGATTGATCCTTTGTTAAATAATGTTCACCGTAGATTATGAGTTATTAGGAGGATATGAATTGTTTTACCCTTCGCATGGGGATATGGGATGTACAGGTGACACTTACCATTCTGGTCATCGTTGGATCTGGGGTTAAAGATCTACGGTGGAGATCTCTCAGTACCCGTTTAGGGTATCGACCCCTCTCAACCCTAACTAACTCTTCATTTTCCTTCGAGCTCAGTCGGCATTGCCTCTCTACAACCTTGCTGCTACCCTTGCTCTGTCGACCTGCATACAGCATTTCAGCTCAAGCTTTGGCTTGCCATGGCGCTTCAAATAGGTAACATGATTGCTCCTATAGTTTTTTAATTTATCCCCTTGCGGCAACGTAAGATCCAGTTCTTAAGTTTGAGAAATATCTTTACTTTATTACCCGTAGGTGAATTAATAGTTTGTCTCTACTTCGTTTCTAAGCACTTAGTCTTGGTTATATAGATTCCTTTGAGTTTCTAATTATTTTATATGGCTGCCGAAACTTCATTCTCGACATATGTTTGATCCAGTTTCTGCTGCCGATTTCTAGATACAACTTTCTTACCTCCACACCCGGTAAGCCATCCAAATATCGTAATTTCCAGAATTAGCTATTTCTTGAAATTAATTACCCTGTCAATTTATTTGCATTAACTTTCTTTTTACCTTGTTTTAAATTCCTCTTAACATTTATTTGCGCAGGGTTTCCATCATAGCCTGTTGAGTATTTTAGACAAGGTAATGTAGTCTTCACTATGTTTTTCTTAGTTTTTATCCTTCGTTCAACAAATAGGAAGGTATATTTTCTAATGTTCTATGATTTTGGGCTTTGAAGTAGGTAATCTCTTCATCGTTCAAATGGCAAGGATTTACAAAATACGTTTGTCGATTTTCGAAATACTACGGTTTCATAACCAACTCTGCCCTTTTCTTCACTGGTACTTAATTCACCATTTGGGTTTTTAGATTCCTGAGTATATTCCTCCATATTTAGTTCTTTGATACATACAAAATTATGAATATGTATTATTTATTATGGCACCAATTTCCGTTTACCTTAGCTTTCTTGACTTTCGAGGGCTTCGCCTTGTTTGAATAGTTTACATGCAATTAAGATTATATTTTATAATTTGTTACTTCACTTTCTTACGGTTGTTGGTCGAATTCTTAGCCCAACCTAAAAGGAGAGTTCCTCAGTGCGACAGGATTTATTGTTTTCTATTTTTGGAATGATTTGTTATTTGACTCCTGTATTTTCGAATAGATGAGTTATTTGGTCCTCTCTTAAATACAATTTTCCTCTATGATTAGAGATTAAAAATTGATGATTTCTCGTTTTATATAACAATGTTATATTTAATCTTTTTTTTTACTTGAGCATTCGTGTTAATCTCAACTATTTGCGAGGATAATCGTTTTCCTTCTTACCTGTAACATAATTGTTTTTTTGCAATAATTATAGTAATAATGTTTTGATGTTGAATATATTTACATTGCCAGTTGTTTTTCTGGGTTTCACTACCTATGCTATGTCTAGAATTTTGTATGTGACTAATCTGTTCAAGACAGAGGTTTTATCCCTTCTTTCAGGAACTAATACTGTAATATTCCTTTTGTCATCTTATTTTCTTAGTTCCAGCTTAGTAGGGATGTCCGGACCATCTGAATTTTGAGTTGTTTTTCTGTAACTCATTATGTCCGAGTATATCATAGATTAAACAAAATAAAAACCAGTTTTGGTCTAGGGTTTCGATTATGGAACTTGAACTAAAAAATTTTCCGGTGTTTAATTCCATTAGTTATCTCTTATTTTCTCTTCTTGATAACACATACATTAATTATTTTATGAACTCAAGCAATAATTCTAATAAATATAATTTTTACACATTCTGCATAATATTAAATTTTCTGCTGTAATTCTTGGATACTTTAAGAGAAATACAAATAAAGGTAATTACAACAATGTCTGTGTAAAAATCACCATTTCCTAATTTAAAGAATGTTTCCATACTAAATATATTTTCTATCTAAACAACGTTGCTAGTTCTTAATTCTTCTGCGGTATGTTTACTTCTCTTGCTTCAGAGCTTGCTGATGATTTCATCTCTACCATGAGATAGGTGATTATGTACTCTTCTCCCCACGTGCTCTATGCCTGAGATGAGTTGTTTAACATAAAATTTTAGAAGAGACCTCGGGACCCCTAGTCCAGTACTCTTCTTTTCAGGATTCAGGAACACTGAGTGTTTCCATTGGTCACCACCAGCTCAGGAACTCCCACTCTCTTTCTTCCTCTCCTTTCTATCTTCAGTCATAGAAACCCTTTTCCTCACTAGGATGCACTTTTTATCCCCAAAGGAAAGGTAATTGTTTTTAATTGTTTTATGTTCAACCACTCTCAGTTCTTGGAATACTTTTATCATTGGTATTATTTTAATTTTATGGAACCACAATCCATAATTAGATTTCATTTCCAAAAGAGAGTTAATTTATGTTCATCTTTCGTAATCCTTTTCTCAAAACAAATGAATGTTTAGTCTTTTTAAAATAAATAACATAACAATTTAGTTTTCATTTAAGCCAACTATTACACTCTCAGCATTGCTAACCTTTTAGTACACGATTATCTTGCTTGCTTTTACTTCGAGAAAGACTATTTCTTCTAATTTATGTCTGGTGGCTTTTTGAAGGCATTCAGTTCTGGTCTGAGCTGTAAAAACAACATTCCTCAGGTGCTGGTGATTTTATTTGCAGAGAGGAGTCCCTCATACTTAATGTCATCCCAAGGTATCACTACCGGTTAACCAATTCCATGTCTCTATATTTTATTTAAATTTACATAAAATACCATATAGCCATCGAATTTAGTAAATATTATAAAATTGGAAATAAAAATATTAACAATAGACAAAATAAAATTATTAATTTTAAAATATTTTTATTTCCATTTAATATAATGCATTTAAAAAATATAAACACATCTATCCATTTAAACTAATTATATTTATCTGAATGCCCAAGGATTAACATGTAAAACTTCTCTTAGAGTAGTTCGTTGCAAAGTTTTTCCCTTCTATTTTAAAATGAAAATGAAAATGTAGTTTCTTTATGTTATTGGGCTAAGTTAAGAGAAATGCTCATGTTTAAGTGTTAGATACACACACTAAATTTGATGGGAAAGTTAAATTTGAGAACAACCATGAGTAATTGCAGAGGAAGTAGCACTTCCTTGATGGGTGCTAGCTAGGCATTATAGGTGGCACGATGTTGGTATGCCCCTCCAGTTAACTCACAAGTTTCCTAGCCATCAGACAAGTTTGGGTGTTAATAACCATGCTAAGTGATGATAGGTGAGATTTGGGTTGTTTCATAGAATTTATTTTGGATTACATATCCCTTATTCAACATTAATCTTTAGTGGGATTGCAAATTTCAGCTTTAATTTGTCTCATTTGTAACCACGTTTTTCATAGAGAGTTTGGTTGTCCCTCCACAACCTCACCCCTTTTGGTAGAGTTCACTTTAGTATTTTTGGCATCCTTGGCTTTGTCATTTGTATCTTTTTTAACCACGTTCTGTGTAGAGAGTTTGGCTTTAATTTGTTTCCTCCACAACCTCACCCCTTTTGGTAGAGTACACTTTAGTATTGTTGGCATCCTTGTCTTTGTCTTCCCAGTGACCTTGACTTTGGCATCCTTGGTCTTTGCATTTGTCTGTGTTGGCATCTTTGTCTTTGAGTTGCTTCATGGATTGTATTTTGCATTCTCATTTTGTTACAACATTGCCTCTTTACCACTCAGTTTGGATTTAGTGTTATGGACAACCTCAAAATTGGTTTTATCACATTGGCCCATCGTCTCTTTACAAATATTTAGATTAGGAATAGGTTTTTTTTTGGTCATGTAGAGAGAATTTTATACCCTAGCGTTATGTTATACATTTGCATATAGTTTCATTTTTATGTAGTGTATGTACTTTACATCATGCTAATATTATGCTGTTACAATGATATTATACTTTTATTTTTATATCATGCATGCCTTTTTTGTAGGCAGATACTATATTACATATGATTACATTGTTCACCCACAAAGGACTTGAACTTGGAACCTAAGGGGACCAAATTCCTCGCTCACACAACCATCGCCATTTGGGATGTCTCACCTCAACTATTTTTATATCATGCACGTTATTTACATCATATCAATGTTATAGCTAGATATGAATTGAATCTATTTTTTATTAGTATTAGTGTTATATGGAAGCCCACATTATATGTGACACTGTATACTGTGTTATTATAGTTATTATTAGACATTTTTGTGGTAGGTGTGTTTCAATTCATGGTAGACCATTACATAGTTGAGTTTATGCTTGATGGAAATTTCTTTTACTGCACATGCCTGCTTGAAATCCCTCCACAATTATGTCCGACATCTATATAATGGTGTCTACCACACCAATGAGAGGTTAAATTTTAGCAACCATTATGAACACTTGCAACATATAATGCAACCTTGTCTAATGGGTAGAGGAAAATGACCATTCATCATTGTTGAAGATCATAAGAACTACAAGAGAGTACTTTATGATCTTGCTTGCATAGAGAAGGAACAACATGATTACAATGAAAGATAGATGGAATGCTACTTGGCGAAGAAATATTGTATCTGCATAGGTGTTCAACCATCATATCTGTTAGAGAGTTTGGAATTTGAAATATGGGATAAAATTCAAAATAAGATATGGGAATGAGATAAATGATATTTTACACATTTTAACAAAGTTCAAAAAAATTCTATTACAAGTACTTTATCAACATTGAGTTTTTTTTCCTAGAGAAAATTTTTGGCATTAGGCCCTACCCATGGAAATAAATTGGGCTCACTCTTAGCTCGCAGGAAAGAAAGAGTTTGTTGGTACTTGGTTAGCCCACATTATATACTCACTTAAGAGTGTCCCATAATTACATTATTCCAAAGCATGAACATGTTAACTTATGAGATCTAAATTTGAGTAGGGTGCATCACAATGATTCCTCTCAACCACCAAAGCTAAACTCGTTGATTTTATAAAAAAAGAGTTATTTGTAAATCCTTAATATATTCTATGGAGGAAGTTGATTTATTGAAATACTGAGTGTGTACTAAAGTAAGCAAGAGTCCTTTGAGAACTAGTGCTAAGAGAGTGAAGTGTAAGCAAGGTTCTTGAAAATAGAAATACATAAGGAAGGGAGATCAATATTCCCAGTTTTCATTTATGCAAAAAAACTAAACCCATGTAACCCCATATAGCGGTGTCTACCAACCATAGAAAATCCAATGATGGTTGAGTATCACTTTCACCTGAATGAGGAGAAAATGATAAGAATTTTAAATGAAAAACAGATAGATGTTGAAACACATTTTTCGAGAATAAACATTGTATATGTCCCCATTTTATTGATTATTAACAATTAACACATGATGTAACTATGAATAAATTATCAAAATTAAAAGAGTAATTTTCAAGTTTCGCAATGTATTTAAAGTCATTCATTTATGGTTCATCTCCCATGATCCCAAATAAACCACTTATGTAACTATGGACAAACTATCAAAATTAAAAGAGTAATTTTCAAGTTTCACCATGTATTTAAAGTCATTCATTTATAGTTCATCTCCCATGACCCCAAATAGCCCACTTATGACTAACTTAATAATTAATTCTATTTTTCTTTGTCAAAAATTTATTTTCATTTAAGTAAAGTTTTATTTTAGAAATATCACACTTATATTAGTATTTTAATGCATATCGTTGAATAACATTTAATAAATAATTTTGTGTCTTGTTAGCTTATATGATATTATTATTAGTCCTTTCCCCCTTCGAGGCTCTAGAGACTATTGTAATTAGTTTCTTTGCTGTTATTAGTCGACACGACATGGAAACCGAATAATTCATTTTTACATTTTAAGAAAAGTTTTTTTAAGGATTCAAATGAATATACCTTTCCATCCAATAAAATAGTTTTTTCATCTTATTGGCATCATATAGAGGTGATACTAATATATTCCATAGATTCAAGATCGTTGCAGTAAGAATATATCAAAATTTAAGATCATTGTTGTAAGACCAGGGTAATGGTAGCTTAATGCATTAATCGTAAGAATTTAAAGTTTAATGTTATTTAATTTTGTGGAGTATACCTATATCTTATGTCATATCTCTCACATCTCATGACAGGTGGCCTATATATTATATCATATCTCACATCTCATGACAGGTGGCCCGCATGAGGATGTAAGTGGCGAATGGAGGTATTTATACCTTTCTCATATTCTACAGCTAGAACTTCAACATGTACACGTATTCTCTTGCTTTTGGCCTCTGCCCTGCAACAAATGTATCCCAAGTTTGATTGTGTTGTGAGAGAGCATTTAGGATCAAGAATCTAATCAGCCTGTGATGAGCCATAATCAATCTGTGATGAACCATGTTCTTTTCAACTCTTTTCAGGATTATTTCTTTTTCTCACCATTATTTACATAAGTTGCAGTGACTTGGGTTTCCTCAATGGTGAACACTTAACTACATTATTTGTGTTTTCAACCATTTTTTCACCAACAAGGAAATCTAAGTGCAGATTCTTGACCATAATACATCTTTTCAGGCTCAGGCCAAATAAGCTCATGGGGTCTTCTGTCATGGGGTAGGCTTTGTCATGATTGGATGTATTCTCTATCAGATCATATCAGCAATCTCCTGACTGGTTATTGGTTGGCACCGAGGACGAGGGATCAGAGGTGGGAACTGGAAAAAAGAAGCATAAACAACTGCTTAGGCCAACTAGTTAAGTTTCTTCCCAATTCCCAAAACAACTTCAATGGCCATGGCGATTGAAGATCACTTTCCAACGGTCAATGTGTCTTTATTGCAAGATATCGGTTCCAATGGGTTCATGTCTTACTATGGATCGTCCCATTGTAACAGAGAAGAAAAAGAATTTGTTTGCAAGTTCAGTAGTAACTAGGAGCAACAAAAAGAATAGGAAGGGCACCAACATAAGGCCTTTACTGGTCTTGGATCACTATGAAAGTAAGATCCAACGTCAGTGAACTCAACACTGCCTAGGTTTCCCAAATTCCTTTGTTCAGGAAAAAAGTAATGAATTTCACACTCGTAGTTGATTTATTGTCAATGTAAATGATTAGGAAGAATTCAAGGCTTTGCAAATTTAGTTTTTCCGTAATATTTCTTTGAATGTTTTTTATGCCCAAATTATTTTGTTGAGAAATAAGAAGAATAACAGAAAAACGACAGAATTATAAGAGTTACATTTGTTACAATGAAATTTTTCACCATGACATTTAGCTATCTATATGGGTTCATCATTACCTATTTATTGCTCCCTTAGAGGTCCAAAATCATAAAGTTCCTAAATCAAGTCTTGGAATTGGGGAAAAGCTCATTAAAATCCTAAAAAGCCTAACTCCTCACTTTTCCTAGTCATTTCCTGCGGTACCGCAGTTTATTGCTCTAAAACCTGCGGCACATCTCGCACGTGCTACTCATTAAAACTGCGGACCCCCATAAAAGGTAAAATAAAAGAAAAGTAAGTTCTAGAAGCCTAGTTGGTCGAATATTCTCCCAGCTGGAGGCTTCTATAAGCGTTATCAGGTCGAGCTTCGCCCCTTCCATTCATGAACCTCTATGCCTTCATTAATGGAGCTATCCCTTGGTTTTTGGAGATAAAATCCCTTTATGAGAGGAATTTATCCCTTCCTTATTGGAACTGAAACTACCTCCCTTCTGCTATAAATTGAGACCATGTTTCAATCTCAAGGGTACTGAGAACTTGGTTGTTTAGAGGTGAATTACTGAAGAAATTATACTCTCCACATTTGGCATAATTGGAATGAGAACGATTACATACTCATGTCCATAATTTCATGCTAATTCAGAGAGTTGGAGTCTTGTCAAACTGAGGGAAACAATTTTTCAGGACCCTGGAAGAACTTGTACAAACATCAAGGCGTCAAGGTTGTAAGGTTACTTATCATTCAAAGTTAATACAAATGGATTCTATTTTCTCATTAAGTTATTCATGTATCTCTTTGAATAATTTAATTCTTGGATTCCTTGATCACTAAGATAGATTATTGTTTCTGAATTGTTATATCTTGCAGGTGCTTTTGATCCCTTTTGCTTGTCTTTGATCGTAGATCTTACATGCTGGATTGATATCTTCTGAAGCGACTAGATTGAAGATCAAATAAGCGTTGGACTTCAGGTAGGAGCATCTCTCCATATGTAGTTAATTAATAATTCTGAAGCATAATGGTCTAGAGAAAATGGTTTACATTTGTCTGTTTGTTTCTAGATATCCTTAGGATACTAGGGAGATTGTTCTTGTCCACAAGAAGGATTTTGTCCGTATAACAAAATGGTGACTCCACTGGGAAAAATCTGAACTTAGTTTTCTTTTTCATTTTCATTTTGATGTTTTAAAGATTTCCTTGAGACTTCTTTGATTTTGATTAGCTCAAAACTGGGTTGGGTAGAAGACTCAATAGGATCCCTGACTGTAAATCTGCATTTTTATTTTTTTCTGTACTTTTCTTGCCCTCCACACATTTAAAAAAAAAATAGAGCTGTAGACTTCACAGATTTTAGTGCAATATAGTGTGGTACCACACCTTGTTCCATTAAAAACTATGGACTTCTGGAAATTTTTTGAAAAAAATTAAAATTCTATTTTCTGGAATCCAATTACTTGATTCTTTGTTATTATCCCAATTTTTCTTGACTGTCAAAGACCTCTGTGTGAATTTCTTTCAGCAATTTTTGTGTTTGAAGTGATATTTTCAGCTAGTTTTCATTTTATAAGTAAGTGTTTGTCTTGTCTTCCTGTTGTTGTAAATCAGAAACTTTCATATACCTTAGCTATTTGGTATGTCATCGTTTTATCTGATTGAGTCATTGAACTTGGTACAAGTATTACTCTTATGAAAATTTCCTTATATTTTCATTTGCAAACTTAGAAAACATTTAGCTTGATAAGGTATGAATTTCATTTTTAAAACGTTATTGGATGTTTTTGGTTTTTTTCTGAAATAAGCAGAAAGTTCTTGGTTAGATTACAAACTGAGCTTAAATATCCTCCAACTTTTAGATAGAGTTCAAGATTAGATTTTTATTTTAGTTTTAAATTTTATAATGTTTAATACTTTTAGCTTTCTTTTGGAAGAAGGTTGATTCTTGTTTCTGATTTGAATGATATAGGGAATTTCATTTTGAGCGAAAGATTTGTTTTCTATGAAATTGAGTTCTCCGAATTGTCTTCTTTTCAAAGTTTCTTATGTAGGAAAGAAAGACTTGATGTTTTGAAAATTATTGAAATCTCTCAACCCTTTCATCTAAATAGATTTCATTGAAAAGAAAGGAGTTGTTTCTCATATATATGCATAGTAGCGTATTTTGATTCGGGTCATTAAATATCATCGAAGTTTCACTTTCGTGCCTTTTGTCCTAAGAAACAACCAACTAAAAGTAACGCTTAATTAAAATAAATCTAGAAATTTTATAATTTCTAGGGCTCTTTTCCACCAATATAGCTTAGGCTAGTGTCTTGGAATAGGTTTTAGTTAACTTTCCAAGTTAGTCAAAACAAACAAGTAGTCAATCTTGCGGTAGGAAAATCCAATTGTAGCATGTATGCTCTAGGAAGCTCCTCCTAAAGGAGTCAAGCACGATATCATATCTGAACCAGTGAGGTAATCATACCTATCTCATTGGGAAAGATAGCAGATGTGCATGTATTAAAAACGGTAAACCTCGGATAGACCATTGTCAAGGAGCCTGGGGTCACTTATCGATAAACCTTGGATTATGTCAAGGAGCCTTCAAGGGGATTGAGCTTGTTACTCTGCCCTTGCATGTATGTCAGATCGTAGACTGTTCCCCCAGGTATATGTGTTTCCGTTTGTGACCTTAGTGGCTATAAATTTTACGATTCTTTCCCAAGGTGACGGTGGAGGGAAGGCCCCACTGTACCTGGAGAAGATGTCGACTAGACTCACTTGGATTCTCCAGAGGGTTATCTTCACTCGAGATGGTTTAAGTGGAGAAACTTGCACTGGTCTATTTCATTAAGTAGGTTGTCGGGGTAACTGTTCCAACTGCCAATTCTGCATTAAAATTCTACGATGTTGGATTTCATCACCAACTAGTGTTTTTAGTGCGGTAATCCACTGTTTGTGTGTAGATTGATATCTTAGATTTTTTTTAGGCGTGTGATTCATTTGATTGTTTCCTTAGCGACTTTAGGATTTTTATTGAAATTTTCTTTGATTGTGTGTGTTAAAGGTTTTAATCGTGGCTGAATTACAATCACGTAGAATGCAGAGGAAACCCCCTGAATATATACCAAGCCAATTAGAAAAAAATAAAACTGAAAAAGGACAAACATTAGGGACTAGATCAACAGAACAAGAAGAAACATCTATTTTTATTCATCCCGATTACGAAGTAGATCAACCACAAGAAGCAAAGGATACTCCTCAGAAAATTTCTATTTCCGAACTAGTTGAACTTGCTTCTACAACAAGTGAATTATCACCTTCTGAACCTGAAATTTCTGAGCCAGAAACTGAGTCTGCTACGTCTGAACCTTATTTAGAGTTCGTTACTCCAACTCATGGTCATCCTAATTCACCTAGAGTGAGAGATCGGATCACATAATATCTTCCTCCTGGTCTCGTTAGTATTGAAGAAGTTACTGATGCAGAGGAAGAAGTAGTTCTTCCTTAAACTTAGGAAACTTTAGAACTTAGAGAACGTGAATCAAATTTTTACAGTCCTTTTAGACAAGACGCTTGGTATTCTTCATTGACAAACTTTCTACAAAACGTTGGTCTGAATTATTTTCCACCCCGGATTCCTTATTACCCTACACCAATAGGTTATAGATCTCCATTAAACATGTCTAGTGAGTCATCTATGTTTTCTGAATCTCCAGAAACATTTTTGTATGGTGGTCGATCTATTCCTGCAGGATATCAGTCACTCTCTGGTACTTTCTCAGGAGCATCTCCTTTAACCAACAAACAAATATCGTCATCTGGCCCGAATGAATCAAATACTGGAAATTTGAACAATGAACAAGTTTATATGATGTCTAGAAATATTCCAAACCCCGGACCTCAAGGTAGTAATTTACTGCCTGGGGGAAACCTCAGGGTAGTCAAATACCACCTGGGGGGCAACCTCAAGAACAATACATACGTCAGGGTCAATATCAACCTCAAGGACAGTACATACCTCAAGGTCAATATCAACCCCAGGGATAGTATATGCCTCAAGTTCAGTACATGACTCAAGGTCAATATAAACCTCAAGGGCAGTACCGAGCTCCAGGTTTGCAACCTCCTTTAGGACAACGGTTCTACCGGAACAACAAATGTTACAAGGAAGTAGAAATTATCCAGCTAATTATTAGCCATATGTTCAACCTAGTTATGGTCCTTCTTATATGCAACCTTCAATGGGACCCTCATATCCCATAGTAAATATGGTGTGGGATCCATCCCAAGTCCAACAGAATTTACAGCCCAATCTGCAAGTACCTTATTGTCAAGCTAGAAAACAAGTTGGTTATAATCAAACCCAACAACCAGTCCAGCCTACCATACAAATACATGCATCTCGTCCTGTTCAGCAGCCTGGTCCGAGTACACTTAGAACTCCACCACAAACTGCTGCTCCAACTTTTGTTCAACCTACTACACCTATTTCTCGAGTGTCTACAGCTCCTATTACTACTGCCCTGCAAATATCGGTACAGGTTCTTCAAGTTTCTACTCCGCAGTCTGGACCTACAATTCAGACTACTATTCAGATGCCTGTAGGAAAACCTAGTACAAGTACAGTTATAACAAGTCAACCTCAGTTTAATTATCAACCGTATAAAGGGCAATATCAATATGGACTTGTTCCACAAAATCCATTTTATCAACAACAGCCATATCCTGGGTATACATATCAAACACATGTTCAACCCTAGTATGGCCCGGTTATTCCTGGTTATCCAGGGGGCAGTCCGATTCCAAATGCATAGGCTATTCCAGGATATCATGGATATCCTCCTCCTGAAACTTTTTTAGTTTCACAAGGTTATTAGCAAGACCCTAACTGTCAGTTTCCATTCATAGAAACTTTGGATTTACCTGATTTGTCATGCCTTATGAATGATCCCATCTATTATCATCCGTATTGGCCACCAATGCCAAATAAGTTTCCCAGTGATATCCCGAAATTTGAAGGAAAATCAGGAGAGGATCCTTCTAACCATGTCATGAATTACCACCTCTGGTGTGCATCCAACTCATTGATTGATGATTCCATTTGAATAAGACTTTTTCAGAGAACGTTAATAGGATTAGCTACCAAATGGTACATTGAACTTCCACGAGGCTCGTTTAACAATTTCAATGCTCTAGAAACTGCTTTCTTAACTCATTTTCAGTTGCCATTCATATACGAAAACGGCACAAAATTATTAAATTCACTAAAAAAATCTACGTCTATGTACATATCAGATCATATACATGAATGGAGACGTAGAAGATGTTTAGTGAAAGTTTTTATTCCGGATCAGATATTGACAGAATGGTTTATAAAATCATTACTACCAAAAATCACTGAAGTTGTAGCTAAAGGAGGAGTTGTTATAGAAGAACAAGTCATTTCTCAAGCTCATTACCTTGACTTGGTATATACCTAGTCAGGTACTTTGTACGAGAAAATTCCCGATTTATCGCATCCTGGTCAGATAACAGTAACTCCTTCAGAGTCTCATGTCGCTGATGGTGTAATCGGTTCAGTTAGTACGACTAAGAGTAAGAATAAATCTTCAAAGGTTACTTCTCCCATAATAACTTTACCCGATTCACCAAAAGGAGATTCTTCCCTGGAAACTTACGCCAATATTCACATTGTAGATTCGTCTACCACAAAGCCAAAATTTGGCAACAAGAAGAAAGGGAAGAATAAAAGTAAACAAACTTCATCTCCCAAGGAAAAAACTGAGAAAAATGAGCTGATTTATGATTAACAGAAACCTCGTTATCCTTGTCTTATCTGTGACGAGGATCATTTCACTAAGGAATGTCCACATAGGTCTGAGGTATCTAAGTTCATCAAAGGTTCACCCACACCCACTGTCTTAAAGGATCCTTTTCCTGGTCAAGATAGAAAAATGATTGGATCTTCTTCTAATACATCAACAGATATTTTGATGATGTCTCAAGTAATGGTTGCGACTCGATCACAAAAATATGGAAGTAAAATTCCTGTTACTGGTAAAGAAGTAGAAAATTCTAATTCAACACCAGCTACATCTCCTTTGGTTTCTGATCCACTTCATATTGAGAAACCCAATCTTGATCTAGTAATCAAACTGCCTGCTAAAGGTGTACTTCGTAAATCAAATTTCAATCCACATGCGAGAGCTGCTCAGAACTACAACATTGTTGAAGATTTAGCAATATCTCCTTCAGCAATGTCAGCCTTAGAAGTGCTGCAAACATGTCCAGCACAAAGGAAATTACTCTTATCAGCTATTGGAGCTATATATCTTCAGGATTCGAAGCTTATGGTCTTTTATTTAGAAAATTTTACACCACGACTCCCTCATCAAATGGCTTTTCAGATTCTAGTACTAGTAAAAAACAGACGTTGCTTTCGTACTGTTATTGATGAAGGGGCGTATATGTGTATTATGTTATAAAACTGTTGAAAATCATTTGGTTATCCGACACTTAACCAATCCTCGACAATCCTTAAAGATTTTGACGAAGAGGATTCTAGCCATTCGGAATTTTGCAGAATCTACCTATAGAGGTTGAAGGTAAAACCATAAATTTAGATGTGGAAGTAGTTTATGTCCCTCTAGATTACAACCTTCTTCTGGGTTGAAGTTGGTCTTATGCTATGACTGCCGTCGTATCATCCGTCTTTTGATTAATCATGTTTGCTCATCAAGGAAAGATTGTGAAAATTGATCAGCTCTCATATTATTCGTCTGACCCAGCTTCTACAGATAGTATTCAACTGATCCGGATTTATGCAGGAACGCAACATAATAAACATATAACCATAAATACAGAGATGCATCAGAAATAAAACTTCATTTCATTAATATCAAAGAACCGAAATTTTCTTACAAACAAAATGGAAAACTAGCTAGGGCGCTGGTAGCTATCTCTGAGAAGAGATGTGGCGGCTACAGGCCTCTGAACTGAGTTACAATGAGGCTCAAGGTCCTATTTATTATTGAGAAACAATGGAGAACCCTAAACATCCAAAAACCTAACCCTAGGAGATGAAGCGCCAAAACTATGGGCCCCGTTTGGGTAAATTGGTGTTTCAACTTCCCAGGGACGTAACTTTGGCATACTATCGCCGTTTGACGCTCATGATACATCATTAGAAAGCTCTATCTGACGACTACAAATTTTGCCATGAATATCATTCCGAAGCAGAATGATATTCGTTGGAGGTGCGATGCCCAAAAAACGTCGTTTAGGGCCTCAAAACGGCTCCGGAAGTTCAGGACCCGAAAAACTGCTAAAAATAGTAAGTTATGCCGAAACTGAAAAAATGAAAGAGAAAATGGTGGGGGCCCAAGTGGAATAGGTGGGTGGCCACCAATATCCACCTGGATCATTCCTCCCCCCTTAGGAAGCAATGGTCCCCATTGCGTTAAGTTCCTCCATGAGATGAGGAAATTTCTACTGAACTTGGTCCCTGGTGAACCACTTTCCTTGGTGCAAGAGTTGGCCAGCTTTGACAACCCGATACAGTTGGATCTTCTGTTGGCGAGTGTTCTTGATTTGCATGTCCATGATACAATCTGTGGTGGCATGTTCCATGCAGTCTGGGTTTAACTCTGTTGGTGTGAGTTGTTCTGCAATGTCCGAGGTGTCGAGTAGAGGTGGAAAGTAAGGACGAAGGCGATCCACATTGAAGACTGGGTGCAGACCAAGGAATGGTGGAATACTAAGCTCGAAGGCATTGTTACCTACAGCCTTGGTGATGGTGTACGGCCCGTATCGGAGCGGGCGAAGCTTGCGGTGAGGTCCAGTGAGGCGCTCCTTCTGCAAATGTAGCCATACTTTGTCGCCCACCGGGAAGTGGTGTGGCACCCGGTGTTGATCATGGCACTGCTTGTACTTCGCATTGGCTCTGTCCAATATATCATGAACCTATTGGCGGATGTGTTGAATGCGCTTGATGAAGCTACTTACTTTGTCAAATTCAGACTGGACATGAGCTGAATCGGCCTGAGCAGCTGCAAATGGCATGGCTACGTCAATGGGACATAGTGGCTGGAATCCCAAGCCCACCTGAAAGGGGCTATGGCCAATTGAACCGTGGAGAGCCGGTTATAGCTATGTTGTACATAGGGGAGGCTCTCGTCCCATGTGCGTGGATGCTTTGAATTGTACATGCGCAGAATGTGTACAATCATTCTATTGACGACCTCTGTCTGGCCATCTGTTTGGGGATGGAAAGCTATGGACTTGGTGAGCTTTGTGTCCAACATTGACCAGAGGCTGGACCAAAATGTGCTGAGGAACCTGCTATCTCGATCTGATATGATAGACCGTGGGATCCCAAAGTGCACCCACACTCGTTCAAAGAAGAGTTTAGCAGTGGCTTCTGCTGTGATATTCTTCTTACAGGCCGCCATAATGGCCATCTTCGAGAATATGTCAATGACCACGAAAACACAGTCATTTCCATTCTTAGTAGAAGGCAGGCCCGACATGTAATCCATGGAGATGGATTCCCAAGGTTGACTAGGGGTAGGTAGTGGAGTATATAGGCCTTGCTTCTTGATGGTCGGTTTGGCAATGCCACAAGCAGTGCAGGATCTGATGTGCTTCTTGACATCCTTTCGAAGGTTCGACCAATAGAAATACTTTTGTAGTATTGCTACTGTTTTCTCGACCCCGAAATGCCCAGCGACTCGACTGTAGTGTGCTTCCCATATCATCTTGGCACGCTTGCTTGAAGGAACACAAAGGTGTCCTAGGTGACATAAAAGTGCATCTTGGAGGTGAAAATTTGGAACTTGCGTACCCCCCAAGAGTGCCTTGTAAGTGTGGTTGAATTCTGGGTCACTCTCATAGAGAAGCGGCCAATCAGAAGTCTCGTGCCCACAAGAGTTGAGCACGGTGGTGAGTGCCACGATTGGTGGTCGGCTGAGGCAGTCTGCAACATTATTGATGCTACCCTTCTTGTACTTGATATTCAAATGAAACTGTTGGAGATATGTGGACCACTTCTAATGGCGATCATTCTGCAACTTCCCTTATGTCTGTATGAACTGCAGGGGCCGGTGGTTTGTGTGGATGATTGTTTCCTTCCCCAAAATGTAATGCTTCCATTGTCGACAGGCTTGCACAATGGAATACATTTCTTTTTCATAGGTGGGATACTTGCGAACCTGCTCCCGGTAAAGTGTCCCACCGTGATATGCCATCGGATGTCCTTGAAAAGAATCGCCCCAATAGCATAGCCGCAGGCATCTATCTCTCGATCTCAAATGGTCGTTGCAAGTCCGGTAATGTGTGAGCACTGGGGCAGAACAGAGGCGATTTTTCAATTCTTTGAACGCCTTCTGTTGAGGTTCCGACCAAAAGAATTTTGCTCTCGCTCCTTCTTTGGTGACTTGACTCAAGGGCCAAGTGATATGAGAGAATCCCAACACGAATCTACGGTAGAAATTAGCAAGACCCAGAAAGCTGCGAAGCTCTGTTATAGTAGTCGGGGCTGGCCAATCCCGAATGACTTGGATCTTGGCTGGATCCACATGCACCCCCCTTTCATCAACAATGTATCCCAGATATTGAACCTGGGTCATGCCAAAAGTGCACTTCTCCAAATTGGCACACAACTTGTGTTGCCGCAGTGTTTGGAGGACTTTTTGGATGTGGTGAAGGTGCTCTTCCCAAGTCTGGCTGAAGATCAGAATGTCATCCAAGTACACCACTACAAATGAGTTGGTGAATGGCCGCAAGATGTCATCCATCATCCTCATGAAGGTGGCGGGAGCATTCGTCAACCCGAAAGGCATGACCAGCCATTCAAAAAGGCCTTCCTTAGCTTTGAAGGCAGTCTTCCAGACATCGGAGGGTTCAATTGGTACCTGGTGATACCCAGACTTCAGGTCGATCTTGCTGAAATATTTTGCACTTTTGAGTTGGTCCAGAAGGTCATCAATCCGTGATTAACACCGAGACAAGATCTTTTCTATGTCCAGTCACCGCGTAGTCTCCACATCTCATCCTTCTTACCAACACACCCAAGCCCCACAAGGCGATGAACGAGTATGATGTGACCTTCTGCACCAGCCTCCGAATTTGCCTCTTGATTTCACTCTGCCTCCGTAACAGAGCGCTCGATAGATCGGTCCATTGGGCAGCGCGCACCGGGTCGATCAATCGGGTGCTTGACCTCGACAAAGGCAGGAACCCTTGTGGTGCAGGTGGCATGTCCCCGTACCTCCAAAACCCGGTCCATCAAGGTTGTCATGCGCAGGAGCCCTGCTCCCGGGAGGTCGTGCCGCGCTCGCTTCCGGGCGGATCATCAGGAAAACAAATTTCCTGGTTTGGGAAATGAGCTTACTGCATTGTTTTGCAGTAGCCAAAGAGATAGCGGCAGGAGTTGGTACCTCTGGTATCCTATAAAACTTATTTCCCAAAGTAAAAATAACAGCACGAGGTCGAGAATCATACACAACATGACGCTTCCACAAGTATGGTTGTCCTAATAATACATTAGAAACATCAATAAGAGCAACATCACATAATACCTCATCCGTGAAGGCTGATGCTACAGGGTGCGCACCGGCCGACGCGGAGATCTCGTCTCGTGAAACCACCCGATGGTGTATGGATGTGGGTGAGTTGTGGTCGGCAAGCCCAACCGCTTCACGGCATCTGCTGAAATGAGGTTCTTTTGGCTCCCATTGTCGACAATGAACTGTACAGGGGAGCCTTTTACCCACATCTAGGAGTGGAAGAGACGTTCCTCCTCCTCTGGATCTTCCGGTTCCAAATTTTGGATATTTGTAGGGGCAACAGTGGCATTGGGTTCCGCATCAATAATCTGTTTCCCTTTTTCAGTCCCCTTTTCAGGTTCTGATTCAGAGTCGGAGCATGCATCTGACTCAGAAGCCCTCATCTCGGCCACTAGCGATTGCTTGGCCCGACACTCGTGTTGTGAGTGGAACTCTTATGGAACACACACCACTTTCCCGTGTCCTTATTTGGCTTTGCGGTGCTGTTCTTTTCTTGTGGCTTTGATGGTTTTTCTTTAGCCACCATGCCTTGGCTCTGTCCTTTGTTCTGCGGTTTGGAAGCACCTTTCCCTTGCTTTTGATTCGCAGATCCAAAGTCTCGCTTCTTCTGTTTGAATTTCTGCTCAATCTTGGCAGCATACCGGTATGCCGTACCAGGCGAGGAGATGTCGAGGAACTCCATTTCCTCCTGAATGTATCTGTGCAGACAGCTGCGATACTTTAGCACCAAATGTTTCTCTGAATCTTTGATACCCAACTTTGTGCGCAGGGTATGGAACAGATTCGTCGGCTCATGCACATCTTGATCCCTTTGTTGTCGCAGCGTGGTCCATTGTATGTACTTGTCCTCATAGCTCCCCACGGGATAGTACTATTCCTTGACGGCGTCTCGGAAAGAATTCCAAGTTGGTACGGCCGAGAACAGAGAGGGTTCTGTCTGGTCCTTGTTCTCACAGTAGGTTTCCCACCAGTCCTTAACATGCGGGGTAGCTTTGAGGAGTGCAAAAATAATCTTTTCCCGGTCTGAAAAGTCATGAACCGAGAAATATCCTTCCAACAGATTCAACCATCTATCTATGGCATCTGCATCTATTTGACCCTCAAATATGGGAATGTCAAAATTTACTTGTACCTTAAAAGGAGTCGCGCCTCCAGAGTGGCTGCTGGATGCAGATGCGCCGCTTGTGGGTAGCCGTTGAAGGATCTGAGCAAAGTTATCCATCATCACGTTCCTTTGTCTTTCGAGGGCCTCCTCGAGCAATATTTTGATAGGATCTCCTGCTCCCTCATCTTTCTTTTCATCCCCCATGGGCGTCCGTCGAGGTTTGCGAGGCCGATCTTGCAAAGGTTCCACCAGATCAAGCCCTAGCTCCTTATACCCCGACCTCGTTGGGGACATGCAAAGAAGGATCGAGAAAAAGCAGACCGCTCTGATACCACTGATCCGGATTTATGCAGGAATGAAACAGAATAAACATATAACCATAAATACAGATATGCAGCAGAAATAACACTTCATTTAATTAATATCAAAGAACTGAAATTTTCTTACAAACAGAATGGAAAGCTAGCTAGGGCACTGGTAGCTATCTCTGAGAAGAGATGTGGCGGCTACAGGCCTCTGAACTGAGTTACAATGAGGCTCAAGGGCCTATTTATTATTGAGAAACAATGGAGAAACCTAAACATCCAAAAACCTAACCCTAGGAGATGAAGAGCCAAAACTATGGGCCCCGTTTGGGTAAATTGGTGTTTCAACTTCCCAGGGACGTAACTTTGGCATACTATCTCCGTTTGATGCACATGATACATCATTAGAAATCTCTATCCGAGGAATACAACTTTGGCCACGAATATCATTCCGAAGTGGAATGATCTTCGCTGGAGGCGTGATGCTAAAAAAACATCGTTTAGGGCCTCAAAACGGCTCCGGAAGTTCGAGACCGAAAAAATAGTAAGTTATGAAAAAAATGAAAAACTGAAAGAGAAAATGGTGGGGGCCCAAGTGGAATAGGTGGGTGGCCACCAATATCCACCTGGATCATCAGCATATTGGAAAATAAACTATCCCATATGTTAGAGTACATTTAATTAAAGATTTTGCTTTAATGGGAACTTTTTCTGTGCCTCCACCTAACTTACCGCGTACTATTGCTAATATCAATATGATTACATCAAGCACTATTCCATTTGATGATCCTTGGGTAGTTCCTTTAGAGTCAAAACTGGATTCATTCAATGGCACGATGCCTTTGAGTCCTTTTAAGATAACATATCAAGTAGTATAGTCATTTTCCAATCCACCATCAACTGATTCTGATCCAATGAATGTGATCAATGAAGAATCATTTTCACTGTCAAGCTCAGCTATAACATCAATTTCCGATCCTTTTAAAGAATTTTTTTATACTGATGAAAGCATTCATGAATTCTTGTCCATAGATGATTTACCATGGGATGATCTCCATCATAGGTCATCATTTCTGCCTGAGCTTGATAGATTTGAAAATAATTTTTCATGTATTTTTACAATTGACTATGTTAAGGAACCCAAGACTCCAATATCGATCAAAAATTCGGATTCTGAAGTTAATTTGGGAAATATTTCTTCGACGGTCGCCATTGACATATCAGTTAAACCATGAATTATTGAAAACATTCATATAGGCGATTCTTGTACATTAGATGAAATTTCTACATATAAAGCCCTATTTCATGAATTTCGTGACATATTTGCCTGGTCTTATGAAGAAATGACAAGAATTTATCCCAAAATTGTCGTTCATGAAATCAAAACTTACCCAGATGATAAACCTATCAGGAAAAAACTACGTCCGATACATCCACGAAAAGCTGCTGCTATCAAAGCCGAAGTTGAGAAATTACTAAGAGCAGGTTTTATTTATCCTATCCCGTTAACGGATTGGGTATCTAATATCGTTCCTGTTACTAAAAAACAAGGAACCATACGAGTGTGTGTCGATTATATGGATATTAACAAAGCTTGTCCTAAGGACAATTATCCAACTCCTTATATCAACCAAATCATTGATAATTGTGCCGAAAATGAAATGTGTTCATTTATGGATGGATTTTCCGGATACAATCAAATAAACATACTATCTGCCAATCAACCAAAAACAACATTCATTTGTCTTTGGGGAACACTTGCTTACTGTAAACTACCTTTCGGATTGAAGAATGCTGGTGTAACTTTTTGAAGGGCAATGTCTTATGCTTTTCATGACATTAAACGCATTGTGTAGCCTTATCTCGATGGTTTACCTTCTCATTCATTACAAAAGGAAGATCATCCTACTCATTTACGAGCGATTTTTATGAGATGTAGGCATTATAAGATTCGCTTGAATCCCCACAAATGTGTTTTTTTTGTGCAATCTGGTATATTACTGGGATTTATTGTTTTGAAAGAAGGCATCTGTGTCGACGCTTAGAAGGTTGAGGCTATTATAAATTTACCTCCTCCTTCCACACTTCGCCAACTCCAAAGTTTGAGAGGGAAAGAAAACATTCTGCGTAGATTTATCTAGAACTATGCTGAGTTAACCAAAGGTTTTACCAAGTTATTGAAATAGAATGTTCCTTTTATTTGGGATGAGATCACTGATCGAGATTTTTATTCTTTAAAACACGTGTTGACCCATGCACCGTTATTGCATCCACCAAATTACAACCATGATTACTTTTTATACTTAGCAGCCTCTAATTCCACCATTGGAATGGTATTAGTTCAAGAGGATGATTTCCACAATGAGCATGTGATTTATTATCTCAGTCGGAATCTCAATCCAACAGAGATTAAATATTCGCATGTGGAAAAATTGGCCTTGGCAACAGTTCAAGCTGTCCAATGATTTCGTCATTACATTTTGTTACGAAAAATAGCTGTGATATCTAATTGCAAGCCGATGATGTATATTTTGACTAAACAACTACTCATTGGAAAATACTCTAAATGGATTGTTATCCTTTAGGAGTTTAATTTAGAATTTGAAATATCCAAATCAAAGAAATCATTGGTGTTCGTTGAACTTATGTGTGAATTCCCAAATACCGAGACAAAAACTGTGATAGAGCATCTGATTGCTGATGAATCTCTGTCTATTATCAGTACGTTAGATCCATGGTATGGAGATATAATCATTTATCTCCAAACCCAAAATTTTTGGCCTAAAATTTCACGTTCACATCGATGAAAGATCTGTTACCAATCTCAGCAATGCAGTATTGTTGGAGACATGCTTTATCGTCGTGGTGCAGATTCTGTATTCTGACGATGTTTAACTCATGGAGAAGCTGAAAGATTTTTGAATGACTGCCACTCTGGAGCTGTTACATTGAAATTTGTCACCATGACATTTTAGTACTCTCTTAGAAGTCTACAACATCAAAGTTCCTAAAGTCAAGCCTTGAAATTGAGAGAAAAGCTCATAAAAGTCTTAAAAACACTTGTACCGCACTTTCTCTTAACATTGCCTGTGGTGCCGCACTTTTTTTCTCTAAATCATGCATAGCTAAACGCATTTTTTATTCATTAAAGGTGAAGACCCCTGTAAAAGGTAAAACAAAGGCGAAAAGTAACATTTAGAAGCCTAGCAGTCAAATCTGGAAGCTTCTAGAAGTAGTTATCCAGTCGAAGGTTTGCTCCTATCATGTATGTTCATTCCTCCATTATGGGAGCCTAACCCTTGATTTATGGAGCCCAATCCCTTCAAAATAGCATTCTATCCTTTCTTATGTGGAACCATAACCTCCTCTCTTTTCCTATAAATTGAAGCCATAGTTCAGCTTCAAAGGTTGGAGTTAGGGAGTTAGGTTTGGAGAATTTTTGAGGAGAAATGTTGTAGAGGCTCATACTCTCTTAACTAATCACTATGTGGGAATGATTACACACCCATGTTCATTTTAGCTGAGAGAGTGCAAAGCTTGTCAGAGTAAAGGAAACACTTGTTCTGGACCCTAGGAAGGCCTGTATGACATCAAGGCGGACACAATTGTAAGGCTCTTCTTTATTTAAGTTAATACGAATGAATATTGTTTTCTCAATGAGTTCTTTAGTTAAATAGCTTATTTATCATGTTTAATCAATGGGTTATTTAATTAACTATCTCATTTCTTGAATTCCTTGATCATCAAGATTGTTTTATGGTTATGAATTAATTTATATTATGCAGGTGCTTCCGATTCTTTCGTGTTTGTGATTGCAGGTCCCGAAAGGAAACATATTCGGAGCGACGAGATATTCAAAGTGACAGGAAAGAAGATCAACACTGGACTACAAGTAGGTTTCCAAAACCTATCATAATTAATTCTAAAATCAAACAGTACCTAGAGAAAGTAATTTTTATTTGTCCGTTTGTTGCTAACTATCCGTAGGACACTTGGGAGGTCTGTCTTGTCCGCAAGAACGACTTATCCATCCAACAGGAGTGTGTAGTGGTCATATGTCTCGGTATGCCATAGCCCAAAAGATATTTCGCACTCATTATTTTTGGCCATCATTATTCAAAGATTTCCTTCTCGCAGTTCGAAAATGCCGCAACTGTCAGATATTTGATTGAAAGATGCGTGCTCCACCAGCTCCTCTTCACCCCATAATTGTTGT
Source organism: Pinus albicaulis (assembly GCA_034641835.2). Classification (NCBI taxonomy): domain Eukaryota; kingdom Viridiplantae; phylum Streptophyta; class Pinopsida; order Pinales; family Pinaceae; genus Pinus; species Pinus albicaulis. The sequence goes on from CM076582.1 coordinate 1,128,959,334, forward strand.
CAGTCCTTTTGCAAAATGGGGCATTGATTTCATTACATGTAACCCTCACTCGTCCTGGGGGCATGGGTATATAATTATCGCAGTAGATTATTTTACCAAATGGCGGTGATGCCTACATTTGTGGCAGATGGTAAAATTGTAGCTACGTTTGTATTCAATCACGTGATTGTTCGATTTGGTGTACCCCAAGCTATCATTACTGACCATGGGAGTCATTTTTGAAACATCATGATCACTGAACTTTCAGACCAACTTGGCCTGTGCCATGATAACTCTCCTCCATATTACTTGCAAGCTAATGGTAAGGTTGAAGCCATTAATAAATTTTTAACCACCATAATTAAAAGGATAATCAGAATTCATAAATTGAATTGGCATACCATGCTTTTCTTGGCACTTTGGGCATACCGAACCTTAGCAAAAACTGCAACAGGGTTCACTCCCTTTCAATTGGTTTATGGTTTAGAAGCTGTGTTACTGATTGAATGTGAAATACCATCACTCCAATTAGCCATAGAGTTACTACCAGCTACTTATGAAGAGGAAAAATGCTTTTTGTACTTAGCACAATTAGATGATACTCGACGCACCACTGCATTAGCAGTCGAAGCTCGTAAAAAATGTGTTAAAGCTCAGTACAACCGAAGTGTTACACCTCATGTTTTTTCAGAAGGTGACCTAGTCTTGGTATATGATCAAGCCTTAATGATAAAGTATGAGCTAGGAAATTCGAACCAATGTGGCATGGTCCTTATATTGTCAAGTGAGTGCTTGCAAAAGGGGCTTATGAATAGATTGATTATGACGGGGTCTCTTTAGATAAACCCAGAAATGGACTTTATTTGGAGAGATATTATGCTTGATTTTTGTGTGAAGATCTCACCTGTACATTAGTTATCTTTCTAGTTAGCTGCTTTAGATTAGATGAGTGTGTCTATTTTAAGTTTGTGTTTACTACTATCACTGCTTATCTTGGTTACTCTTGATATTGTAGATGTCGACATCCATTCAAGCGTACATTGGTTTTGCTGATGGTGCCTGTCATAGTACACGAAATATTTCTTCCGCAGCCCGGGTTATCTATTCACCCACTGATGAGTTAGTTTCTATGCATGGGGTAAGCCTTGGTCAAACAACGAATAATGTTATAGAATATAGCGCAGTGATTGAGTTATTATCTGATGCCATTTAATTTTTCATTTGGCGTTTTATCATTAGGCTAGATTCAGAACTCATTGTATTGCATTTAAATAGAGTATACGCAATTAAAAATCCAGTGTTACTAAGATTATTTTTGAAGGTTCGTCTCTTGGAAAGGAAATTTGATTACATCGAATATCAACACATTCCAAGAAATTTAAATACATTGGCTTATGCATTAGCTAATAATGTTATAAATATACATTTGCAACGTTAAACTAGTAAATCAAAAACAAAATTCGATATGTGTTGAACAAGATAGCCGACAAAAGTAGTAATATCATAGAAAACAGTTTGCATTTTCAAAAAAATATTACATTGTCTGCGGCCATAGGTTTAAAACACCTTATGATCTGAAAGATAGTGATACAAAAAATAAAAATACAATGGTCTATGATAATCATCCACTATCCGTGGTGATGATCATGATAATAAACTATCGCTCGCGCCACCCTACGCAGGTATCTCCTAAACTGGCCAGGAACACCAGCGACGTGTCTCTGGAGATGAAGAGGAATATCATCCATCGATGTCTCTAGGATGTCTCTAGTCAACCTTTCCGGGTTGTTCTCTAAGTCATTAATAATCTCTGTTGCCTGGTTTTGTGGCTGTGCAACGGGCTCTGTTGGCTTCCTTTCAAAGCGGCGGAGAGTGGCTGGTCTTCGTGGACCAGCATCTGTATTTGAATTTTTTGTTATCAGTATTGGACGATCGGAAAAAAAAATAAAAATTAGAGTTAAAAAACATCAAAACAATTCATTTAACTGATCCATCCCATTGTGTCCCTCGAGGTAAGGACATCTCCGGCTCTCCTCCAAAGTCTATTCCTGCACATAGGAAATCCTCAATATCAAAGATTTGGTTCTGTAACCAATGAAAATATGCTGGAGTGAATCGAACTACCACACAGTCGTTGCCACCATGGCGAGACATCACTGCCACCCATCGTACCATACGAGGCTCTCTAGGTTCACCATGGTCAATAGAGATCAATTGAGGGGCAAGGGATGGAATCCTCTCCAAAGTGAAAGATACCAAGATATCACCATACCCAAAGTTTTTCAACTTTGATTTTTTTGCTCTGGTTAGTTGACCCTTCATATTGGTCAACACCCCTTCACACCAATTGAAGATAGTACCTCTATAGCATTCGACAGCTGTCTGCATTTGTGACTTGGTAGCCACATGTGGAGTTGCGCTCCCACATAATCTGGTCATAGTGAATGCAATAACTTTCAAATCAAGACGCATGATAGTTTTTATATCTATACGGTTGTCTTTGGGATCAGCTTGTTCATTACAAAACTCTTGTTTATTGCTAGCGATAGGTAGGCCACCTTGCCTAGCTCCAAACAAAGAGATATGTTCACCTCTTTTGGATAAACCAGTGAGGAAGTAAATGTCTTCAAGCTCAATTTCTAGCTTGTGATCCCCGATGATAAAACATTGTTCTTGGAAGTCCCATTTATTCACCAACTAGGTCATTAGCTCTACATATGCCCTCATGCCCTGAATGGCCCAGAATTTGTATAATCCGCAATTTATCAAAACACGAATTATGTTCGGATTGTTCATAGCCACATCATCTACCTCTTCGTGCTTGCATTCTTGCCACTCCAACATTGTGCAATGACCTGCGAATGGACACATTTAAAAGTTAGAAGCTTTTAGAATGAAACTTTTTAGCCATTTTTTAGAGAATTTAACAAATTTCCTTTTCTCATGGCACCTCCGTAGTTTTTGTATAGGGATCGTGTGGACCCCCGAACGCACCCTTCATAAAAACCGCGGTAGCCCGATAATTTTCCTTTAGGAAAATTATCAGGGTCTGCAGGTAACCAATCGCAGACCTGTAGACCCCTGAGAGCGAAATTTTGAACCATTCCCCCCCCCCCCCCCCCCCAAAAAAAAAAAAAATGATTTTAAAAAGAAAAAAGGAGGATTCAAATGGATGAAAATGAAGAAAAGAGTGTTTTGGATTACCTGGATTTGACGGTTTTCGAATTTAGCAGTCGGTTCTCCCGTTATCACCTCCGGAATCTTTTTTGCCCAGAGCTCTCAACTTTCAACTCTGACTACAAAAGGTGAAAATGACTTTGTTCAACTACTTTTTATAAGGTTTTTTGAATAAATAAAATATTATTTTATTTGTTTTCCACTTTTAAAAGCTATTTTTCAAAAGTTTTTACTTATTGGAAACATATATGTTTAATTTTTCGAGTTTTTGTGCAGAAAATAGGGTTGTCAGGTGAAAAGGATTATTTTGATGATGAGTACACTTTTATCACTTTTTCAGGCTCTTGAAAATTATGAAAAAGCTAAACCCTGGAGTTCTATTTTAATCCCTTTTCAGACTCTCTAAACATGAAAATATTGCCAAGTACTTGACTATTCGAACTCATTAAAGGAAATGAATAGTCGTCCCTTCAGTATAAGTTTACCCCTTTTCCGGACTGAAATGTATTATTTACGAAAAAGGTATACATTGACTAATCATGGTCAATAGAGTTCTCTCCTGCATTATTTTATCCTTTTTCGGGCTTGAGAGACTAAATTTACGAAAATGTACACCCACATAGTTTTCTTAAGTTTTTCTTCTGACTCCGTAAAACTAAAAAACACCGAGTTTCACCTATACTGGACTCATTAAAACTTAACAGTAAAGGACCTGTCAATTACAAAAAGGAACGAACCACTCCTCAGGGTTCGATTTTAATAATAAGTTGGACTCATCTGAAGGATGAGCTTACATAACAAGAAAATTTTATCCTCCTCAAGCTTGTCAAAAATAAAGAGGTACTTGCCAGAAATGGTGGGGGAAAAAAGAGAAAATGAATCCAGTTGTCACACTTCGTTTCAAAAAGTTGTATACCACTCTTGAACATGACACTTTTATTAGACTCATACCTAGGTTGGGAAAATAATTTGGCTAAACAGTTAATCAAACCATATTGAAAGTTTTTAGCTGGTTTCTGGTTATTAGCTTTAGGTCAATTGTCACCAAACCATATGCAGTGTCGTTATGTGTTCAAGAGGTCAGTTTAAATAAACCATTCATTACAAAAGTTTGTCTCCATTTGCGTTGACCATCCTTGAGTTAGTCCTTGCAAATATTTATTCAAAGCTTGATCTAATGGTTTCGTGTCATGGGCTTTCCTATGATGGGTCACTTTCTATCGGTGACAGATCATCATCTAGAAATTTGATCTAGAATCCTATCAGTACCTTGGGATCTACATGCCCTAATGGCAGGTTTCTCGCCTTCGACAACATGTTGCATCATCGACCTTCGATCGAATGATTCTGTGAAATGTTCGACTTCAGATCACATATTCAAATTTCATATATTGTACTGAGTACTTTGAGAGCCATTGTCATTATTAGTGGTTTATCTTACACTTGTTAACAGTTCACATCATTGACTAGTAATAAAGTGGTTTCTACCATGTTTGAATTCGACATAATCAATCGCATGGATAGAATCGTACTAGTTCGAGAAGCGGAAATCAAGACCCTGGATCTAGTTTCCACCATCCAGGCTGCGAGGAGTTTTATTATTAATCATACAGTGAACTACTTATAACAGATGGTTGCGTCCACGTTGTGTCTACTATTAATGTAATTCTAAAATCATTTCTATATCAGAACATGTAGTTAGTTTTGATCTGAGTATGGGAATGCCTACCTCACTAATGATATACATACATACATACATACATACATACATACATACATATATATATACATATATATATATATATATATATATATATATATATATATATGTTTGCATTGAATGTTTTTTACAGGTTTCAACCAGTATGCCTACAGCCCAATCCTCGGAATGATAAAGTACTTCACTCTTCAGAACTCTTCAGACTTCGCACTTTAGGGGGAAATATGTTACACTGAAATTTGTCACCATGAAATTTAGCTGTCTATATGGGTTCATCATTACCTATTTATTGCTCCCTTAGAGGTCCAAAATCATAAAGTTCCTAAATCTAGTCTTGGAATTTGGGAAAAGCTCATTAAAACCCTAAAAAGCCTAACTCTGCACTTTTCCTAGTCATTTCCTGCGGTGCCACGGTTTATTTCTCTAAAACTTGTGACACATCCCGCACGTGCTGCTCATTAAAACTACAGACCCCCATAAAAGGTAAAATAAAAGAAAAGTAAGTTCTAGAAGCTCAGCTGGTCTAATATTCTCCCAGATGGAGGCTTCTAGAAGTGTTATCTGGTCGAGCTTTGCCCCTTCCATTCATGAACTTGTATCCCTTCATTAATGGAGCTATCCCTTGGTTTTTGGAGATAAAATCCATTTATGAGAGGACTTTATGCCCTCCTTATTGGAACTGAAACTACCTCCCTTTCTACTATAAATTGAGACCATTTTTCAGTCTCAAGGGTACTTATAACTTGGTTGTTTAGAGGTTAATTGCTGAAGAAATTATACTCTCCACATTTGGCATCATTGGCATGAGAATGATTACATAGTCATGTCCATAGTTTCATGCTAATTCAGAGAGTTGTAGTCTTGTCAAACTGAGGGAAACGGTTGTTCGGGACCCCGGAAACCTGTACAAACATCAAGGCATCAAGGTTGTAAGGTTACTTCTTATCATTCAAAGTTAATACAAATGGATTCTATTTTCTCATTAAGTTTTTCATGTATCTCTTTGAATAATTTAATTCTTGGATTCTTTGATCATTAAGATAGATTATTGTTTCTGAACTATTATATCTTGCAGGTGGTTTTGATCCCTTTTTCTTGTCTTTGATCGTAGATCTTACATGCTGGATTGATATCTTTCGAAGCGACTGGATTGAAGATCAAATAAGAATTGGACTTCGGGTAGGAGCATCTCTCCATATGTAGTTAATTAATAATTCTGAAGCATAATGGTCTAGAGAAAATGGTTTACATTTGTCTGTTTATTTCTAGATATCCTTAGGATACTAGGGAGATTGTTCTTGTCTGCAAGAAGGATTTTGTATGTATAACAACATTGTACAAAAAGGAGTTATACTAACCCACATGACCCAGTGTTGCTTAAATCTCATCTAATGCCTTTCCTCAGTCAATTGAATCTACTTTGTTCACTTCTCCCCTCACTACTGGGTCTATGGATGAATCTCCATCTAGAACATAAACTCAATTTGGATCTGAATGAGGATATGCCTCTGCCTCTCCCACTTATTCTTCTGTTGTCGCATAAAACTTAACGTCTTGCTTAGATGGTGCCATGGTCATAATAGATCTATTTACTTTCTCCCAAAATCCATGCTTGTTTCATATCCAAAAGTGGAACTATCACTAGTGTTCCTTCCATTTCGAGAGCTAGTAGGAGAGAATTTATTAGCATCTCGATCAGTATCCCTTCCAGTTTCGAAGAAGCTTATGAAATTCAGAGCTAGATGATCTTATGAATAGAACTTAGGACAAAGCTAGTCCATCAGTAACTCCAGTAGGGTAACAAGTTTTAAAACAATTTTTTTCTTATTAAACGAGGCCTTTGAATTCTGATTCTCAGGTATTAAATAGGGCATGTTTGAGATGAAACCACGCCTATTCTCTATGATTCCACTTTCCACATTCAAAATTTGTGCTTGGTGATAGGAAATGTGCCTATAAATAGCTCATGGGTCTCCTGGAGACCTCGTCAAACTTTCCAAATGATAATGCAAGAGCACGCCTTCAAAAACATGCATAATGCATGCATGTGGAACAACCACCACAGATGTTTCATTCCATAAAGACTCGGGTTATTTTTAATTATATTTCTTTAAAAAATAAATTGAATGACATAGTAATTTATTGTATTAATATATTTAAAATTCTATTAATATATTTAATATTTGGCTCATATTTTTTGTTAGCATAATTTACAGAGTTCTAGACTCTAGGAATTATCTTGTTCTTATTCTCCGGGATGAGATGGGTTGTAAGGGAGCTAGATTGATTCTGGATGGAGTTTCCTTTTCTCCTCACTGTGAAATCGATGTAGCCAAATTGGGCATGGACTGGTATGATATTAGTACTTATAAGGTATGTGGCCCACATGCAAATTCCCATATACATTCTCTGGTTTTTTGTTGGAATTAAAAGATAATTTGTTTCGTGTTTAATTAGGTTCCAAAGAATCATGTTTAACAGTAGGCTACATTAATTAGCAAAGAAGCATTGTCTAAGCTTACTGGAACCTGATCTCGGGTTTTAGAACACTGATTTATTATCTGGATTATTTCTTGAGATTACCTATAATTATATCTTTTGAAGTTAAGCTTCTTTCTTAAAGGGCTCAAAGAAGTAAGAAATGCCCTATGTGCTAGTAGTTCCTCAGCTTGAAGGACCCAGCCAAGTTTTTTGTAATTAGTTACACTTTAAGTATGATCTAGAAAATACTGTTAAGTATTATTTTCAATTGGATTGTAATGGAGAGCAGGGTATCATAACATATTGTTAATTACACTTTTCCCAAAAACCAAGAGTTACTTGAAGCCACAGAGAAAGAAAGGACCTTAAGAATGAGCACGCCTCAGAATGCTCCAATATTTCCCCATATATCTTTTGAAGATCTGGATTTACACAATTTCTGTAATCATATTTTATATATTGATTTTGAGATGTTGGTCATTGTTTTTTGTGTGCTTGGAAAAATTTTCAGGTGGGATAAATTTGATGATTTATTTTTTGTAAAAAATGGCAGGTTTGAATAAATAGTGATGATCTAAAGCTCGAGGAGTGCATAATGCAACATATGGAAGCTCCAACTTCCATGGGAAGGGCACACCGATTCAATAGAAGAGAAACTTCACATGATAAGAGTTTTTCTCATGGTCACCCACAAAATTTGTTGTTTTTGTCTCCTACTAATGTGCCTCCCATTCCAACAATGACTTCTATCCCAAATGACACAGTTGTTGAAGGTGGGCATCCTCCAACATTAACTGTGCCCAGTCCTATTACAACTCTTGTAGTTTTTGATGAAGAACAAATGTAGAGATCATCTCTGCCCATGCAAGTTGATTCAGACTCACATTCAATTGGGAGTGCAAACATGATTGTTCAAGATGTGGATGGAAAAAGTTCATCATTTCCACATAGGTATGTAAGGAATTTAGTGAAGGCATTGGGATAAATTTGAAAATAGCTGGTGAATTTGGAATAAATAATGAAATTCTCAACTTTTATTTTATTCCCAGTCATCATTTCAGTAGCAAGTTTGAGCCTAGATGCCTTAATCATGAGGGATGTCCAGGAATTCTAGCCCTTCAAGGTTACCTAGAAAATTTTGCTCAGGAGGAAGATTTGGCCTTAAATTTTTTACTAATGGTAAACAAAAAGGTTACTTTGCTAAAGGGGTCGAGAAGTTCATTTATTATTTGCTTATATAGATTATTCTTATGGCCCTATTGCAACTTTTTCTATAGTTCTTTTGGTTGCTTAATCTTTTTTTTTTTCTTTTTTCTTTTTATATAGGTATTGAGAACACTAGATATTTAAAAACCCATGTCATATCATTGGTTCAATATATTTTGTGTAGAGCATAAAATTTTTATTAAGATACTGCCAAAGACTGTTACAAATGCTGAAGTGACTGTAGTTTTTTCCAACTATGGGACTATAAAAGAACTTCAAATTTTGCGAGGACCTCAGTGAAAAAGTAAAGGTGTAAATGATTTTCTCGACTGTATTCTTATTGATTATACTCACCCTATTAATTACAGGGTTAGGGAGTAAATTCATGTTTGATCCAAATTTTAATTTAATTTTTTAATATTAAGAAAATTTTTTGTAGTTGGATATGATTTTTTGAAGTACGAACAAGGGATCAAGCTGTGGCTACTTTCGAAGCTATAAATGGAAAACACAAAATGGAGGTTTGTTTTTCCCTATTTCCTATTTTGGTTCACTAAGTGAATTTAGTTTGAAATATACATATTTGATTTCTAGATGGAATTTTCATTATTGCCTTGTACATTAGAGTGGAATTGGCATATGTGACATAGTGTAATCTATATACACTTCCTTGCAGGGTTCAAGTCTACCGTTGGTTGTAAAATGGGCAGATACTAAAAAGGAGATACAAGCATCAAGGGCTCAAAAATCTTAGTCCCAACCTCCAAACACACCTAATGCAGACTTTGGACAACAACCTTCTTTTTTTGGCACAATTCCAATGGGATATATGCCACTGTCTTCATACAATGGCTATGGATACTTGGTTGTAGTGTTTATTCTTCAATTATTACAAAGAAATTTGTTTATGTATTAATTTTTTGTAATGTTTGCAGTAAGTCCTTTCATTTGAATTTATCATTTGAAGTTAGATTATTGATGCTAATTTAAAATATTGAGAAAATGATGGAAAAGTAACAACACAAAATTAATTGCATCTGGCCTAATTACACGTATTTGTTCTCACCCTTGTTTTAAAAAGCTAAAGAATTAGTAAAAAAAATAGATACTGAAAACACCATAAAATTTCTTGATTATTCTTCCCATATTTTGAGTTGATTAATGGTGCCTTTGGGGTAGTTGAAAGCATATCTACAAAATTTCTGCAAATATCACTATGTTTTTCATGTAATAATTGTAATTTCATTCATGCATCGATGGATTAAAATCATGTCCCAATCAACTAGAATGTATGTTTCAGAGTGTTATTTTAATGCATGTGTAATGTCCATAATGTTTCCTCTCAATCCATTATTTATATTCATTTTCTACTTTGTAGGGCTTGCTACTGGAGCCATGGAAAAATGTAAAAATAGGAGCTAAAGCTCAAGTATGACCTGTTCTCTGGACTTTGTGGGCATATGGATTGGGTATGTATTGGTAGATGTAGATTTAGTTGAAGTCTAGTCCAGTACATTTCTATGTTGTGAAACCAGCTCCAAAAATAGAAGAAAAGAGATATCAATGCCTTAGAAATAAGCCACTTCGAGGGGGAAACCTCCAATAAATTACATGAATGAACAATTATTGGATGATACAAATTACAAAACCTCCTTTCTATATATAGGAGTCCATGTGGCCACAATGTAATCCTAGTGGGGCCACAATGTAATCCTATCCGACCTAACAATAATAATTTAAGGGAACAATAATAACAATACGGGGGTTACAGGGGTACAATAATAACAATAAGGGGGTTACACTAACAATAATAAGGGACTATACTAGTAATATAGGGACATAACATGCCCCTATCCTTAAAAAAAGTGTTGTCCTCAATGCTTGAGTAGCTCTGGGTGCTTATGTATAAAATTCTCATCCTCCCATGTAGAATATTCAGTGGGTAAGTTCTTCCACTTTATGAGATATTCTGAAATTGACTGATTCTGTAGCTGTCGAGCTCTTGTTTCCATGACCACTTCAAGTTCCAATATGATTTTTCCCTCCTCGTCAAGTTGTGGAAATATTGTTTGAACTAGAATATTTTCACCTATAACCTTCTTTAAACATGAAACATGGAAAACTGGATGCACTCGTGAAGAAGCATGAAGCTCCAATTTGTATGCCATAGTACCAATCTTTTGTAACACCTTATAAGGACCATAGTACTTTGGTGATAATTTATTATCCTTATTAGCTTACTTCAGGGACCATAGTAACCTGGCTCTGAAATTTTGTGACAATGTTCTTCAAGATTTCGGCTTCGCACTCTAAACATTTCAGCTTCTAAACCTTCGTAGAAAAAAGTTATAACGAAAATACCACGATGACTTGTGTGGAGTAGCGAAACCTTAGAATCCAAAGCTATGATACCAAATGCTGTGAAACCAGCTCCAAAAATAAAATAAAAGAGATATCAATGCGTTAGAAAAAAGCCACTTCAAGGGGGAAACCTCTAATCCATTGCATGAATGAACAATTCTTGGATGATACAAATTACAAAACCTCCTTTCTATATATAGGAGTCCATGGGGCCACAATGTAATCCTAGTGGGGCCATAATGTAATCCTAGCCGACCTAACAATAATAATTTAAGGGAACAATAATAACAATAAGGGGGTTACACTAACAATAATAAGGGACTATACTAGTAATATAGGGACCTAACATTCTAATTCAATTGTAGCAAAAACAAGGCCAGCAGAAACGTTAATTAATTTCTTATTAGCATTCAGACTTGCTCACTTCAAGGTTATAATTACCATATTCTATTTTTCTAGATTATAGTCATTGGTATTTGTTATTAGAATCAAATTTTCTTTTCTGGAAATGATTGGAAGATGGCATATTTAATGAGAAAATATGGACAGGTAAGAAGCAGGTCTCATGTTACTCATCCTTTTGCTATCGATGTATTGTTACTGATTACTAATTTTCATGCTAGAATTGAGTTTCCTGTTATTTAAGTAGTTGTTTTAATTTGCATTTACATAGCATTATACTTGAAAATTCACATGTTCTGAAATCTCGTTGGAGGTTGTATTTTTAGAGAACATAGGCAAGGATTTTTCTTCTATGACATTGCTGGCTTACTGAGTTGTACTGTACTGTGGCCATTATGGCTACAATTTCACCCATTCAACCACATAGTAGGGTTACTTTATGTCAATATCCATTGATTTGGATTGGCTAGTGCACAAAAGAACATAATTTCACCAATTCAACCACATAGTAGGGTTACTTTCTGTCAATATCCATTGATTTGGATTGGCTACTGCACAAAAGAATATAAGAGGAAGGCTACAATTTTCAATTAGCTCAAGTGCAAGGCATATTGACAAGTAATCTCTTTTACTAGTTAGCAATATCAGTTCTTATTCCTTTCTCTCTAGTATGAGGTATGAGTTCTAGTTTAGGTCTAAGTCCTAATGCCTTTTCTTTTCTAGTCTAGAATTTCAAAGTCGTCTCCATAAGGGAAGCCAACATAAAAAAACGGAAACTAAGTCTGTTCTCTTGCTTTTCCTATTGTTTCCTCTTAATTGATCTAAGAATTTGAAGTGTTGTAGCTATTAGATGAAGAATCTGAAGTGTTTCTTGAACTACAGTTCACACTTGTACAAGTACTACATATATGGGTTCAGTCATTCTGGGGTCCTCTTGCATAGAACCTATGGTTAGACACTAGGGGTGGTCTATCTACAAGAACAATGAATGTAATGAATTATCCGTTCAACCGGTGTATTCCTTCGATTGATATATAAATTATTAAAGAACCTTTCCCATAACTCTACCAAAGTGAACCTTGATAAATTTGTTGAGTGTGGTCTCTCTAGTATCGATGGAACAAAATATATTTGTTCTAAAGACCATGTTAATGTAACAAGACATAGTATGGAATGATGTGTTCTGAAACATGTGGAAGGGAAAGCATGTGAATAGTAAAACATTTGTTATAAATTTCATCTACTCACTAGAAGTGTTATAGTCTATTTAAAATCATGAAATTTAGAAATAGGTTGGTTATGGATTTTAAGTACTCGAAGTCAATAAATGGGAATACTAGCATGGTATATGTTCATGACGTTTTTGTTTCCTATGTGATCTACATCAAGCCAAGTAACTATGTCATGTGTATCCCCTTTCCATATCAATAATGACTTTTAAATAATTTCTTAATTTTTAGACTCATGAGACTTTCTTATTTGGTAGACCCATGAGACAAAACTATCCACTTGATTTTTACATTAAAAATGCCAAAAAAACCATTGAATTTTTGTGCCTCCTTAGTTCTTGATATTCATACCATCACATGTATTGCATATAAAAAAAATTATATCCCTTCATACGAGATGAATATCAAACAAGGAGGCATTTACAATGAAGGTAAGTTGTCAGTTTCTTTGTTGGCCCATGCAAATTCTACATTCTGTACTTATTTTCCATTATTTTACCTTGTATCCTCCATTCTAATAATGGTGTTTTATTTTTGTTTTGGCAAGCCAAAATAAATTTATGTGTCTTACCTGAATGTAAGCACTCATTTATTTGGATCGTGTACATTCTTTCTTATCTACTCCTTATGCATTTGCTATTTTGTTTTTTATGTATCTTTCTTTCTACAATGAAATTTATATGGTTTTTTGAATAAAATTATTTATTTCCTTTCGTTTAATCGTATCTCCATGATTCCTAGTTCAACCACTATGCTTCATAAGGGTTTTGATCTTGACTTTTCTATAGGATTACAATGTGCATATTCATCATTCATTTATTTTACTTATAAGTTTCTTAACAAGACATCATAGCAATAGAAGAGAATTGGAATGGCTAATAGGCCCAAAAGAGTTTGAAGTTATACTTCCCAAGTTTTTCTTCTTTAAATTAAATATGTAATCAAGATGGAGGAAAGATGCGCACCTTTCTCAAGATTTAAAATTCTACAAGATTTCTACCTTAGCTTATTTTAATAACTCAATGTTTGATGTTCGCATATTTTACTATTGTGGTCAATTTCCTTTATCTGTGAGAGATTAGCTGATTACATCAACTCTTCAAGCTTTATTGTACCTACTCACAATATCACATGCTATTTTATCTATATACAATGTAAGAGTCTAGAGCAAGTGGAGAGAGAAATGCATTATTCCTCATTATGGTTCAAGTGAATGAAAATGAAAATTCTCTCTTTGATATTGGTTTTCAATGCAACACAATTTATGTAGTTTTAGTTGATACATCCAACTAGTTGTTATAGCCTTAGTTTCTTTGATGGCCATTGCAAATTCTGTGTTTTGTACTTCTGATCTATTCTTTTACCATGTATCCTCCTCTCTAATAATGGTGTTTTTATTTATTTTTGGCAAGCCAAAAGAATTTTCTGTGTCATATCTGAATGTAAGAACTCACTTTTCTAGCCCTTTTACATTATTTCTTATCTACTCCTTATGCATTTTCTATTTTGTTTTCCCATGTGTATTTCTTTCTACAATGCAATTTATAAGGTTTTTTAATAAAATTCTTTCTTTCATTTCCTCTAATTGCCTCTCTAATATTCTTGGTTCAACCATTATGCTTCAAAGGGGTTTAGATCTTGAATTTTATATAGGCTTACGGTTTTCATCTTCATCATTCGTTGATTTTCCTTATATGTTTCTTGAGAAGACATCATAGCAATAGAAGAGCATTGGAATGGCTAATAGGCCCATAAGATTTTGAAGTTATATTAGTTGTATCTTGGAGCAAGTCTCTAGATACCATATCTCTTGTCTACTTATGTTTCTTATGCTTCAAAGGGGTTTAGATATTGACTTTTATATAGTCTTGTGGTGTGCATGTTCATCATTCGTTTATTTTCCTTATGCATTGCTTGTGAAGACATCATAGCAATATAAGAGAATTGGAATGGCTAATAGGCCCAAAATAATTTTATGTTATATTAGCTGTAGCCTAAAGCAAGTCTCTAGATACCATATCTCATGTCTGCTTATGCCACTCTATCTTTTCGATCACATGCATTTCATTCAAATCTAGCTTGATTATGGTGGCATCATATTCATCGGCCTTGATTTAAGTTTCACTCTTCTCAACCTTTGGCTATACTATAGTCATGTCAAATGTGCCTTTATCATAGTTTACTGAAATCAACATTCTAGGGACCACTTTACCTTTGTTTAACACTTGGGGATACAATCCTCTCCTTTACTTATAAGAATTCCTTGAAAGCTTGTGAATACTCTCCTTTACTTATTAGACTGCCTTGGAAGCTTGTGAATACCTTCAGGAGACTAGGGGCACCACTATCCTAGTCATGTATGTACCACTCGGGTCAAAGAAAAATGCAGAATATCCAAAACAAGTTAGCTCTGCATCCACACTCGAATTACCACAAAAGGCAGGAACTAGCTGCCTTGTAGCCATCCTTGTTTCAATTACAAATAATTGAGTTAAAAATACAAATTTACAAATTTTTATGCCAGGGAAATCAAATGTAATGTGGTGCAAAAATTTGAAGACATTCATTTATGTTCTATCTCCAATGAGTGATAGTTCACATAGCACATTTATTTAAAGAAATGCAATTTTATTTAGACCGAGTTTAATATAAAAAATATCATATTTATACTCATATAGTAATGCATAATATAGGAAAACAAGAGTTAATAAATGACTTTATTTATTAAAATTAATATGTATATGATCATTGCAATTACATATAATTGATTTAAGAATACATATTTACAAAGAGTTATGGATTGATGTTTTATAATTTAAAAAGTTAGAAGACGTTTATTTATGATCCACCTCCCATTTAAAACTTGAATAGTCTAGATAGTATTCATTATCAAGAAATTATAAATGTTTTTTTTTTGGTAAGAATGTGTCATTGTTTACATGGAGTTTTGTTTCAAATGTATGTCACATTTATGCAGTAATGTATATAAGTAAAAAAGAAAAAATAAATAACTTCTTGATGCTTTGTTGGCTTATATGAGATGATTTCAATTGATTTAAGTTTACAAATTTATAAAAAGTTGTGAATAGGGAATTCAAATACTTTATAGTTCAAAAATTTCAAAGACATTCATCTATGACATCTCTCATGAACCTAAATAGTCCACTTAACACTCCTTCTAGATTAATTCAACAATTTTTAAGAATAAATGATAAAAAATTATTTCAAAAGTTATCTATATATATATATATATATATATATATATATATATATATATATATATATATATATATATCTATATATATATATATAGATAGAGAGAGAGAGAGAGAGAGAGAGAGAGAGAGAGAGTAAATAAATGAATTTGTATGCCAAATTGCATGCCTAATTATAATACCAAAATTTACAAATCTATGCAAATTCTTCTCTCTAGATAATATATGACTTTATTTTTCTAGAGACAATATATAAAACAATGTATAAAAACTAATGGCTTACCACTAACAAAAATTAACATAAAGATCATTTTCTTAAAATAAAATACAATAATATATTATGACATTTTATGTTAGGGAATGGTGGAATCAAACCACTAATGTCTTTCTTGTAAGGCACGTGTTGAGATAGTACCATTCAAAACATTAGGGAAGATGAATTTCATTGATCTCCCTAGAATTAAGATGACAATCTCTAATCCTAGTAACCCAATAATGTCTTTGAAATTTATATTGAAAATAAGTTTAATAAAACTTGATATTTCTTATATATTTAAGATATGATACAATGATCACAATATGGAAAGTTTAAGTAACTATGCATTAAAACAGGTTTATAGGAAAAGAAGAGATTTTACTAGCTAAAGACAAAGGCAACAAGGAAGGAGTTCCCTCGGATAAAAATATATGCAATAAATTTACTTTTAATAAATAGAAAAATATCCAAACAATAAAATATAATAGCCTAGTACCTTATCAAAGGCCACTTATGGTTTTATACAACCCCTTTAAAGTGAAATAACCTTAAGTATGTCGCCAAAGACTAATATTATGATTCAAACAAAAGTATGCATAAATTGGAATGTCTCAGAATTCATTTCCACCTAGTTAATAAAGTGAAGCTACATGAAAAATGATTAATTGTGATACAAATTAAATCATTATTTTATTTTCATCCATCTTGATGTTTTCAAAGTGGACAAAGTGGAGGAATTATCTCACAAGATCATTCTGTGAAAATTCTATTGTAATTAATTTGGTAAATTATTCATCTAGCTTTTAAATGATTATTTGTCCCAAAAAATAAATTATTGAAAATACTAAATAAAAACACAATTACGAATTTCACCAAATAATAAACCAAAGGAAATGATTAAAAAAAACATAAAAATAGACACCGATATTTTTGGATAAATTGTCCATAGAAAAACCACAATGTGGGGAAAACCATTCTTGCAAATGTGGTTTAATTATTATTCAACATATTTGTAATAAAATATTACATAAACGACTTACTGTAAACTAGTAAAGCACTGGAAAATTATTTCTTTCACTTCTGCAAGCTAATTCAACCTCCTGGAGGCAATTTAGGCTCTCAAAATCAATTCATCCATCTTGTACGACCTCGTCTCAGTCCACAGATGCAACTTGGAGAAAACTCAGCCTCCATTGGTAGCTCATACCTCATGGAAAATTATTTCAGCCTCCACTAGAAATTCGATCTTCATAGGTAAACTCAAATTTCCTCCTGTGAATTGACCTCTCCAGTAAATTCATCATATCTCTTGAAATTAGGCCTTCTTTTGGTAATTCACACCATTGGAGAAATTAAACCCTCTACAGAAGAATTTAATCTCCCTCTGTAACTGAGAAACTGGAGATCATTGTGAAGAAATATGTCTAGCAAATTCATCCTCAATTATTGTTGAAACCCTTTGCTAGTGTCCCACTCTATCACCACGCACTTGCTCAATCGAATTGTGTCACCAAGATGCCCATTGAATTATTCTTAGAATATCTCATTGAGCAATCAACGACCACAATCTAAACTCAATCAATGACTAAGATCAGATTGACTCCATCAAATTATTTTTCAATAACTCACTAGAAATAAATTGACTTGTCTCAATTAATATTTATTAATTAACCATTTTCTCTAAGTTAGACTTAGGAAAATAAAAAAAAATGATTAATAATATAATTGAGACATTTTCACTTAGAAAAATAAAATCATCTTAGAGATAGTTAATCCTCTTGTGTTCTCAGCCTCATTGACAGCTCCTAATACTAAACACCTATTTGAGATACAAAAGCTAACACTCCCTCTTAATGATGAAGGTGTTCTACACAACACCCAACATATCTTTGAAGAAGATGCATATTTCCTTCCACAAGGCCTTTGTCATGATGTATGCTACCTGCTAATCTATATGCACATACTATAACTGAATTGTCCCACACTGTACACAATATCTGATAAAATTATATTTTATGTCTATATGCTTATACCTACCATGAAACACCTTATTCTCAAATATCTTGATGCAACTTTGATTGTTGCAGTGTATCACTGTCGTCTCCACCTTCTAACCAAATGGGGCTACTAATAGCTTATGAGGCGAAATGGCCTCACATGTTGCCATGCTCACTAATATATACTCTACTTCCTCCTATATGAAGAGACAATTACAAATCCTATTCTAAATCAACACCTTAAAGTGCCTTTCCTATCCACTGTACAACATGCCTAGTATGCATTAGTATAACCCATTAGCCTAATACCATCACCTTGAGTATATCTGATTCCATAATCAATTGTACCTTGAAAACAATGTAGCACATGCTTCACTATTATCAAGTGCACCCTCTTCATTTCAACCATTAACTGACTCAGAGATTTTATCACAAAGGATATATTTTGCCTAGTGTTGACCAAATACATATGAGATCCAATCAACCCTTTTATAATGTGGGGTCCACTTCCTTATCCTTAGATGTATCTACCTTCAAATTGGTTATCAGGTGTGTAGATATGTCTTTGCAATCTTCCATATTGTGTCTCCTTAATATCTCGATACATTATTTCCCTTGTCCAAGGAAAATATCCCCATATGTTTGCCACACCTCCATGCCTATTGTTCGACATGGGATCCCTTAGAAGAAAGCAGTAGAGAAAGACTCCACAGATCAAGGAGTGGAGCGCGCAACGCGGAGTTCATTTTTGAGTCTTATGGAATTTAGGGTAGGTCAAAGCCCCTTATTATGTAATGTAATGGGAATATTTTGTGAATCTTGAACTCCACCCATGGTTTTGGACCATGGTATTGTAAATGAAAAATATATATAAGGAGTCTAGATATAATTCAAGGCCAAGTCAATTAGAAGTTGATGAAATGCATTTGGGTGTAAGACTTTTTTAAGTCAGAGTCTCTGTTTGGGTTAGAGGAGAGGTTCCTGTAGCTGAGTGCGTGAAGACCTTAGGAAGTCTACAGTTGTGTTCACATACCCCTACAACTGAGTCACTACAAGAAAAAATCACATTGGTGAGGGTCATGCTTGTGACGGACCTTTAAGGTCCATCACCAATGTCACATATGGTGTATATAGTGACGGTCCTTTATGGTCTGTCACCAAATACATTTTCAATGACACTTTTGGTGAGGGTCATTAAAGGCCCATAACTAATTCTCTCTTTGGTGACACTTTTAGTGACGAACTTTTAATGACCCTCACCAATGCTCTTTTTGTTACTTTTGGTGATGGTCAAAAAATGTTCGTCATCATTGATCACTAAAAACCGTCACTGTAAGTGTATATAGTGATGGTCCTTTATGGTCCGTCACCAAAGACATTTCACTTTTGGTGAGGGTCGTTAAATGCCCATCACTAATTCTCTCTTTGGTGACACTTCTAGTGACGAACTTTTAATGACCCTCACCAATGCTCTTTTTGTTACTTTTGGTGACGATCAAAAAATGTCTGTCATCATTGATCATTCCAATGAGTTTTTTATGATGTTATGTGCCTGTTAATATATTTTTTGTCAAAAGATAAAAATTTAATACCATTATTGTGGATAATTTTTTATAATATGTCCAAGGCCATAATGGTTAGGGTTAGTCAATTTTTTAAGAAGTAATAAGCATGTATCATTTCCCTCCAGTAATGACTAGTCGAATAGAGATTTCCTATGAGTCAACACATGATTCATATCTATTAAGTTTATTATCTATAAAATTCCATTTAGATTAAGTTCCGTTATTGTGTGTAGGAAATATATTATTTAATACATAATCGAGCTCTGACAATTCTATTAATGAGAAAGACCTAACAATCCTCAACAATCTGGGCATACCTTAAATTAATG
Organism: Pinus albicaulis; assembly: GCA_034641835.2. Classification (NCBI taxonomy): domain Eukaryota; kingdom Viridiplantae; phylum Streptophyta; class Pinopsida; order Pinales; family Pinaceae; genus Pinus; species Pinus albicaulis. The sequence goes on from CM076582.1 coordinate 1,128,979,251, forward strand.
CTTTGGCACACACTAACATTTCTTAGCACCCCACATGTCTTGGAACATCTTTGTACCTAGAACATCTTGTGATGACACTGACGCCCAAGCACATGGTGGCATGCGCTAGCACAACATGGAACTCTCCTAGCATGTCTTGGCATGCTTCATATAGTCCCTAGCATGCCCTGGAACACCTTGGTTGAATGCATTGACATACATTAGCACTTGGCACACAATGCCACTTGGCATGTATTGGGACCTATTATTAGTGTGCCTAGCATGCCCCTTTTCAAAAAGATAAAGTCCTGACTTATTAAACCTCTTATTGGTTCTTCCTTTTGTTGCCTTGACACATATTGACATACCCTGGCACCCTGCGCCACATCCTTAGCACCTAGCATGTATTGGCATATCTTGGCACTATTAATTGGCACATGATATAATTAGCACACCCTGGAACTCCCAAGCATAATTTGGGAATTCTTAACATTCCTATATTCCCTAGCATGCCTTACCAATGATTAGCATACCTTGTCACTCCCTCCTTGGCATGACAACTAACACTGACCATTAACACTAGTCTCTAGCAGTACACGTTCCTTGTATTCATTAACTTCCATGAATTTCTACCTAGTGCTCCCTTAATGTTTTTTCCTAGTACTCCTTAACACTCATCAACATGCATTATCACTCTCTAGCACACCTTAGCACTCTTCAACATTCCCTTCCACTTCATAACATGCATAACACTAGTCCCTGACACATATTGGTGCTTGGCACGTGTTGGCGCTTGGAAAGTCTTAGCATGTATGGAATATGTTGAGATGCCTTGGTATGATTTAGCATGGTTTAATATTAAATTTATTTGTGATGATCAATTGTTGGAAATTATATGAGAAGCAACAAAGGAATACTTGGCACTTATAATGCACTAAGACTTTGCACTTGGCACCTATTGCCGCCTAGTGTTAGTGTGCCTAGCATGCCCCTCTTGGAAAAGGTAAACTGATGACTTATTAACCCTCTTATATGTTAATTTCCTTGTAGTTTAACTTTTTTCTCTCTTTTGTTGTCTTGGCAGTCCCTGACACGCATTGACACACCTTTTCACATCTTCGCATGCCTTATCACTTGGCACATCTTAGCATGTTTGACATGTATTCCCACTATCTGGCACATTAAGGGGGTGAAGAGAGATGTAGTCCTAAAGTAGGTCAAGTACGAGGGCCGAGTAAGGGTTGCTAAAGGGAGGTCATGATCATCCTCCAAGAGAAAGATCATCATGTGAGGGTTCAGAAGAATGTTGCATACCTTAATGGTCGGTTTGCACTAGGAAGTAGGATGGCATATTGTTGGTTCTCTTCTGGCAGATCAAGCATAAGAGAGGTTTCTCATGAGAATCTAGGCATGTGATTTCAATGGTGTCTTTGTGTGAAGGCCGCATAAAATTTTGAAATGTTGAAATTTGCAACAAGAAACAGTGAGATTGGAAACCAGAAAGGACAAAAAAAAATGCACCCACACTGGTGAGGAATTTTGATGTACCAGGAGTGAGGAATATGGGGTGTCTAATTTATTTTTACCTTAAATAAATTGGAAAATAAATTGTAATTTCATCTCATAACAACTTGTGTCAGTTAATTAAGTCATGATGACCAAGTTAGCTCAAGAAATTCGAGTTGAGGGTCTAATATGAGGCATCTAGAGGGATTCTAATATTTTTGGGGTCCAGTTGAAGTTGATGCATTAGTGAGGTGCAAGTGTAATTAACTCAATTAAATGAGTTAAAATCAGTTTAACTAGTTCTAAATGAGTGATGAGCTAGTGAGAGGTCCAGTGAATTAAATTAGATTTAATTCACAATGAGTGATCAATAAGATAACTGATAATTCACTATTAATAGTTGCATGCATGTCAGTTTCGAGGAATACCCAGTTGAGACAGAGGTTAAAGGGAACATAACTATCAGTTGTATTCAGAGAAAATTTCCCATGTGCAATTATAAAGTCATTGGGATGCCATGATGGATTGCGCAAACAAGGAAGACTGATTTTCCTAATTAATAAGGAGTTAATTCCCTGTGAATTGCATGAGCAAGGCAGGCTGAAGTAAGGATGAGAATTGGCTAAGTACTAGACCGAGTTTTCCTAGATCAACGGGAGACAATTGACAGAGTGCTGGAGAATCTCATGAGAGATTAAGCATTTTATTGTTTCATGATTCCTTGACTTAATACACAATAGAGATAGAGGGGTTTTGATTAGTTTCTTTCCCCAAATACATCATGTTGTTGTGCGATTGATAATTTATTTCTCTTACTTATATGTGATTGTGCGATAGATTTTTGTTTCCGTAAATTGTAGGAAGGATTCGGTATCTTGTTTTAGAAGATTACAGGATCAGATTGAACCTTGTTGGTTAGATTTTCTACATGGTATCAGAGAAGGAATTTTTTGGGCGGCGAGTTTGTAGAGAATATTTGAAGATTTTGGTTTGAAATTTTCGAAAAAAAATAGAATATTTGGATTCCTTGCAAAAATCTACCCAAATGGAAAAAAAATTGGTCAAATCGGAGCTCGGATGAGGGAGATATCATCGATTTAAAATCAACTCTTTTTTAGAAACTTTTTGTAACTTTGGGACAATTACACTGTGCGCGAGTCAAAAACCTATATGCACTTGAGGTACTAGATGCATGCAAAGCTTTGAGGACAAAGGTAGAAGTTAGAGACTTGGTGGTTTAGAGGGAGCATAAATTACCTCTCAACATGCATCCTCATGAGAAGCAGTCTCATAAGGTTGTGAAGTAGCTGCCACAATTGGAGAAGAAGAGGAGACCGAGTGGAAGCGTCCACTCAAGCAGAGACCTCCATGAGGGGGAAATTTTGAGCTAGATGGGAGGAGGGAGCAGCCATACCTCGAGGTGTACAGTGGGGTTATGTGTAGACATAATCCCAGGATAAGAAATTTGGGCAAGGTCCATTGAGATGGCGTGTCTCATGGATCGAACCTGGCTACGAGGATCCCACAGTACAACAGTAGTAGGAAGGATCAGTTAGATTGATGTAGTCAGATGTCAGCAAGACAAAAATCAGAGTGACAGATGTCAAATACTGGAGCACAAAGAGTTAGCAACAGTTCAAATGGCACGGATGCAAATGTCAGCAACAGTGCAAAGAATCCAGTATTAGATAGGTGTAGTAGCTAGTAGCAGTCAGAAGACTCTGATGACAGATGCATTATACTGATTCAGTTGTTCAGAGGCTATTCAGTTTCAGGATTTGCAGGTGCAAACAACACTAGGGAAGTGTAGCATGCAGAACATTCCAAAGGCACCGGATGTGGATAGATTGAATTCCTTTCTTTTTGAGAGGGAGTGTTGAAATTTGCAACAAGAAACAGTGAAATTGGTGACTAGAAAGGAAAAAAAAAATCACGCACACTGGTGAGGAATTTTTATGTACTAGGAGTGAGGAATGTGAGGCATCTAATTTATTTTTCCCTTAAATAAATTGGACAATAAATTGTAATTTCGTCTCATAAGAACTTGTGTCAATTAACTAAGTCATGATGATTGAGTTAGCTCAAGAAATTTGATTTAAGGTGATCGAGGTGGATATTGGTGGCCACCCGCCTATTCCATCTGGGCCCTCGCCATTGTCTCTTTCAGTTTTTCAGTTTCCTTAATTATAGCACAATTTACTATTTTTGTCTGTTTTTTGGGTCCTGAACTTTCGAAGCCGTTTTGAGGCCCCAAATGATGATTTTTGGGCATGAAAGGTTTGGTGATTTCATAGAAATCATATTAGTAGTTGTAGTCCTCGGAGAGATATTTCTAACGAGGTATCATGTGCGTCAAACGAAGATCATATGACCAAGTTACGACCCCGAGAAGTTGGCTGCCCAAATAACCCCAACGGGGCCCATAAACTCTTGGTGTTACATCTCCTCAGGATGGGGTTTTGGTTGCTTAGGGTTTTATCTTATTTTAAATAATAAAAAGACCCTTGATCCTTATTGTAACACAGTTCAGAGGAACATAACTATCAGTTTTATTTATAGAAAATTTCCCATGTGAAATTATAAAGTCATTAGGATGCCATGATGGCTTGCGCAATCAAGGAAGGTTGATTTTCCTAATTAATATGGAGATAATTCCATAGGAATTGTGTGAGCAAGGCAGGCTGAAGGAAGGCTGAGAATTGGCTAAATACTAGACCGATTTTTCCTAGATCAGCAGGAGACAATTGGCAGAGTGTTGGAGAATCTCAAGAGAGATTAAGCATTGTGTTGTTTCATGATTCCTTAAATTAATACAAAATAGAGATAGAGGGTTTTGAGCAGTTGCTTCCCCAAATACATCTTGTGTTGTGTGATTGATAACTTTTTTCTCTTACTTATATGTGATTGTGCGATTGTGTTTTGTTTACACAAATTGTAGGAACGATTCAGTATATTGTTTTAGTACATGATTACAAGATCAGATTGAATCCCGTTGGTTATATTTTCTACATGAAATATAAGATAGGGTTGATACCATCTCTCCTTGTGGTGGTTAGTAGGCCGCAAGGTCTGTGATAAAGACCAACATAAATGGAGGAGGGCTTGCACTGTAATTTAGAGCCATAACAGAAATCGACGCAGGCATAATATTGACTGAGTTAACCCTAGTTTGAGGGTCGACATTGAGATCTGAAGTTCATGTCAAGATTTAGTCAAAGAAATGACCAGAATCTATGGATCCATATGAGCTAGGTCGAGTCTCTTATGGATGCAAGAGTCGTGTTTCTTCTACGTGTGGATAGGGTTTGTTCTACAACAATTAGAAGTACATAAATATAATGCCCTAGTTAGGACATTTTCCTATCATGTTTAGTTCATAAGGTATGACCTCAAGACTGTGACAAATTTACATAGAAGAAGATGGGTTGTGACCCTTAGAGCGAGGTTTATTTCTGCAATAAAGACCATAGATCTGGAAGATGGTTTTTAGATTCAGTATGTGTGGAGACAACATATCCAAAGGAGGGTGGAACCTGAGCAGAAGATTGAGCATGCAGAAGAAATGTGCCATATGAAGAATGGATTGACATGCAGAGGAGTTGATTTTGGTGGACTTTCCATAAATTTTTAGACAAAGATCTGAAGAAACCTATAAAAAATTAGTAAATGGACTGTTAGTGGCTGATTTGTGACCCTAGTTCAGTCATCTACATATTGTTAGAAGTATGATAAGAGGAGTAGTTAATATTTGTTCATAGATTGGACAACAAAGATATAATTGTCGATACACAAGAACAATGATCTTGAGAGGACTCAAACCATTGTTAGGTGGAAGATTTGAAGAGCCCTAGATGAAGAAAATATTGTGGGCCCTAGATCAGTAAAAAGAATTGATTGTGGTTGGGTAGATTGATGGTAGGCCAAGTACAGTTGGAGGGTTGTTAGGTTACTGTCAAAGAAGAGCCCTGATTCTTGTTCTAGTGAAGGACAACAAAATTGGTAGAAGGGAAGGTGTATAGGGCCTAAGGATGTGCAGAATTTGAAGGACTAAAGTAACAGCCAAGTGGGCCAACCAACTAGCCCTAGTTCACTATATTGTAGAGGATTGATTCAGTGAGAAGAAGGGAAACCTCCATAGCCTTGGAATTCTCATCTTGGAGCTGTAGTATGGAAAAAGTGGGCATACCAAAGAGTTGTTCACAAATGGAATTGTGAACAAATTGTTACCACTCAAACTAGTAGTGGATCTAAAAGGGGTTCCTAAGAGGGCAACTACTAGGACAGGGGAAACGATGGAGGCTTAGCCCATTGTCACCACAGCTAAGGCTCCTTTCTCTTCATGGAATTTTACCGATGGGTGGAGTCCCGGTAGTTTAGGAAGTCACTTGTAGAGTATAGGTCAATGAATAGGTGGGAAGTGACCCTCGAAACCCTTTCCCTACGATAAAATAAAGAGTGGGACTTTCTTTCCTTTTAAGCAAGGGAATTATCTTCTAGGGAGAGAGGAGGGGGATTGAAGTATTAAGGGAGAAGAATAAGACTTATGAAGGAAGTTCTCAATCCCTAAAATCCTTTGGGAACTTGGATTCCCAAATGGTCCTTGATGAAAGGCATTTGACACCAAATGGGACCACACAGGGCCAAGTGGACCCAGCCCAAGTTCAGGGATGGAATTTAGCAACCAATGATGTTCTTATCCTTATACAAGGTGATGGGAAAGGATCAGACAAGTGTTTGAAACTGGAGATTGAAATTGTGTGACAACACTGTGGCTGAGTTTGAAACTGGAGATTGAACATACATTTGGTTTGATTTCAATAGACATTTTCATCAATAAATGTAAAGCAATGGCTAACACATACTATAAATTAATAAATAAAGAAGACATGGCAACAAGAAACAATACTTACAAAATTGTTAATGTAGACACAAAGAATAAGAAACTATTGTGCACAAACAAAGACCAATGAAACTATCTTCTTAACCCCTAACCCCTTAAACACTAATTCCCAACCCCTAACCCATTTAACCCCCTAAACCTCTAAACCCCTAACCCATTTAACACCTAAACTATAAACCTCTAAACCCTTAACCCTTAACCCCTAACCCATTTAACCCCCTAAACCCTTAACCCCTAACCCTTTAAACCCTTAAACCCTAATTCCTGACCCCTAACCCATCTAACCCCCTAAAACCTAACCCCATTAGCCCTTAAATTCTAACCCCTAAAATCCTTAACTGCTAAATCCCCTAACCCATTTAACCCCCTAAACCATAAACCTATAACCCCTTAACCCCTAACCCATTAAACCCTAATTCCCAACCCCTAACCCATTTAATCCCCCTAAACCATAAACCTCTAGATGCATAATATTAACCCCTTAACCTCTAAATGCATAATATTCCCTTAACCCCTAACCCATTTAACAACTAACTCATTATTCCTCATTACTGAGATCACCGAGCATCATCATAGCATTGAGCACCATAACTAAGATAACTGAGCATATTCATTAAATTGAGTATCATAACATAGTACTGATTCTGTGGTAGATATGTTTGAAACCAAGGCACTATTTTTCTGCAACATCATATCATGGAAGTTACTCGATTCATAGCATAAATGGTTACCAAAATTCTGTAATATGTTCGAGACCTTATCCTCCAACACTGAACCTGTGATCATGATCCGAACTGTATCTGTGCCCTGAAACTTAAGATATTTCCAAACTTCTGTGGTAGAAATGAAAATTATACCCTTGTATATATAGTTTTTTGTCATAGTTATTGAGCCAACATGACAGTGTGAAGTGTTGTGTCTTGATTTGAGCCGACTTGAAGTCTAATTTAAGCCGACTTAAGGATGCAAATTTGATGACTTGTATCACTTGACATGAGGGTTGTACTTGAAGTAGATTTCGAGGATGATGACCTTGAAGAAGATGACTTGATGGAGGATCCTTTTGACAACCTAATGTTACATGATTTAAAATCCCGAAAATTGGATCAATTTAAATTTGTAACAACTAACCTAGACGTCCACAATTGGGACCTTAATCTAAATACGACCCAAGCATGAAACCCATGCTTTAATAAGTCGAATAATAATAAGTTATTTTGACAAATACATTAATAATGAAGACCGAACCTAGTTACATTCTTCAACATTATGACTCCTAGAGCCTCATCCTTTTTCCTGTTGATGAAAAACTTTTATTAGTTATCCCTTGGATAAGAACCATCATTTTCGTAAAGTCCTATAACTCTTCACTCTTCAACAATGTTCCCATATATTGTGCCAAAATTCCATAATTGTTTCCATTAAAATTTATAAGATCTAGCTTGAAACTCATAATTTGACCCACTGATTTGATCCTAGATTAGTTTGTAATTAGAAACCTTGAACCAATCCACTCAAAAAATCTGACTTTTTAAGAGCATCTAAAACTTGCATGAGACTTGTAGGCAACATGCTACATCTCAAACCATTTGCTTTAATACCATGTTGGAGGATCGAGGGATTTTTTATATTAGAAAAATCGTATTCTAAAATAGAGGTGGTGTCTAAATTCATTTTTATCACACCTAAGAACAACTAAACATAGTTCAACATACTAAGGACTGTAAGAAACAAAATTATTTCCATACACGACACATATAATCTATTGTTCACCATATAATAAATACACCCATAAGACCATCTTTTGTAGCACCAAGATGCAACCAACACATTCCATACTTTTCTTAAGATAAAATTGATAATAACATAAGAATGATTTGAATGCAAACTAAATGGAAATGAGTCATGGTAGAATGGATGAATTCAAAAGGTTGAGTTGGAAATTCAAAAGATAATGCAAACCATACATAAGGAATAAACACATCACAAGTAATATTGACCTTAGACAATGACGATGACAACTCCTCTTAACCACCCAAGCTAAACCTAATTGACATCCTAATTTATTTTTTATCCTTTTCTAATGCTTCATATATATGAAATTGAAATGAATATTTTTTTTTTCTATTTATAAAAGCTATACCTCGAGCTCCATTTAAATTTGGATAGCGTGGGTTGCCTTTAAAATAGATAAATTGAATTGACATTAAGCATAACAATATTGAAACCTCATCGAGAACATGTTTTGGCATTAAAGAATTAAATTTTGTGATAGTGTGGGTTTTCTTTAAAATAGATAAACTGAATTGACATCAAGCATAACCATATTGAAACCTCGTCGAGAACATGTTTTGGCAATAAAGAATTGAATTTGGTCATATAATAAGATTTATAATTGTTTTTGATTGACTAAAAGCTTGTTTTCCTTGTACACAAGGAAATAAGTTAACTAAGAAATAAAAAAAATATCTTGCTATAGTGAAAGTCCACCCCTTAATAGCCTGCGAATGAATCATTTCAAATAATTTCATTTTACTTAAATAAAATTAATGAATTAGCTCTCACTCTATTTTGATTATAGAATACAATAAAAACAAATACTAAAAAATGACATTTTTCAAATAACTTTCCATAAAATATGGTGATACAATATTAATAAAAATTATACACTTGAAATAGCATAGTCCCTTCCATAGAGTGAGAGGCAAAGGCTAAGATTGTTTTAACAAAAATCCAACACTAACATTTACCTTTTCCCACCAGAGATAGCAAGGGTTCCCTCCCTGCCCGCATCTACATTTTCCCTAAAGACGAAAATGTGGTTCCTCATTCTTCATGCTTTGTTTCTAAGCTCTAATCTTGCTCAAGCTTTCCCGATACAAGTTGTTCAATTTTACAAACATGTTGTGATGAAGGTGCTTGTAGGTCATGAATGCATAGTTTTTTCATTGTTTATGTTAGTTTCATCATATGTTTTAACATAAAAAAAGAACCCCAGAGGTTTAAACCGTAACCCTAGAATCAACTTCCTAGTGGTGCAACTTTTGCATAAAATCTCTGTTTGGGGAACACAATTAGTCCATCTGAAAGAACTATATTTAGGATTACAAATTTTGGTTAATCCTAGGGAATGACAAAAACCTCTGGACCCATAAATGGCCAAAAAACATCATTTAGGGCCTACAAATGACCGTAGAAGTTCAAGACCCAAAAAAACATAGAAAAACTGATAAGAAGATAAAGAACCACTGAGTTGTTGGAAATGTTGTCATTGATGGCAAAGGAGGTAGAAGATGCAGAGACAGGAATAGTTACAAGGAGACAAAGACAGACAATGGAGGCAGCAAAGAGGAAATGAATATAAAGGAGAAAGGCAGAGGCAGAGGAAGCAAATATGGAGACAAAGCCATTATCACAGTAGTAGAGGCAGAGGCAGAGTGATAGAAGCGGCAGAGGCAGAGCCACAGCTGTTATTGCAGAGAAACCACTGTTATTCCAAATATATATATATATATATATATATATATATATATATAATTGAATGGAGTGAAGTCTGAGAATCATATCCCTCACTCGAGCGATAATACAGTGAAGTTATCCATACCACCAATGGAGAAAACAAACCGAAGGAATAATCAAATTCGCATGGAGATTCGGACGGAACCTTGTGGAAATAAGACAGAACAAGCGCATGTTTGATTTTTCCCAGAGTTAGTGTTAATGCGAAGAAATTAACGTTAAAACGGTGTATTTAACTATACGACGGAACCTTGCATGGAATGAAGCAGAACCGTGACCCATATGAATAGTGACGGCGGTTTGGCACGGGATGGTGGTATTCATCGCACCACTTTTATATGGAAGGTGGTATTCTAGGAGTTGCGAGTGATTCCATACAGGAATCGACACGTGGCCTATGGACCCATTACAAAACCGCTTGTTAAACCGCACCTTCACGCGTTAAAAACCAATGTTGGATGCCGAGCAAAATTGACACACGCCGTTGATTTGGAAAAGGTCCATCGAACGGTGTGTTAGGTCTCTGTAATTTATTAGCAAGATTGGGAGAGTCCAATCACAGATTTAACATCATTTCAACCAAACTTTGGGATTCTAGGATCTAGCCCTCCTGAATCCGGAGAGGGATCTCTCCAATATGTGCAAAGATGGATATTGTCTTTGAAAAGCTTAAGGTAATGATATTAGGCTAGTTATGAAGGCCAAGGGTTTTGTTTTGTTTTGGATGGTTGAGCATGAAATGTTGCTTGAGGGGAAAGTCCTAAGTGAAAAGTTTCAAAAGTGAGAAGTTGCAAGCAAATAGAACAGTTTTGGCAGATAGATAGATATAACGCTGGTTTTTAGTCCATTGGGCTATGGAGTCATATCTGGGCTTTAATTGAACAACAACATCAAGTGTGATCCAAGGGGCAAGTCATCTATGTCTAAGGATCTCTTTAAATTTTGATTTATGGAATGGAGTGATACATCAAGAAGGGGAATTAAACAGATGCAGAACGAAGAGCAGCCTAGGATCTGATAAGTACTTTTAAACCAGTCAACCTTTGACAAACACTTTAAGAAGGACACGAAAGCAGACTAGGATCTGGTAAGTACTTTTAAACCAACCAGCCTTTGACACACTTCCAATAGAAAATATACAAAACAAGGGGAAACACAATGATAACACAGAATGGTCTAAGATCTAGCAAGTGCTTCTAAACTAGACAGCTTTTAACACATTCCAAGGGAAACAATCTGTTAGTTATGCAGACAAGTCTGGGACTAGGGCTAACCATATCTTCCTTCAGTTCATCATCACATAACATATACTGAAAGTAACGTTCAGAAATAATATTCAGCTAGGACAATAAAATGAGGGAACGCCAGCATTCTCATGCCTAAACTGAATTAAGTCATTCCTGAATAACACAGATTGGAAGAAAACATTCAAATAAATATTTCTCAGCCAGAGAAGGTTACTGTTATACAGCAGGTCCTAACCCTGTTTAAACTGTTATTTACAGTGGAGAATGAAACAACATGAAAACAAAAATAAAACAACAAGTTAAAAATGAGAATAACATCACCGTCAATATAGATCAGGATCCCATGAAACAGATTTTATATTGATGTCAAACCAGCTACAAACTTCAAGTCCAATGTTTCAGTTCAGCAATCATCTTCACTATTCAACCTAACTACTCTAGCACAAACAGAGCTTCAAGGGCCAGTGAATACAATGTACAAAAAGAAGTCTCAAGCTCAAGTGTATTGCAAAGTTCTGCAACCAACAACTCCTCATCTTCTCCTGAGGTATTTATAGAAGAATGAGGAGGTGATCTGATAAAATATCTCTCAGGATAATTAATACAGGTTCAAGACTTCTTGGCCTTTCGAGGGGCTCGAGAGAGAAATTTACAGGTGGATCATTGTATTAACTTTTTACAATAAATATCAAAGCTCGGTGGGAGCTTTATTTTGACTTTGAGGCTCTGTGTAATGTGGGGAGTAACTCTGCAGATATTTCTGCATTGATTACCCTGCAGAAGTAACTCCTTGGCTGCTCTGAGGAGAAATCTGATCTTCTTCAATAACTTCGGCCTTTGTTTGAAAGGTTTGAGGCAATAGGTGGCTCGGTGGTAGCTGAGGAATCAATTTGCCTCAGATGTGGCAGTGGAGGCTTTCCGTCTGATAAAACACTTTAGGTTTTCCTTTAAACTGTGTTTTAGATTGGGGATTAGGCTTTTGATAACTGTCTTAGCCGTAATCCCCATAAAAACTGTCTTCAATCTTCATCTGTTGTGCTTCTGTCTTCAAACTTATACTCTTTAACTGTGTTTGAATTAAAACAGTGTCTTGTCGATGTGCAGACCCGCACTGGGCTTTACGGCATCAATACTCATAGAGTACTGACGAAACATGGAATGGAGCCCCGCGGATGGCTTCTCTTTAATGAAACGAGGGCATGAGAATCGTCATTCCCAGCTCTTGGCATTTCTTTGTTATACAATGGAAAACCATTTAGAACACCTGTATCAAACACAAAACAATTAAGAAATCCTGCGAAAAATAGGTTTAAACTGCTTCAGATGGCGGGGGAGGAGCATAGCCGTCGGATAAAAATATCTAACGGTGGAGATCGGTGCAAAACAGGAAAATGAGAGCGGGGAGAAGAAATAAGGCGGGGTGGTTTTGGGCCGTCCGATCTGGACACGTGGACGGTCCAGATCTAATCGGAGGATCTCAATCGGGGGGGGGGCAGGCAAGTGCATGCGATGTAAATTTCCAATGCGATTAAGCGCTGGCCGTTGATCTGCAGATCAGATCGACGACGGAAGATGAATCGGAGGGTTTTCGAAATGGGGGAAAGACTTGTGATCAGAGGGAATAAGGACCATTGGATCTTCGGGAGGATGGACGGCTAGGATTAAATCGGAGCCATCGCAATCGGGGATGCAGAGATGGGAATGCGATTGCGCAACAGGGAAAAGTCGCGATGCGATTGTGCGCGGACCGTTGGATCGAAGGACTAGATCAACGGTCAGGATTGCTTCGACCTACGCACCGGCGGAAAAACCTTTAAACATATGAAAACCAAAGTTTTTGCAATAAACACAAGTTATAATGGATCGGGCGGAAAATATATAAGTAAAGGAAAAAGGCGCCCGATTGCGGGGCCGGTGGTTTTCACAGAATGTAATATGCCCGGGAGTATAAAGACAAGGGCCAATCGCAATCGGGCCATTGAGCCTGGTCTTTCCGATCAACCCATTTGTGTTGTTTCCGATTGCGATTAGCGCCGAAAAGCTTTGGCGTTTGGTTTTAACGTATGGGCAGGTGGGGGGAAGTGGTTTAGGACTTTAGCCCAAAGGGGCTTAGGTCCATAGCAATAAAACTTGTTTTCCATGAAAAGTTTCAAAGTTTTAAATGGATTTGGGGGTTTCGGAATAGTTAAAAAGTGAGTTTTTAACTATGAAAGGGGAATTTTTCATAAATGGAAAGAAGAGGAGTTATGAAAAGTAAAGGAATAATATGGAGAAAAAAGGGAAGAAAATGATGGTTTCTTCAGCAGTTTGTTTATACGAAATCAACAGATTTTTCTGAGTAAAAAATGGGACAGCAAATGAGGATTTGGGATAGAGGCATGAGGCCTTAAAGAGACTTCAAGAGCCAACAATTTTTAGTGATAAAATTTGTTCCTTGGAGGCTCAAAAAAGATCTTAGCCACCTTTTGGTATAACAAAATATTATAGGTGGCTAACAGTGGCTCCACTTGGGGATGTTGCCTTCTTGAAGGCATCAAGAATTCAGACTTGATTTCTGGGAGGCTGATTAGTTGCCTCATCCATTGGGCTGTCCTCCTGTGATTGAATGATCTTCTCTAAAAACATATTTGGCAGCCATGAAAACAATGGACCTTTATCGACAAGCTTGCTACCTACCCAATCTTGCAGATCTAACATTTTTTCTTCTTAGAGTGCACTTGGATTGGAAAACTCTATTCACAACATTTTATTCTTTTAAAAACAGGAAATCTAATCTACTTCTACTCCTTATTTCTCCCTGAACTCAGATTAAACAGTTGAGCTCAGATATTTCTCCACCTAGTCTACTGTCTGTTGGGATTAAACAATCCAACAGACTTTCATTCTCTAAATTCCATAACAGAAATTTAAAAACAGTGAAGTCAAGATTAAGCTGTTTGACTTGCTGTGATCTATGGCATAAAAACAAGCTGCACATAGATTATTATTTGCAGAAAATTAAATCAAAATGGAAGGCTTAAGATCTGAAAGTTTCTCATTATGGCCTTCTTTTTGTTTACAACTCTGTTTTTAATTTTGTTTTGAGCTGTCTCTTCCTTGTTTTCTGGTTCAGATTTTGGGAAAATTAGAACCAGTTTTTCTCTTTTATGACACAGAAAAATAAAACAGTTTTGAGTCATCTCTCTTTGGAAACTTTGGTTCAGATTTTGAACATGTTTGAACCTTAATTTCTATCATAATCTATCTACTGATGAGCCAAGATTAAACAGTTTGGAAAATCAAATTCACTAACCTATCAGCAGAAAATTTAAAGCTAATTAGTCAAGTTTAAACAGTTTGACTAACTAGAAGTGTGTTTTTGAGGAGTGGCATTTGAGCTTGCACACTTTCAGAATTTATTTCTCTTTTTTGGCATGGGGCTTTGCCTTTCTTGTTTTCATTTCTGCCCTCTTTTTATTTTTCTTTGTTTTTGTATTTTTTTATTTTTCATAACTTTGAATGCAATGATGGATGAAATGTTTACAATGGAAAAAAAGAAAAAAGAAGGCTTAAAAACATATCATGAATCAAGAGAAGTAATGCTTGAGCATCCTGCCATTGACAGGACCCCCAAACAAATCTGTTCCATCCAGCTCTTGTAAGAAGAATGCATTGTTTCCAACAACTGAATGAATAGAGTAAGGGCCAAGCCATAGATTGTCAAATTTACCATGCTTTCCCTTATCTTCTCTCTTTGAATCCCACTTTAACACTTTGTCCCCAATCTTGAAATTGCTGGCCTTTGTTCTTCTGTCAAAAAGCTTCTTAATGCTGTCCTGTTTCTGCAATGTTTTGTTGTACACTTCCTCTCTGATTTGATGAAGATGAATGGTCTGATTTATTCTTCTGATCATGTCATTATCTTCAATCTGCAACTCTTGAATTAACTTCATAACTGGTACACCAAGGCTGTTAGGAAAAATTGCATCTGTACCATATACAAGCTGGAAGGGTGACATACCAATGGATTTTTTCAATGTTAATCTGTCAGCCCACAGTGCATGGATCGGCTTCATGTGCCAAGACTTCTTATTGTCTTCCAACAGTTTCTTCATTATGTTCACTAAGCTTTTTTTGGAGGACTCTGCAAGTCCATTACCTTGAGGGTAATAGGCTGTGGAGTGCCCTAGTGTTATCTGGTATTTATGACAGAAGTCAACCATTTTCTTGCTTCTAAATGTTGCTGCATTATCCGTGATGATCTTGGTAGGGCAGCCAAATATGGAAAGGATATTGGTTTCTATGAACTTTATAATAACTGAATCATTGGCTTGCCTACAAGGAATGGTTTCTATCCATTTAGTGAAATAGTCTGTGGCAGTAAGGATCCATCTATGCTGGGCAGAAGATGAGGGATGGATTTCACCTATGAAGTCAAGTCCCCACTGTTGAAAAGGAGCTTCAACAGTGATTGGATGCAGAGGAAGGGGTAATAATTTTCTCTTGCCCTCAAACGATTGGCATTTATGGCAAGTAGTTGTCATTTTGTGAACATCAGGAAAAAGGGTGGGCCAAAAGAAACCAGCCCTCAAAATTTTGTTGGCTGTTGACTTCCAGTACAAATGGCCTCCACACTCTCCTTCATGAAATTCCTGCTTAATCTTCTCTGCATCAAACTCAGGCAAACATTTAAGAAATATACCACTAGCATTTTTCCAATAAAGACACCTATCTATAATGCAATAGTTTACTGCTTTCAGTTTTAAGAACCTTAACTTTGTTTTCGATAAACCAGGAGGCGTGTTTAAATTAAGCAAAACATAAACGATATCAGCATACCAAGGAGAATTCAGAAAATGGTTTTCAATAATGGGAGTTGAGAATTCTTCTTGGCTGTCCAAAGCATTAATCACATTAATATCAAGAACTTCAAAATTGGATTTAGCCATTAATCTAGCTAGACCTTGGCCTTTGATGAGCTTAGTGGGTTTTATCTCTAAATCATATTCAAGAATAACAGCAATCCACTTACCTCTCTTACCATCTGGATCTTGTGTTATAATGTCTTTTACAACTGAATTTGGGACAAAGGCAATGATGTGTGAGTGAAGGATGTATACTCTGAAGTCTTTCAATGCTTTAACCAAAGCAAAAGCTTGCTTTTCCATAATATTATACTTCAAAGGGGCATCCCTCAATGCCTTGCTAAAGAATGCAATAGGCTGCTCTTGTCCTTGTGTATTTTTCTGTAAAAGGACAGCAGCAATGGTATGTTCTGATGAAAATGAGAAGATATAAAAATCTTTCGAAAAATCAGGGCTTATGAGAACCGGTGTTTTGGTTAATGCTTGTTTCACCAGCTCAAAGGATGTCTTTGCTTCCAAGGTCCATTTTATCCCTTGCTCCTTCTTCAATATGTTTGTGATATTTCTAAGGAGCTCTGCCAAGTTAGGGATGAACCTTCTCAAAAAGTTAATCTTTCCAATGAAAGACTGCAACTCTTTGATATTTCGAGGATGAGAGATTTGCAATATAGCCTCAATCCTCTTTGGATCTATCTTTATACCCTCTTATGAAATAATGTGTCCAAGAAGCTTACCTTCTTGGAGACCAAATAGTGTCTTCTTAGGGTTTAAAGATATTCCAAACCTTTTGCACTTCTCGAAATTTTTTCTCAAATGTTCTAAATGTTCTTCATCTGTTTTTGAAAACACAGTGACATCATCTAGATAGATAATGATGAAGAAGCCCAATTCTTCCGAGAATGCTATGTCCATGGCTCTCTGAAAGGTTGCTCCAGTGTTCATTAGACCAAAAGGCATCTTCACATACATGAAAGTGCCCCATGGAGTAGTGAAAGTTGTTTTTAATTGATTAGCAGGGTGAACTAAAATCTGATTATACCCTGAATAGCTATCAAGAAATGAAATCCTTTTAGACCCCACCACCCTTTGTAAAATGTGATCCATTTTTGGTAAAGGGTAGTTATCCTTTAACGAAGCTTTGTTTAAGTCTCTAAAGTCTATAAAAAGCCTGATTTCTCCAGTCTTCTTCCTAACGGACACCAGATTAGATACCCACTCAGAATATCTAATAGGGACAATAATGCTAGCATCATACATTTTCATGATCTCCTTCTGAACCAATGGCAACTGGACAGGGTTTATTCTGCGCAGTTTCTGTTTAAATGGTTTTTGGTTTTCTTTAAGAGGGATTTTATGCTGTATTATTTCAGTGTCATAGGATTTGAGATCTTCGTAACTCCAAGTAAAAACATCAGAAAATTCTTGGAACAGCTCTATGTATTTGAGTTTAATGTGAGCTGGCAAAGTTTTGGACAGTTTGATCATTTTCGGTTTTTCCTCACTGCCTATATTGCACTCCTCTACTTCAGTCTCTACAGGTTCCAGTTTGGTTTATTGGCCACATCGTTAAAATCAAACAACTCCTCTAAAGGCGTTAGACCACTCGGCAAATTTTCATCTTTAGACTGCAGAGTTTGTAATTCTTCCGTTTCTAACTCTGCACTTAATTCTGTTTTGTTCCTAAGTTCGCTAGACAATAGGTTAATATTGGCAGGTTGAGGAGACGATTCTTCTTCACCAAGAAAGTTTTCTTCACTGTAGTCTGTATCATAATCTGAATCTGAACTGTGCAGTTCGAACTCATTTCTGAATTGCATGAAGTCTTCTATTTGTTTGGCATTGTCAAACACTTGCCAATATTTTTCGTTATCAGGCACTGCCGGTCTAAATTTTATCGGAGTTGTGTTGTCTCCAGTCTCATATGGCGTTAGACATGTTCTGGCCGCAAAGGCTAAATTGTGGGCCATAATGTTCTTTTTCCTTGGGATGAAACTCAGGTTTGACTCCTCAAATGTTGTCAACAGATCCATGACATCATTCCGATAGGCTCTAAGTCTAGGATGATTTGCATTATACTCCCCATTGACTTGCCTAATGATTAACTCAAAATCCCCGTACACATTAATTCTTCTGGCTCCTAATTTCTTCAAGAGATGCAAGCCTAAGAGAAGGGATTCATATTCTGCTATGTTGTTGGAACACTGAAAGTTTAATTTGCATGAGATGCATTATGTGTGGTTGTTTTCAGTGTTAATGATCCAAACCCCTGCACCAGCATTATTTCTAGTGCATGACCCATCAAAATACATACTCCATAAAGGACTGTCTTTGGTTTCGTCTGTTTGGCGATTGTCCTTTTTAACTATGGTGCCTTCTGACTGTTCAGTGATTAGCAGCACCCAATTGAATTTGTTTTGACTCCTCAAATTCTTCAATAGATTGAGGGATGTTGCCGGAAATGTTAGGGGTATTTTCTGGGTTGTTAAGTCCTAACAACAATGGGCTCATAACTGGCAAATCAAGACCTATGCTTTGTTTACTAATGTTTTCACATGTGGCAAACTGTTTGGACACTTCTGCGTTATTATACTCTTCTTCCCTGTCAGCCTTTAATTCTGTTAAAGTGACTTGTTCACTAGGAGTTTCATTGTTAAACATGATAAAAGAATCAAGGCCTGTATTGACAGAATATATAGGAGAGTTTCGTGGTCTGTCTTGACTTGTAACCGTGTATTGCATATGAGACTCCCTGTAAAGTCTTCTGGTCTGATTGAAAATCCGGATGGTCGCATATGTCATGTCCATCTGCATAGTCCCCTGTAACTTAGCTCCCCAAGATCTTGATAAAAGCATTCCATACTTTGGGGGAACATCAGCCACAACAATGTCCATGAGTAAACATTTGGCTGGAATCTGGGCTAGGTTAACACAAAGGTCTTTGATCAATCCTAGACATTTTACTCTGTTTGAGTCAAAGGAGTATAGGTCTTTGTAGGGTCTGGTAATTTCTAAGCCAAGGCTCTCCATCACAGCTTTAGGCATTAAATTATGAGAAGCCCCGGAATCATGCATAGCGTTGTGTAGAATTTTGTCATGAATGTTCAAACTCACATAAAAGGGAGGAACTGGTCCTTCTTGAAACTTCCCTTCAATCTTAGGGCCAAAAATCAACTCGAGTAGGTCGTCACTAAGATTAACTGTATCTCCATTTTCCTCTATATTTAAAGCCTTCAAAATTTGGTTCCTATATACATGTTGGGCAGCTAACTCAGTTAATGGAACAGAGATTTTGATCTTTAAGATTTCTTGTTCCAGGCTGAAAGGGGTTTGATTCTTTGAAGCACTTGTTTCAACCTTATTAGCTGTCACTCTATCAACAATTACAACTTGCTGATTTGTTTTACTTGACACAACTGTTGTAGAAGGAGTACTAGCTGAAGTGTTAGTACTGCTGATGTCTTCACTCTGTTTTTCAGAATTTTGAGTGTTTTTCTCCTTATCCTTATCAGAATTAACAGCCACTGTTTTTTCTTTTTGTTTGGTTGTTTTGGGTTTAGCTGCGGTGCTGCTTTGAGAGGATTTGTCAGAGGTTTTGGTGTTGGGGGCTTGTTGACTGGTCTTGCTTCTAAGGTCATATTCTCTTTGAGGTTCTATGACGACATTTTCCATGTCTCGATAATAATTTTCATTATCATCTCTTTTGTCGTCGTAAGGTGTGTAAAGACCTTGTTTATTATCATAATGAACCTCAAAGTCATCATCCTCTTCCCCAAACATGTTGATATCCTCTTCCTCTGCTATGTCTTCTGTTTGTTCAACCTCACTTACATAGTTTTGATGAAAGGGAGGAGTGATCTGTTGATCATCTTCCCTGGGTCTGTTTGGAGGTTGGTTCCTTCTAACATTCTGAGTCTGGTTTCTATTTTGAGGAGCAGTTTGATTTTGATTTGCTTGTGCTCTCTTAATTATGCTCATCTCTTTCATCATTTCTTCCATCATTCTCTCCATCTTTGAGCTTGAAGTGGAAGGGGTGGATTCCTCTCTAAAAGATACTCTCTTCTCGCTCTTCATTCTTGCTCTTTTCTCCATCAAGTTTACTTCCACAGAAAGAGCACCCCTTTGCATGTCTTCAAGAGTTGCAAAGACTCTTTCTCTAAGTGAATATGCCATGTCTGGATCAAACCCTTCAGGAAACTTTTTTAAAGCTGAGCCCTGAGGAGGTTTTAGTTCAGGGGAAAGTGCATTATAGGCGCTGTTAAATCTGGTACAATAAGATTGTACACTTTCCCCAGGGTTCCTATGGAGATTGTTATAGTCAGCAAGGACTTGGAGAGGATTCTTCCTCACTTCCCATTTGTTTAAGAATGCTTGATGGAAGGCTTGGAGATCGTTAATACTATGGGGGGTTAAACCTTTAAACCATTTTCTTACTTCCCCCCCCCAAACTTTGAGCAAATAGTCTCAACTTGACAGAGTCATTATCAATTTCATTTCTGTCAAAGTAGTCATTCATCTTGTCCACATGTTGAGATGCTGTTATGGTATTGCTAGCATCATATAATGGAATTTTGGACTGATAGTCCTGTGGAAGATTGACTAATGGTACGGGAAGGACTAAGGGAGCATACCATGTTGCCATGGCAGGAGGTGGAGGTGGATTTACAGGAGGGAAAGTGGGCTGAGGTGAAGTGGTTTGAACAGTGGATGTAGGGTGAGTAGAAGTGGATGGACCAGGAGTAGACTGTTGAGATGATCTTGGATGAGAGACACCTAAATTGTGAAGGAAATGTAAATCAGGAGGTGTTGTTTCCCTGTTACCAGGATGTTCACTTGTTTCGGGAGATGAAAGTGAAGATTTAGAGTCTAACTGGATTATATCATCAAATGACCTAGTCCTAAATGGGTTCACTAAGTCAGTTTGTGATTGTTGCAGAGCTGAAAGATTTTCGGGGACTGAATTAGCTCTCAAGGGTGATCTGAAAACAGTTAATAATTTAACCTTAGGAGACTTCCAAAGGATACTTTCTGGATTATCAACTATCTCGGGTGGGTTAGGGTCTGGATGGGCTCTAGTGTGAATCTTTTTAGAAGCCACTATGCTATGTTGTTTAGACCTAAAACAAGAGAAGTTCAACCAGATATGACAATCTTAGAGAGGTTCACCAATCTGTTTTACGATTTCAAATCCCACAGTCCTCTAACTGAGTTTCAATGATTTTATAATGATAAGGGTTCTTCCGAGTGGAGTCTTAAGGTCTGTTCAGGATTGTGGAGTCGCCAGGTGGAAAGTTCAGAGTTTTTTCAAAGGAGTACACTGTCCACCACAGTGTTTGTGAAACATTCCTTTCAAGGATATCTCAAAACACAACAAACTCTAACCAGAGATTGACTGGGAGGGCATTCACCAGATATGTCACCCCCAAAAGAGGATGAGACCCGGAGGCTACCTGGCCCTTTACAGACTCTGTCTAAGAGTATAAAGTAAAACACATCAAAGACGTACAAAAGATATCAAAACTAGTGTTTTACTACCAATCTGAAATGTTTTTGGTATTTTCTAAATTGCTTTTATTTGTGGTTCGGAAGAATATCCTAACTTTGCCTCAAAACTTAGCTACGGTTATGAAACAAAGACAGTGTATCCTTATGGCTAAGCTAGCTGATTTTCCAAGGTTAGATAAAAACTCGAAAGAATTCTAGGACTGACCTAGTTTGTCACTGATTTAATTGAGTTTTATCTTAATTACCATTTCTTGGTAGTGCTTGAAAAGGCTGCTTTTGACTCTCAAAATTTTATGAAGATTCTGGGTAAGGGTGCCCAGTGGAGTCGCCAGAAATGTTAGCTTCTGGTGGCTCAGCTGCAAAATAAAACAATTGTCATGGAACCAGAGATTCTGGGTTAAAGTATCCCCAGCGGAGTCGCCAGAAATGTTAGGTCTCTGTAATTTATTAACAAGATTGGGAGAGTCCAATCACAGAGTTAACATCATTTCAACCAAACTTTGGGATTCTAGGATCTAGCCCTCCTGAATCCGGAGAGGGATCTCTCCAATATGTGCAAAGATGGATATTGTCTTTGAAAAGCTTAAGGTAATGATATTAGGCTAGTTATGAAGGCCAAGGGTTTTGTTTTGTTCTGGATGGTTGAGCATGAAATGTTACTTGAAGGGAAAGTCCTAAGTGCAAAGTTTCAAAAGTGAGAAGTTGCAAGCAAATAGAACAGTTTTGGCAGATAGATAGATATAACGCTGGTTTTTAGTCCATTGGGCTATGGAGTCATATATGGGCTTTAATTGAACAACAACATCAAGTGTGATCCAAGGGGCTAGTCATCTATGTCTAAGGATCTCTTTAAATTTTGATTTATGGAATGGAGTGATACATCAAGAAGGGGAATTAAACAGATGCAGAACGAAGAGCAGCCTAGGATCTGATAAGTACTTTTAAACCAGTCAGCCTTTGAAAAACACTTTAAGAAGGACACGAAAGCAGACTAGGATCTGGTAAGTACTTTTAAACCAACCAGCCTTTGACACACTTCCAATAGAAAATATACAAAACAAGGGGAAACACAACGATAACATAGAATGGTCTAAGATCTAGCAAGTGCTTCTAAACTAGCCAGCTTTTAATACATTCCAAGGGAAACAATCTGTTAGTTATGCAGACAAGTCTGGGACCAGGGCTAACCATATCTTCCTTCAGTTCATCATCACATAACATATACTGAAAGTAACGTTTAGAAATAATATTCAGCTAGGACGATAAAATGAGGGAACGCCAACATTCTCATGCCTAAACTGAATTAAGTCATTCCTGAATAACACAGATTGGAAGAAAACATTCAAATAAAGATTTCTCAGCCAGAGAAGGTTACTGATATACAGCAGGTCCTAACCCTGTTTAAACTGTTATTTACAGTGGAGAATGAAACAACATGAAAACAAAAATAAAACAACAAGTTAAAAATGAGAATAACATCACCGTCAATATAGATCAGGATCCCATGAAACAGATTTTATATTGATGTCAAACCAGCTACAAACTTCAAGTCCAATGTTTCAGTTCAGCAATCATCTTCACTATTCAACCTAACTACTCTAGCACAAACAGAGCTTCAAGGGCTAGTGAATACTATGTACAAAAAGAAGTCTCAAGCTCAAGTGTATTTCAAAGTTCTGCAACCAACAATTTCTCATCTTCTCCTGAGGTATTTATAGAAGAATGAGGAGGTGATCTGAGAAAATATCTCTCAGGATAATTAATACAGGTTCAAGACTTCTCGGCCTTTCGAGGGGCTCGAGAGAGAAATTTACAGGTGGATCACTGTATTAAATTTTTACAATAAATATCAAAGCTCGGTGGGAACTTTATTTTGACTTTGAGGCTCTGTGTAATGTGGGGAGTAACTCTGCAGATATTTCTGCATTGATTACCCTGCAGAAGTAACTCCCTGGCTGCTCTGAGGCGAAATCTGATCTTCTTCAATAACTTCGGCCTCTGTTTGAAAGGTTTGAGGCAACAGGTGGCTCGGTGGTAGCTGAGGAATCAATTTGCCTCAGATGTGGCGGTGGAGGCTTTCCGTCTGATAAAACACTTTAGGTTTTCCTTTAAAATGTGTTTTAGATTGGGGATTAGGCTTTTGATAACTGTCTTAGCCGTAATCCCCGTAAAAACTGTCTTCAATCTTCATCTGCTGTGCTTCTGTCTTCAAACTTATACTCTTTAACTGTGTTTGAATTAAAACAGTGTCTTGTCGATGTGCAGACCCGCACTGGGCTTTACGGCATCAATACTCATAGAGTACTGAAGAAACATGGAATGGAGCCCCGCGGATGGCTTCTTTTTAATGAAACGAGGGCATGAGAATCGTCATTCCCAGCTCTTGGCATTTCTTCGTTATACAATGGAAAACCATTTAGAACACCTGCATCAAACACAAAAAAATTAAGAAATCCTGCGAAAAATAGGTTTAAACTGCTTCAGATGGCGGGGGAGGAGCGTAGCCGTCGGATAAAAATATCTAACGGTGGAGATCGGCGCAAAACAGGAAAATGAGAGCGGGGAGAAGAAATAAGGCGGGGTGGTTTTGGGTCGTCCGATCTGGACACGTGGACGGTCCAGATCTAATCGGAGGATCTCAATCGGGGGGGGCAGGCAAGTGCATGCGATGTAAATTTCCAATGCGATTAAGCGCTGGTCGTTGATCTGCAGATCAGATCGACGGCGGAAGATGAATCAGAGGGTTTTAGAAATGGGGGCAAGACTTGTGATCGGAGGGAATAAGGACCGTTGGATCTTCGGGAGGATGGATGGCTAGGATTAAATCGGAGCCATCGCAATCGGAGGTCGCAGAGATGGGCATGCGATTGCGTAACAGAAACTTGCGATTAGAAACTTGCGATTGAGCGCTAGCCATCGGATTGGGTCTAAATCAATGGTCCAGATCCTTTGATTTCTTGCACCGGCGGGACCCTTATACTTTGCGAGAAACCCGAAAATTTCGATAAACACCAAGGTTTTGAGTGGATCGGGCAGAAAATATATATGATAGGCTGGTGCCCAATTGCGGGGCTGGTGGTTTTCACGGAATGTAATATGCCCGGGAGTATAAAGACAAGGGCCAATCGCAATCGGGCCATTGAGCCTGGTCTTTCCGATCAACCCATTTGTGTTATTTCCGATTGCGATTAGCGCCGAAAAGCTTTGGCGTTTGGTTTTAACGTATGGGCATGTGGGGGGAAGTGGTTTAGGACTTAGCCCAAGGGGATTAGGTCCATAGCAATCAAACTTTGTTTTTTATGAAAAATTTCAAGGTTTTAAATGGATTTGAGGGTTTCGGCACAACTCAAAAAGAAGTTTTAAACCATGTCAGGAAGATTTTCACGGATGGAGGGAGAAACTTATGAAAAGTAGAGGAATAATATGGAGAAAAAAGGGGAAGAAAATGATGGTTTCTTCAACAGTTTGTTATATGAAATCAGCAGAATTTTCTGAGTATAAAATGGGACAGCAAATGAGGATTTGGGACAGAGGCATGAGGCCTTAAAGAGACTTCAAGAGCCAACAATTTTTAGTGATAAAATTTGTTCCTTGGAGGCTCAAAAAATATCTTAGCCACCTTTTGGTATAACAAAATATTATAGGTGGCTAACACGGTGATCGCGCGTTGAACATGCCCGGAGTTTAACCAAGGTGTGCGGAGGATAACCCGAGTACGGAATGCCATCGCGCGTTATTGTTTGCGCATGTTGATCGAGCGATATACGTTGGATCGGGCAATGTAATACCAGTCGTCGGATGGGCGTGTGGGTTAACAAAGGTACGGTGTGCACTCGATTGGTCCTTTGGTTGTATTGTGGGCCCGAGGCAGAGTCATATATAATGAATTTGGTTTATTAATGTTATTCGACGTATTGTAATCTTAGTATAAGGTCCGGTGAGTTATATTAAAAAGAGTTTAACCAAGGTTAATCGTAGTGGTGGCGCAATGGTGGTGCGCGGGCGGAAACACCACATCTTGGTGGTTGCGGGGGCTGCCTTCTGCCCGTACACAACAATTGGGGTGAAGCCCTGCAGTAAATTATGGCCGTTGATTTGTGGTCAACGCGCCTGTTGGGGTTCCCATGTTTTGGCAAGGTTGGCAATACCAAAAGATGAGACAACATAGAACCACTTTCAAACCTTAGGATCTAGCCCTCCTAGGTCTAGAGAGGGATCTCTCTATGATTATCAAAGGATATATGTCTTCGAAGTTCTCTTCGAAGTTCTCAATTGTGATTTTAGGGCTAGTTATAGGCTCCAGGTTGTTTGTTTGATTGTTTGAGTTTGGTTGTTGAGAATCAGGAAGGAAGGTTTCACCATAAGACAAGGATGGGTAAAGAAGGAAGCTAGGCAAGGATAGATAACTCAGAGAACATTAAGGCCATTGGGCAATGGAGTCAAGAAAGGATTTAATTATGTTCAATGTGTAAGCTTCAGTTGGGCTAGTCATCTAGAGAATTTGGATCTCAAAGACTGATTGGTGGGATGGAACATTAAGGAATGAGAATGAAGGATGGAGAACCATCTGATTCTGTCTATAGATCAGGCTAGAGATCATTTAACTCCAGGCCTGCTTGGACAAAACCATAGGCAACACAAGGGATCTTGAAAAGGTTTATATGGAAGGAATAGGTTGTGAAGAGGCAGAGACGGGCTTCTAAACCTCCCAATTTTCCCAACCTCTTTTAATTAAATATTAACAAAAACATCTGAACATTGATTCTATTAACTTGCACATCAAAGAGCAGGCAATAATCATCCACTACACTGGTTTATTCAACTAAAAACAATATTCAGATACACATGTGAGCAGAAAACATTAAATACTGAGAGAGCTGGGACATAAGGTACCTAACAAGGGTAAATCTTATGTCATGCGTTCAGATGACAGTCAAAAGAATCATGAAATGAAATGGAAATAAACACGGAGATAAGAAAAAACATCACCAACTGCTGTAGATCAGGATCCAATAAAAACTGCTTATCATGTTAAACATAACACCAATCAGGTACATCACTGCCCAAAGCTTTTACATTCAGCCTGAATACATCACATTTCTCAGCCTATCATACAACTATTACACAGGGACCTTAGCTTAGGACCAAAATGCTTGCAATTCACCGATAATACATCAGCAACCATTACAATGATATCCTTCTGTGCTTTATAGCAGAAGAGACACAGAGGATCGACTGAGGAGGTAGGTGAATTTTAAATGTAACAATGAATGTCGGGCCGAGACCCATTTCACTTGACATGTTGTATATTTAATCTTTGTCACCTCTCTAGTGAAAGAAAGATCTACTCCGGATATGATTTGACCTTTTGGCTGTAGTACTCCAGGTGATTTGAACAAAATGAAAGAAACTGCTGAGAGGTCTGCCTCATAGAAGTTAGATTGTTTTTAACTATAGCTGGGGCGGAAAACTCCTTCAGGGACACGGCACATAATAAAGACTGTATGGGAGGCCTGTCCTTTATGGAAAAACATTCTGCTAATAATTAAACCTTGATATTACCTCTTATTGATGTTCAGGATCTCCAGATCGATCCTCGGGGTTTTCAAAATGATGCTTTGCCTCTTTAAACCTCTGGTTCAAAGCTCAAGATCTTCGTTGACGTGCACTAATCCTCTTGTTCTGTACTAAAACTCCTTGCTGCTTCATTGCTGCCTCTGTTGAGTTAGCTCGATCTTTAAATGGCGCCGACAGGACTTTCGGCGTTTGAGCTCTGCTTTCCTTTAATGTAAGTCCTAACAGCCCCATTCCTTGACTTTTCTGATGGTACTAGCTCATTAGATTTGATCCTGACTGCGCCGCTCGCCGTTGAGGTAGTACATTGAATAGCGGTGGTCCTCTTCCTCTAGAAACTCTGCAACACAGCAAACTCATGAAGAAAACAGTGGACGGAGCAATGGATGCAGGGTGAACGAAATGGTAGTGCGGCGGTGGCGGAAACAATGCTATTATGTAAAAGAACGATGAAAATGCAGTGGAGTGGTGAAATGCGCGGACAATAGGGTTTGGTATAAATATGCAGCGCAGACCGTTGGATTCAGGCCTGGAGATGAAGATCGACGGCGGAGATTGACCTGCGGGCTGACTTATCAGACACATCGAAACCTTAGACTTTGGCGAAAATGTATGGAAATGCAAACAAATGCAACGAAATGCATGTAAGAAGTGGGACCCAGCGGAGGCGAAGGGCGATTAAACCTGAGCTGTCAGATACGGGAGGAAACAGACGGCGGAGATGTAATCGAATCAATCGCAATCGGGGGGAACACAGGGTGACACATATAAAAACTTCCGATTGCGATTGAGGAGGACGAGCGATAGACGTTGGATCGTGCATCAAACGGACGAACGGGATTAAATCGGGCGGAAGATAGAAAGACTTGCGATCGGAGAAAATGGGAAGTGCGATGGCCGTTGGATCAGCAGGGGAATGGACGGCCCAGATTGAATCGGGAGATTGCAATCGGGAGTCAGACGAAACGGTTTGTGATTGCGCTCGGAGAGGGGTTTGCGATTAAGCGCTGACCGTTAGATCTGAAGGCCAGATCAACGGCTCAGATGTAATTGGAGGGGCAGTGCGATCGGGGGATCGGGAGTTGTGATGACCGTCGGATCAGCAGGAGGACGGACGGTCAGGATAAGGTTGGAGGATCGCAATCGGATATCGGAGGGAAGGACTTGCGATCAATCGCATCGCAATCGCTTGCGATGGGCCGATCGGAGGGTGCAATTAACATGTTCCGATTGCGATTGGGCATGGGCTGCGATTAGCGCATAGCCGTCTGATCTTGTGATAGATCGACGGTGCACAACACATCGCGGGACTTAACGTGTTAAAACGATCGCATCGGGGTTTTTACGTTACAAAGGAAATACACCCACTCGACGGTTTCGATTGCGATGAGCGCTCGGGACTTAAGCGCTTGGTCCCAGCACCGGGGCACATGTGGGGAAGTGGTTTGAAAGGGGCTCAGGCTTATAATAAGGTCGGAAATGGGTTTTTTGCCCATTAAATGAAATTTGAAGGTTCAAAAGGGAAACGATAGAGGAACAGAGGGGGAAAAAGGCCAACAAAGGTCGAGGGTAATGATTTTAAGGGGATTTTTGGGGGATTTAGGCGTAGGGAAGGGGAATCTCGGGGATAGAAGAAAAGGGATTCAAACAAAGGGAAAGAAGGGGAATTGATGTATGTTTCAGGGGTAAAGGGGGGGAATAATATGCCCTTTTTAGCAATTTACTAGCAGAGGGGAATTTGTATTAGGCACAACAATTGAGAGACTTCAAGGAGGATGGGTTTTCAGGGGAAAGGCATTCCTTGACGGCTCAAAACAATCTAGCCCCCAGCTGGCTTGTCAAGAATTTCATAGGGGGGCTAACAGTGGCTCCACATGGGGATGGCTTCTTCTTGAAGGAGTCAAGAATTCAGAAAATGATCTCTTGGTGTAGGCCAGATGCCTGCTGCTATAAGCCATCTTTCTTCTTTCTTTAGATTAGCTGCCACAATATTAATATATTACATTAGCAGAAATATCTCCCAACCAATCTACCTACCCAAACTAGAGTTCTAAAAATTCTCCCTGGGGTGCATTTGAACTAGAAGACCCTTTATATTTTATTTTGCAAAACAAAAGCAAACCTATTCTAATTCTACCCTTATTTCTCCATGAGGCCAGATTAGACTATTGGCCTCATACAATTCTCTACCTAAACTACTACCTATTGGGATTAAACTGTTCAACAGGTTTCTTCACCTACATTCTAAGACAGGAAATTTAAACACAGCCAAGCTAGGATTAGACTGTCTGACTTGCTGGAGTGAAAACTTTGTAGCAAACTGCAACAAAACTGTGAAGGCATGAAATCTGCAGTTTTGAAAATATCCTTCTTTCTTTGTTTCAGCTCTGATTTTAGGCATGTTAGAGCTGATTTTCTTTTCTTTGCTGATCCAGATTTTGAGCTTGTTTGGACCAGCTGCTTTGTTCTGATCAGAGGTTCATGTTTTGGGCTTGTCTGAACCTCTCCTTTCTTCTTCTTTTTGAAACTTTTTTTTTTTTTTTGTCAATGAAAACAAAAGCTGCCATGGTATGTTCAGTGGAAAAATGAAACTGGAAATTGAAAGTTAGCAGAAATAATTCTTGAGCATCCTGCCATTGACAGGACCCCCAAACAGCTCTGTGCCATCAAGTTCTTGTAGAAAAAATGCATTTGGACCCACAGCAGCCTGGATAATGTATGGGCCCTGCCACAAGCTGTCAAAATTGCCATGTTTACCTTTGTCCTCTCTCCTTGAATCCCACTTTAGAACCTTGTCACCGATTTTGAAATTTGAAGCTTTGGTTCTTTTATCAAACTGCCTTTTTATGTTTTCTTGGACTCTGATAGCTCTGTCATAAACCTGTTCTCTCGTTTGCTGAAGATGGATGGTTTCATTAATTCTCCTTATCATGCTGTCCTCTTCTGATTGGACTTCTTGGACAAGCTTTACTACTGGTATCCCAAGGCTAGTAGGAAAAACTGCTTCTGTCCCATAAACCAGCTGGAAGGGTGACATGCCAATAGATTTCTTTATAGTGAGCCTGTCTGCCCACAAGGCATGTATCAACTTTTTATGCCATGACCTTTTGTTCTCTTCCAACAGCTTCTTAATGATTGTAACCAGGCTTTTATTTGATGATTCAGCTAGGCCATTACCCTGGGGGTAATAGGCAGTTGAATGTCCAAGTGCAATTCCGTACCTGTGATAGAAATCAACCATTCTTTTGGATCCGAAAGCAGCAACATTGTCAGTGATTATTTTCCTTGGGCAGCCAAACCGAGATAAGATGAAGTCTTCTAGGAACCTAATGATGACAGAATCAGTGGCATTCCTAGTGGGTATGGCTTCAATCCACTTAGTGAAGTAATCAGTAGCAGTCAAGATCCATTTGTGTTGCCCAGAAGAAGAGGGGTGGATTTCTCCAATGAAGTCTAAGCCCCATTGCATGAAGGGACCTTCTATGGTGATAGGTTGCAGAGGGAGGGGAAGGAGCTTTCTTTTGCCCTCAAAAATTTGGCATTTCTGGCAGGTAAGGACCATTTTATGAACATCACTAAAGAGTGTAGGCCAATAGTACCCAGCCCTGAGTATCTTATTTGCAGTGGCCTTCCAACTCAGGTGGCCTCCACACTCCCCAGCATGGAATTCTTGTTCGATTCTTTCAGCTTCAGTTTCAGGCAAACATTTCAGTAAAAGACCATTTGGATTTTTCCAATATAGACTCTTATTCATAATGCAGTAATTTCTAGCTTTGAGTTTTATGAATCTGGCCTTTGTTTTGGATAGCTCTGGAGGGGCATTGAGGTGTGTGAGCACGTAAAGGATATCAGTGTACCAAGGAGAGTTCTGAAACTGCTCCTCAACATTGTGTTAGCACTCAAATCTACCTCAGGCTAAAATGAAGTAAAACTCAAGGCTACATCAAACCACGCTCAGCCTCGTAGCTAGCCCTACGAGGACAGGAGAGGGCTCTCTCCGTCAATCTCGAGAAAATAAGCAATAGGATGCGAGATGACTTACAATAAGAACTGATTTTAGTCTAGTAAAGAGATAGGTATGTTTGATTTTTGGTTTTTTGGGTTTTCGCTGGAGTAATGGGAAAACAAATTTTGGGTCCGGGGATAAGGTCAGACCTTTGCAGAGTTCAAGCTGGGGCGAGATAGGTGATGATCTTGACGCTTTAAATTGGATTTATGGATAGATTAGATCGACGAGGAGCTGAAGAGGGCAAAGAAGAACTTGGATCCTCTCCAAACAGCTGAAAACATATAGAACTAACTGAATTCAAAGGCTAAGCACTGTAAACAATGGATTTAACCTTATTTCACTCATTCAATTTAGTTCAGAAGCATAATGAAAGTATGGCAACATTAAACATGAAGAAGCTTACAGTAAACAAAGAAGAAACATCATCAAGAACAGAACACCACAAGGATCCCAACAAGTGCCGCAAAACCCCTGATCTTTCCTTAGCCAAAATATGAAAAGTATGTACAATAGTATCAAAAGTATCCCAAGAGTCCAACCTCTCCAACCTCTGAAAAGGATTGAGAAATTACAATATATAGAGCACTCTAACACCTTTCCCCACCTCTAGGGGTCGAATTCCCTCTTCAGGGATCAGTTTCAACCAATTCTAATCATGGAACTACAATCTAGGCAGCTAACCACTTGCCTCTAAAAGAGTGGAAACTGATCCATTACATGATTTTTTACTCATTTGGGAGTGAATCTTCTAGAAGAGATAAAAACAAGCCAAAGTTACATATCAAACATGAATTTACATCATAAAAACCCAAAAATTCTATCCATAAGCAAAACTGGTCCATAATAGGCGAAATACTGAGCTGGCAGCTGAAAATTTAGGAAAAATTCTAGGTGGGTCGCTCCTGAACTGTGTGGGTCGCTCATGTTCCAGGCTGAATTTGAGGTACTTCCTGGCATCCAAATTGAGCTCATGATAGCTCGTTGGAAAGCCCTGGATGTCTACTTTCCAACCCAAGTGGAATTTCTGAATTTGGAGTTGATTTGACCCTCCAAAAACTCATTCTCCCAGAGGTACTTCCTGCTGGTGCAAAAGGTGGCAGCAAGGTGGTTTTCATGATGTTTTTGAGCTGTTTGACCATCCAGATTTTGTTGAAATGCTAAGTTGACTTCAGAGGATGCATAATTAACCATGAAAAATCCAAAAATGTAAAAATCTCCTCCAGCAAGTGTCTCAAAAAAAAGCGAGCGCATGAGCGCGCGACCCACGTAGCTGCAAAACCTGTTTTTTAGACCAAAAATTTGAAAATGACAAAAATTTTCTAAATTTGCCAGTGTCTCGGAGCGAGTCCTCCATCATGTGTCCTGCCCAGTCAATGAAGCCTCGGCCAAAATCCGAAGTGGATCAGGCCTTTTCCGCCATTTTAGTGCTCTCCTGGTGCATGCAGCTCCTGTGGTGAAAACATTGTCTCGGTTGTATGTGTTGGTCTCTATCATGATCCTGTGAATGTACCTGCGCTGATGAAGAAGGCGAGACCCCTTCCACGCCATGTGGAGATAGTACTCGCGTTGCTGATGAAGTCAACGAGACCCCTTCCACCCCGGGTGAAGATAGTACTCGTCGTGATCTTGAAACAAAGCTCTGTGGCTTCTCTGATATGTTACCCTCTTGGGCGCCAGCTGCTTGTACTCCATCTCGGTACATCAACCTCAACTTGATTGAGTCAGCATCTGAGCTCCTGCTCATGCTAGAGCTCTGTCTACGACATGTTTGCGAACAAAAATATTGGCACTATGTATCATTGTAAACGTGCAAACAAGGTTATGATGTGTGTTTCCAACACCCAACGGAGTATTCCCATAGTCAAAACACCATAAGAAACAAACCATGATAATATCTAGGTTTTAAATGGATTGGAAAGAGCACATCCTCTGTTTTGGAGGGTAAGTGAAATTTTGACCAAGGGAAGCGAGGCAACCCGGAGAATATTGAACAAGTCTTGTCAAGGGCATGGTATCATATGAATGTTTTAATACATGATAATAACAACAAAGGTGTCAAATGGGCAGTTTGAAACAGAGTTATGAAAATGTTTTTATCTTTGGGCAGTGAGACACAATCAATCATAATCACCATGGAACAAAAGTTTTGAACATGGTATTAGTAATAGTAACGACCACAATGGTATAATGGGCATGAGAAAAACATGGTTTTGATAATATATGGCAAGGATGGATGTGTCACTGATATAAGATAGAAGAAAAACTCATGCAACCACCTATTATCATTTTAAAACCCTGAAAACGATATTGCCATGACTGTGGGGTTTTAAATCCTCCATTTGAACATTTGAGACATCAACGATGCCACTGGTGCATTTAAAAAACATCAAGCAATGATAGAAACCTGTTTGAAAGCCAGTTGCATCGATTCCAAGCAAGGCTGGGCGCTCAGAATAAATTTCAAAACCCTGTGTCTGCGTGGGTCGCGCAGCCTCTGCGTGGGTCGCTCAGCCTTTGCGTGGGTCGCTCGAGCCCCTTGCCACATAGTGCATTTTGAAGGAAGTGTTTGGAGGCCTTCCCGGTGTCCAAATTGGGCGTGTGATAGCTCGTTGGAAAGCTATTGGAGTCTACTTTCCAAAAAAAGTGGAATTATGCAATTTGGATTCCATTTACCCTGTCAAAAATCAAATCTCCCAACACTAGTCAAAATGATCAGAATGAGGCTGCCTCAAGGCAGAGTGCTGTTGCAGTCAACGTTTGAAGGTCTTCCTCAACTCCAAATTGAGCTCATGATAGCTCATTGGAAAGGTATTTCTGTCTAGTTATCATTTGACTCATCAAGAAAGTCATTTGGCCAAACATGCTAGGAGAAAACTTGATTTTCCCAAGGTCATTTCAGAGGTGCATTCAATTCTCCTGAGGCAATGGAATTTTTGACATTTCTCTAAAACCATGATACCTGTGTAAAAAGTGAAGGAGGTTTTTCTTCCTTGGGATGTTGTGGACCAAAACCTCTCTCAGTTTTCCAAAATTCATCTTTTATTGCTCTGAAACATCTTTTGAGTGAAACTTACCCCGATGTGTGAAACAAGGAATTTTGTCGAAATGAAGCGAAATGAAGGGGATAGGGGGCTTCTAAATTCTTGGGGAAATTTTGGGAAGTAGGTAGGGATGTTAGGAAGCAGGGGGAAGTGGAATCACAGAGATTGAGTGAGGGGAAGGGGTCCAAAAGGGCAAAACACATGCCTAGCCTAGGAAATTGCCAAGTTGTGGCTAGAAACTAGGGTTTGTGCAAAAATGAGGAATTTGGGGGATATCAGTGATGGGAAGTGTTTAATGAGGTATATTAAGGATATGGGAAGGTGTGTGAACATCAGGATACAAGTTTTTCCGATGATTTGACCATCCAAGAGAAATCACCTCCAAAACCCTAGGAGAGGGAAATGGACCTTACCTAGGCACAACTGAAGCATGAACAAGATGTAAAATGACTCAATGGAACTTGACATGATGATGGCAACCCCCTGAATGATGATACACTCAGCTGAATGGTGACATGGACTGACATTTGGACAACTTTGGAAGAAGTGAAAGCAAACCCTAGACCTAATGCCTAGTGACCAAATTTTGCTTGAAGACTCATTGAAATGACAAAATTTGACCTTGACACCTTAAAATCACTTTGAAAGAGCATGTTTGATCACTGGAGGAAGGCTGCAAAGGCTGACTCTAACATTGGCTCCAATGGGGATGGTAGCTCCTTGGAGGTGCCAAGAACGGCAGATCTTTGGGAGAGCAGACCAGTGCTTTATCCATTGGGCCATGGAATCAAAACTCAAACTGAAATGCATGACTGAAAACTGATGACTTGACGACACAAATTGACTCTTACTCAACTAAAAACTGACTCGATACTTAAACACAACCGACAAACTGGAAAAGATGCTCAAAGTAGAGCTTATTCAATACAACCTACTCTAATTGTACTTTACACCACCCGATCAACTGTAATGGAACAGCCAATGCAACCATGTAAGCATGCTGGCTGTTGTTTGATTTCTTCCCACATGCTTACTGATGCACAACGAGAAACAACTACTGACAGGAAACTCCCATGGAAACTTTGAACCAAGTGGACTGCTGATAAACTTGCAAAGCATGAATTGACTGGATGACTGCAAGAATATTGAGAATGGATCTTCATAAACATAGCTCTGGTCCAAATAATATCCATACCTTGATCTTAAACTTTTCCACACATCTGCGGTGCTTTTCTTTGGTGATTGCAGCAAGCTGTCAAAAGGATCCTGAAATTCATGAAAAATGAAACTCTGTTGCTGATTCCAGACTGAACAAAAGCCTCCTTTATCAATCTCCTCATATGAATGGAAATCTTGACATGTGCTATGCAATGAACAATCTATTAAACAAGACAATGAAGGTGACCTTTGAACAAGATTATCATCAACATTCTTTTCCAGCACATGGTTAGCTAATGGAGCAAAAATTTTATAACAAACATCATCCAACACACGAGCAATGGGATCATCAAAAACTTGAGAAGAGTGTTGTAATGTATCCATTGAAACTGTATGACCTCCTTCTGGCTGTTCATCTTTTCCTTGAGATATATTATGAAGATTTTTCCTTATAAACTGAAATGCTTCAAAACAAAAGGGTATAGAATCTTCCTGCATCATCAAATTATGTATTTCATCTTCCACAACTTCATCTGTAATCTGATCTTCAATTGCATTGGATGGCTGCAAATCTGATGTTACAAGCTGCTCATTTGAAGATTTACCATGCAATTTTTCTCTCGAAAACTGAAATGATTCAAAACATAAAGGTACGGAGTCACCTTGAATCATTAAATCATGTGTGCCCACTTCCAAATCTTCAGCTGCAACTTGACAATCAATGACTTTTGGGGGCTGCAAATCTGAATATGAGAAATTTTCGTTGCCCTCAAGACGATCCAGATCAAGACTTGTTGACGTTTGATTTCTGATTGCATGGAAGTTATCTCTAATGAACTGAAACGAATCAAAACACAAAGGCAAAGATCCTTCACTTACATCAAAATTTTCTGCACTTTCCTCATCATTGCCATAGCTGATATGCATCGGTTGATCACTGTACTCGAGCTGTTGAAAGTGAACTTCCTCCTCGCACAAGCTAGCTGCTGATTTGTCTGCAAGATTAGATTCTTTTTGGAGAACATAATCATCATCATACTGATCAAACTGAGACAATTCATCATCAAACATACACATCATATCAACAGCTCTCTCTTCTTCACAATGATCTATAAAACAATCACTATGACTACTGGGATCAGAAACAAAATGTTTTGGGTCAGCAACTTGTTCTTGAATGTCATTTTCATTTTTTGCAGTCATTTTCCGCACCATCTCTTCTACTGTGTTTACGAAAAGATCAAGATTTTCCTCTGAAAGTGTCAGTTGCTCTGAAACATTCTTCTTTTCTTCTTCCTTCAACCTTGCCCTCAAGATCAGCAAATGAGCCTCTACATTCACTGCCTTGTTCTGCATCTCGTGAAGTGTTGCAATATTCTTTTCTCTCAGCTGAAACTCCATTTCCGGATCAAAGGCACCCGGGTATTGCAAGAGAGTAGATCTAGGAGAAGGTCTTATATCAACTGGCATCGAATAATAAACTTGGTTAAATCTAGCAGAAAATTGTTGTACTATCTCACCTGGCATTCTTTTCAACTGGTTATACTCCTCTATAATCAACAAAAAGTTCTGTCCGATCATCCACCTGTCAAGGAAAACTTTGACAAACTGCTGAAAATCTGTGATGCTCGCATCAGGCAGGGCTTTGAACCAACTCTTCACTTGGCCTTTCAAAGAAAGAGCAAAAAGCCTAATACTAACATCTTCATCATCAACTTCAAAAAGATCTAGAAAAGTCTCAACATTATGCACATGTTGCTCAGCATTGACATTGTTACATTCACCATCAAATCTCGGTAGATATAGGTCATAATTTGCAGGAAAAGTATGAAGAACAGAAGGCAAAACAAGAGGTTTATACCGATCTGGAATTTTACAAGGTGTAGGGGCATGTACAAGTGTTGTGGGATCAGCTTGATTTTCTTGCTCATCACTCTGTAGAGATTCATCATAAGATGTGGGAAAAGTGAGGAGGCCAGGATCAAAGGGAAACTCAACATTTACACTCTTTGAATAAGTCGAGTGAAGATTTTGATGACCTTTCTCATACAACAAACTTTGAAAAACTTTCAGGATAGCTTCAAGACCAGCAAAGAAGTAATTTACGAGAAAGCAGATTAGATCCTGGAATACCATTTCACTTTAGATACCTGAACTTCGTGTAAGATCCTTCCATTTTCTCAGAGAAAGAGTCAGTCCTCCAGACTTTGAATTGGAGTCACCAGGTGAATGATTTCAGCCTTCTTATGTCTGATCGTTGTCCACCATCAACCATCAGATCTGAACTTGATACACATACTGGGGCAATTTACAAGTTAAATACTACGATTACAAGTTATACCGGAGATCGACTGAAGCAGCGTTTATCTACTTCGCTGATGCATAGCAACAGCGTTTCGAAGGCTACCTGGCGTGACTTCAGACTCCGTCTATAACAAGCAAACGTTTTGAGTTTCTCCCCAGTATGGTCACCACTATGTTAGCACTCAAATCTACCTCAGGCTGAAATGAAGTAAAACTCAAGGCTACATCAAACCACGCTCAGCCTCGTAGCTAGCCCTACGAGGACAGGAGAGGGCTCTCTCCGTCAATCTCGATAAAATGAGCAATAGGATGCGAGATGACTTACAATAGGAACTGATTTTAGGCTAGTAAAGAGATAGGTATGTTTGATTTTTGGTTTTTGGGTTTTCGCTGGAGAAATGGGAAAACAAATTTTGGGTCCGGGGATAAGGTCAGACCTTTGCAGAGTTCAAGCTGGGGCGAGGTAGGTGATGATCTTGATGCTTTAAATTGGATTTTATGGATAGATTAGACTGACGAGGAGCTGAAGAGGGCAAAGAAGAACTTGGATCCTCTCCAAACAGCAGAAAACATATAGAACTAACTGAATTCAAAGGCCAAGCACTGTAAACAATGGATTTAACCTTATTTCACTCATTCAATTTAGTTCAGAAGCATAATGAAAGGATGGCAACATTAAACATGAAGAAACTTACAGTAAACAAAGGAGAAACATCATCAAGAACAGAACACCACAAGGATCCCAACAAGTGCCACAAAACCCCTGATCTTTCCTTAGCCAAAATATGAAAAGTATGTACAATAGTATCAAAAGTATCCCAAGAGTCCAACCTCTCCAACCTCTGAAAAGGATTGAGAAATTACAATATATAGATCACTCTAACACCTTTCCCCACCTCTAGGGGTCGAATTCCCTCTTCAGGGATCAGTTTCAACCAATTCTAATCATGGAACTACAATCTAGGCGGCTAACCACTTGCCTCTAAAAGAGTGGAAACTGATCCATTACATGATTTTTTACTCATTTGAGAGTGAATCTTCTAGAAGAGATAAAAACAAGCCAAAGTTACATATCAAACATGAATTTACATCATAAAAACCCAAAAATTCTATCCATAAGCAAAACTGGTCCATAATAGGCGAAATACTGAGCTGGCAGCTGAAAATTCAGAAAAATTTCTAGGTGGGTCGCTCCTGAACTGCGTGGGTCGCTCATGTTTCAGGCTGATTTTGAGGTAGCTCCCGACATCAAAATTGAGCTCATGATAGCTCGTTGGAAAGCCCTGGATGTCTACTTTCCAACCCAAGTGGAATTTCTGAATTTGGAGTTGATTTGACCCTCCAAAAACTCATTCTCCCAGAGGTACTTCCTGCTGGTGCAAAAGGTGGCAGCAAGGTGGTTTTCATGGTGTTTTTGAGCTGTTTGACCATCCAGATTTTGTTGAAATGCTAAGTTGACTTCAGAGGATGCATATTTAACCATGAAAAATCCAAAAATGTAAAAATCTCCTTCAGCAAGTGTCTCAAAAAAATGCGAGCGCATGAGCGCGCGACCCACGTAGCTGCAAAACCTGTTTTTTAGACCAAAAATTTGAAAATGACAAAATTTTCTCCGAATTTGCCCAAATTCGGAGCGGAGGTCCTCCATCATGTGTCCTGCCCAGTCAATGAAGATTTGGCCAAAATCCGAAGTGGATCAGGCCTTTTCCGCCATTTTAGTGCTCTCCTGGTGCATGCAGCTCCTGTGGTGAAAACACTGTCTCGGTTGTATGTGTTGGTCTCTATCATGATCCTGTGAATGTACCTGCGCTGATGAAGAAGGCGAGACCCCTTCCACGCCATGTGGAGATAGTACTCGCGTTGCTGATGAAGTCAACGAGACCCCTTCCACGTCATGTGGAGATAGTACTCGTCGTGATGCTGCAAACAAAGCTTTGTGGCCTCTCTGATATGCTACCACTACTGGCGCACTGCTATGCTCCATCTCAGTACATCAACCTCAACGATTGAGTCACTGTCCGACTCCTGCTCATACTCTGACTCTATCTCTGACATGGCTGCGAACAAGCTATTGGCACTATGTATACTGTTATGAAAGCAGTGAAAACAAGGTTATGATGTGTGTTTCAACACCCAACAGGTATTCCCACCGTCAAAACACCATAAGGAAACAAACCATGATAATATCTCAGTTTTAAATGGATTGGAAAAGGCACAATCTCTGTTTTGAATGCAAGTGAAATTTTGACCAAAGGGAGCAGGCAACCTTCAGAATATTGAACAAGTCT
The DNA here is from genome assembly GCA_034641835.2 of Pinus albicaulis. Classification (NCBI taxonomy): domain Eukaryota; kingdom Viridiplantae; phylum Streptophyta; class Pinopsida; order Pinales; family Pinaceae; genus Pinus; species Pinus albicaulis. The sequence goes on from CM076582.1 coordinate 1,129,019,122, forward strand.
TGTCAAAGGGAGCATGGCATCATATGAATGTTTTTGTCTATGAGTAATAACAACAAGGGTGTCAAATGGGCAGTTTGAAACAGAGTTATGAAAATGTTTTTATCTTTGGGCAGTGAGACACTATTAACCATAATCACCATGGAACAAAAGTTTTGAACATGGTATTAATAATAGCAATGACCACAATGGTATAATGGGCATGAGAAAAACATGGTTTTGATAATATATGGCAAGGCTGGATGTATCACTGACATAAAATAAGAGACAAACTCATGCAACCATCCATATTCATTTTAAAACCCTGAAAACGATATTGCCATGACTGTGGGGTTTAAATCCTCCATTTGAAACGTTTGAAACCATCAATGATGCCACCAGCGCATTTAAAAACATTAAGCAATTGCAAAAAACCTGTTTGAAGGCCGATGGGGGCAATCCCAAACAAGACTGGGCGCTCAAAACGAATTTTCAAACCTCTGTTGATGTGTGGGTCGCTCTGCCCAGGTGGGTCGCTCCCATTCATTTTTACACTGTGAAAATTGCCCAAGTGGGTCGCTCCCCTCAAGTGGGTCGCTCTTGCCACATAGTGCATTTTGCAGAAAGCTTTTGAAGGCCTTCCCGGTGTCCAAATCGGGCGTGTGATAGCTCGTTGGAAAGCTATTAGAGTCTACGTTCCAACAAAAGTAGAATTATGCAATTTGGATTCCATTTACCCTGTCAAAAATCAAATCTCCCAACACTAGTCAAAATGAGCAGAATGAGGCTGCCTCAAGGCAGAGCGCTGTTGCAATCAACTTTTGAAGGTCTTCCTCAACTCCAAATTGAGCTCATGATAGCTCATTGGAAAGGTATTTCTGTCTAGTTATCATTTGACTCATCAAGCAAGTCAGTTGGCCAAACATGCTAGGAGAAAACTTGATTTTCCCAAGGTCACTTCAGAGGTGCATTCAATTCTCCTGAGGAAACGGTATTTTTGACATTTCTCTAAAACCATGATACCTGTGTAAAAATTGAAGGAGGTTTTTCTTCCTTGGCATGTTGTGGACAAAAACCTCTCTCATTTTTCCCAAATTCATCTTTTATTGCTCTGAAACAGCTTTTGAGTGAAACTTATCCCGATGTGTGAAACAAGGAATTTTGTCGAAATGAAGCGAAATGAAGGGGATAGGGGGCTTCTAAATTCTTGGGGAAATTTTGGGAAGTAGGGAGGGATGTTAGGAAGCAGGGGAAAGTGGAATCATAGAGATTGAGTGAGGGGAAGGGGTCCAAAAGGGCAAAACACATGCCTAGCCTAGAAAATTGCCAAGTTGTGGCTAGAAACTAGGGTTTGTGCAAAAATGAGGAATTTGGGGGATCTCAGTGATGGGAAGTGTTTAATAAGGTATATTAAGGATAGGGGAAGGTGTGTGAACATCAGGATACAAGTTTTTCCGATGATTTGACCATCCAAGAGAAATCACCTCCAAAACCCTAGGAGAGGGAAATGGACCTTACCTAGGCACAACTGAAGCATGAACAAGATGTAAAATGACTCAATGGAACTTGACATGATGATGAAAACCCTATGAATGATGGTACACTCGGCTGAATGGTGACATGGACTGACATTTGGACAACTTTGGAAGAAGTGAAAGCAAACCCTAGACCTAATGCCTAGTGACCAAATTTTGCTTGAAGACTCATTGAAATGACAAAATTTGACCTTGACACTTTAAAATCACTTTGAAAAAGCATGTTTGATCACTGAAGGAAGGCTGCAAAGGCTGACTCTAACAAGTTGGATGGGGCAATCCTTCCTGCTCATCCAGGGCATTCATCATGTTAATATCAAGGGCTTGTAGATTAGATTCAGCCATCAATTGGGCCAGGCCTTGACCTTTGATCAGCTTGGTGGGTTTGATTTCAATGTCATATTCTAAAATTGTAGCAATCCATTTTCCCCTTTTCCCATCTGGGTCTTGGGACAAGATATCTTTGACCACTATATTTGGCACATAGGCAATGGTGTGAGAATGCAGAATGTACACCCTAAAGTCTTTTAAGGCCTTAATCAGGGCATAGGCCTGTTTTTCCATGATGTTGTACTTTAAGGGTGCATCTCTTAAGGCTTTACTGAAAAAGGCTATAGGCTGTTCATTACCTTCCGAATTTTTCTGCAGCAAAACTGCAGCTATTGTGTGTGGGGAAGCAAATGAAAAGATCAGAAAATCTTTTGAGAAGTCAGGGCTGATAAGGACAGGGGCCTGGGTGAGTGCAAGCTTTACTGACTCAAAAGATTTTTTGGCTTCAACAGTCCACTTGATCCCTGCATCTTTCTTTAGCATTTCAGTCATTTTCCTAAGATGCTCAGCAAGATTGGGGATAAATCTTCTAAGGAAATTGATCTTCCCAATGAAGGACTGGAGCTCCTTGATGTTTCTTGGATGTGTAATTTGGAGTATTCCCTCAACTCTCTGGGGGTCTATCCTGATCCCTTTCTCAAATATAATGTGGCCTAGGAGTTTACCTTCTTGCAGCCCAAAGACAGTTTTCTTAGGATTTAGGGACAGACCATACCTTCTACACTTTTCAAAAACTTTTCTCAGATGTTTTAAGTGTTCTTCTTCTGTTTTAGAAAATACAGTTAAGTCATCCAAGTAGATAACTATAAAGTGTCCGATCTCATCTGAGAAAGCAATATCCATTGCTCTCTGGAAGGTAGCTCCAGCATTCATCAATCCAAAAGGCATTTTCACATACATGAAGGTGCCCCATGGAGTGGTGAAAGCTGTTTTGAGTTGATCTTCTGGGAGTACCAGAACTTAGTTGTATCCTGAAAAACCATCAAGCAGGGAGATTCTTTTAGAGCCCACTACCTTCTGTAGGATATGCTCCATTCTAGGCAAAGGGTAGTTATCTTTCAGGGAGGCTCTATTGAGGTTTCTAAAGTCTATGCACAGTCTAATCTCCCCTGTTTTCTTCCTTACAGCCACTAAGTTTGACACCCAATCAGAAAACCTTACAGGGACAATTATGCCTGCCTCATACATCTTTTTAATTTCCTTCTCTACTGCAGGCAATTGTTTTGGATTAATCCTACGAGGTTTTTGTCTGAAAGGTTTCTGATTTTCCTTTAGTGGTATCTTGTGTTGTATGATGTTGGTGTCATAGGCCTTTAAGTCTTCATAGCTCCATGCAAACACACCAATGAATTCCTTAAACAAGTCAATGTATTTTTTCTTCATGTCTGCAGGTATATACCTAGCCAGCTTTATCATTTTGGGTTTGTCTTCAATGCCTATGTTGCATTCTTCTACATCTGATTCTGCATGTTCTATTGTGGGCTTCTTTGCAACATCGTCAAAGTCAAAAAGATCCTCTAAGGGTGCTAAGCCTCTTGGTATGTTCTTGTCTTTGGCTTGCAACACCTCCATTTCTTCTCTATCTGCGTTTTCACATTTTATGGCTGAATCTCCAGTTTCTTCAGAAAAAGAATTTATTTCTATACTACAAGGTGTTTCTAGTTCATCTGGGGAGTCCTCACTTGGGCAGCTGTCATCAGATTTTGAGTCTGAATCAGAAAATTCAAACTCATTTCTGCCCATCAGGAAATCTTCAACCTGTTTGTCTCCTTCAAAGACCTGCCAGTATTTTTCATTGTCTGGCACTGCAGGTCTGAATTTAGTTTGAATGATGATGTTTTGGTCAGCTGGGGTCTTGGGATATGAACTAGCCAGGCAAGCTAATCCGTTGGCAATAGCGTTTCGACCCCTGGGAACAAACACTAATTTGTATTCCAGGAAGGTTTTCAATATATCCATGGCATCGTTCCTATATGCCCTCAGTCTGGGGTGTTTTGTCGAATACTCACCATTCATATGTTTGATCACTAACTCAGAGTCTCCTCTCACGACTATCCTACGGGCTCCTAATCTTTTCAACAGATTTAAGCCCAAGATCAGAGCCTCATATTCTGCAATGTTATTCGTGCATTTGAAATGCAGATTGACAGCGTGGCTCTCTGCGTGATCATTTTTGGTGTTACGCAACCACACTCCTTCTCCAGCGCTTTTTCTAGTACAGGACCCGTCAAATTTAATTTTCCACAGGGGTTCTTTGTTTACTTCAACTTCATTTTCTCCCTTACAGCTGGGTTCGCCATTAGGTTGAGTTGGGAGGTCTGTACTAGGTTGTAAACTATCTTGTTGTTCATAGAGGTCATGGATGTCAGGGAGGTGGTTAGCTTGCTGTTCTTGTTCTGTTTCTGTTTCACTTGGAGTGAGAGGTCCACCACAGATCCTACAGGCTTCATTGCTAATTTCCTCTTCATTTTCAGTGTGCTGCCCATGGTCTTCCTGATCATATTCTTCCAGAGTGGCCATTATGCTCAGGTCTGTATTCACAGCCTCTCCATTTGCCTTTCTGTTTTCAGATTCTGGCTCCTCCAAGGATTGATCATTGTACAAGATGAAAGAGTCCAGATCGGTGTGTACAGAGTATAAAGGGGAGTTCTCAGGCTTCTCGGGGCTACTGATTAAAAATTTCATCTGGGTTTCTCTATACAGTCTTCTAGGCTGGCCAAATATAGGGACTGTGGCATATGAGCCATCCATCTGCATTGTTCCTTGCAGTTTGGCTCCCCATGATCTTGATAATAACATGCCATACTTGGGTGGCACATCTGCCACCACAACATCCATGACCATACATTTAGCAGGGATTTGGGTCAGGCTCACACACAGGTCTTTGATCAAGCCAAGACATTTTACTCTACTCGAGTCAAAAGAATACAAGTCTTTATAGGGTCTGGTGATTTCTAGGCCTAACCTTTCCATCACTACCTTGGGCATTAAGTTGTGTGATGCTCCTGAATCATGCATTGCATTGTGAAGGATCTTATCATGAATGTTGAGACTGATATAGAAAGGTGGCACTACCCCTTCCTGAAATTTCCCCTCAATCTTGGGATCGAATAAGAGGGCAGGCTGATCATCACTCAAATTTACAGTGTCATTATTTATACTCAGATTTAATGCTTTCAAAATCTGGCCTTTATATACATCCTGAGTGGCAAGCTCAGATAATGGTACAAAGATTTTGATTTTTGCAATCTCACTTTCTAAATTGAAAATGGATTGGCTTTTGGGAATGTTCAAGTCTGTTTTATTTGCAACTACCTTAGTAGCTGAATCAATTTGTGTTTTCTCATTATGTACATGTGTAGAAACAGTTTTATCAGGAGCACTAACTGAGGTGCTAGTGCTACTGGTTTGTTGACCTTGTTTTTCCATGCTTTGGTTGTCCTTTTCTTTGTTACTCTCAGAACTCTTGGCTGCTGAATTGTTGTTCACAGCAGTTACTTTAGAAGATTTTTCAGGCCTTTTCTTGATGGTAACCTCAGGAGTTTGGGGTTTGGAAGTGTCTTTGTTCTTTTTTCTCTTGAGCTCATATTTCTCTCTGACCTGTAACATGGCGTTTTCGAACCCAAGTCTGTACTCTTCAGTTTCTAATCTTTCCTCATCCCAATATGAAAATGAGGGCTGATCTTCCTCTGAATCACAGTTCAGAATTGAGTCCTCTGTTTCAAACATGTTAATAGTATTCCCTTCAGACTCCTCAATGACTCCCTCATCCTCATCTAGGAAGTTTTGAAATGGGGGAATGATTTGTTGATCTGACTCTTTCTGTCTGTTGGGAGTGTTGTTATTTCTTCTAAAGTTTTGATTTTGGTTTTGATTTTGGTTCCTGTTCTGAGTGACAGCCATTTTTTCCATCATTTGGTATAGCTTATCCACATTCTTAGACAATTTGTCAATATTTGGATCTGAAGTGGAGGCTATAGTTTCATCCTTGTATGTTACTCTCTTCTCAGCTCTCAGTTTGGTCCTTTTCTCAATCAAATTTTCCTCTATGTTTACTGCCCCTTTCTGCATATCCTCCAAGGTGGTATATTCTTTATCTCTAAGCTCATAGGCCATGTCAGCATCAAATCCATCATGATATTTGGCCAGGGCCATACCTTGTGGAGGTTTCATGTGTGGGGGAAGAGCATTGTAAATGCTGTTGAATCTAGTGGTGTAATCGTGAACACTCTCTCCTACGTTTCTCTTAGGGGACATGTATTCTGCTAGGAGCTGGCGAGGGTTTGCCCTAGTTTCCCATTTGTTAATGAAGGTTTAGTATAAAGCAGGGAGATCGTTGATACTACCAGCAGGTAGGTTTTTAAACCATTTCTTTACTTTGCCTCCCAAGCTTTGTGCAAAAACCCTCATTTTGACTGTTTCATCATCAATTTCCATGTAATCAAAAGAGTCCTCCATCTTATCTACATGTTGTTGTGCTGTTGTAGGCTCTTTAGCAGGGAAGTGTGGGATTTTTTATTGATAATCATTTGGTAAGGGCAGCAGAGGCTGAGGTAAAACTAGAGGTGCATACCAGGCTGCCATGATGATGTTCTGATGAGGTATAGGGTTGGCTTGAGCAGCTGGTATTTGGATGACAGGGATGTTTGGACCAGCAGAAGTCTGTTGAGCAGATCTAGGGTGAGAAAGCCCCAAGTTTTGGAGAAAGTGGAGATCAGGTGGTGTGGAAGGAGGGGTTTCACCGTCCCTAGGGTCTGGCTGGTCTGAAACACTGAATGACCTAATTCTAGGTAATCTGTTTTGAAGGTCTAGGTCGAAGAAAGGGTCTAATAGAGCTGCAAGATCTTCGGGTGCAGAATTAGCGCTATGAATGTTGTTGGAAATGGTTGATCTCCTACTTGCAAGTGTTCTTTTAAGGATTTTCTCAGGATTATCAACTATTTCAGGTGGGTCTGGATCAGGGAAAGCTCTTGTATGAATGATTCTATGAGCCAGAGTGTTATTTTTAGCCAAGCAGCTTAACCCTACTAGTTATTTCTGCTGTGGTTGATGTTGTCTCAGGGCTGGTCTCCCAGTGGAGCCTTCATTATGCTTTGAATCTGGTCTCCCAGTGGAGTCTGATGTGAAACCAAGGTAATCAGCAGGCCTACTGATCACCAGTGGAGTCTTTTCGTTTGGGAACAATGGAGTCGCCAGGTGGAAGGTTTAGGATGTTTCTAGGGGGTACACTGTCCACCGCAGTGATGAGGAAATATCCTTTTCAGGAATATCCCACAAAACACAGCAAACTCTAACCAGAGATGGACTGGGAGGGCATTTACCAGAAGTGTCACCTCCTAAAAAGGATGAGATCCGGAGGCTACCTGGCCCTTACCAGGCTCTGTCTAAGAATAAGGGGTAAAACACACCAGAGGTAAGTGGAATAGGAAGGATAAGTGTTTTACTGCCAACCTAACCAGAGCTCTAAGCTTCTAAGGAGGTTTGAAATGAAAAGCACTCAGATCTCCCCAGCGAAGTCGCCATTATGTTGGGGTTCCCATGTTTTGGCAAGGTTGGCAATACCAAAATATGAGACAACATAGAACCACTTTTAGACCTTAGGATCTAGCCCTCCTAGGTCTAGAGAGGGATCTCTCTATGATTATCAAAGGATATATGTCTTCGAAGTTCTCTTCGAAGTTCTCAATTGTGATTTTAGGGCTAGTTATAGGCTCCAGGTTGCTTGTTTGATTGTTTGAGTTTGGTTGTTGAGAATCAGGAAGGAAGGTTTCACCATAAGACAAGGATGGGTAAAGAAGGAAGCTAGGCAAGAATAGATAACTCAGAGAACATTAAGGCCATTGGGCAATGGAGTCAAGAAAGGATTTACTTATGTTCAATGTGTAAGCTTCAGTTGGGCTAGTCATCTAGAGCATTTGGATCTCAAAGACTGATTGGTGGGATGGAACATTAAGGAATGAGAATGAAGGATGGAGAACCATCTGATTCTGTCTATAGATCAGGCTAGAGGTCATTTAACTCCAGGCCTGCTTGGACAAAACCATAGGCAACACAAGGGATCTTGAAAAGGTTTATATGGAAGGAATAGGTTATGAAGAGGCAGAGACGGGCTTCTAAACCTCCCAATGTTCCCAACCTCTTTTAATTAAATCTTAACAAAAACATATGAACGTTGATTCTATTAACTTGCACATCAGAGAGCAGGCAATAATCATCCACTACACTGGTTTAGTCAACTAAAAACAATATTCAGATACACATATGAGCAGAAAACATTAAAGACTGAGAGAGATGGGACATAAGGTACCTAACAAGGGTAAATCTTATGTCATGCGTTCAGATGACAGTCAGAAGAATCATGAAATGAAATGGAAATAAACACAGAGATAAGAAAAAACATCACCAACTGCTGTAGATCAGGATCCAATGAAAACTGCTTATCATGTTAAACATAACACCAATCAGGTACATCACTGCCCAAAGCTTTTACATTCAGCCTGAATACATCACATTTCTCAGCCTATCATACAACTATTACACAGGGACCTTGGCTCAGGACCAAAATGCTTGCAATTCACTGATAATACATCAACAACCATTACAATGATATCCTTCTGTGCTTTATAGAAGAAGAGACACAGAGGATCGACTGAGGAGGTAGGTGAATTTTAAATGTAACAATGAATGCCGGGCCGAGACCCATTTCACTTGACATGTTGTATATTTAATCTTTGTCACCTCTCTAGTGAAAGAAAGATCTTCTCTGGATATGATTTGACCTTTTGGCTGTAGTACTCCAGGTGATTTGAACAAAATGAAAGAAAGTGCTGAGAGGTCTGCCTCATAGAAGTTAGATTGTTTTGAACTATAGCTGGGGCGGAAAACTCCTTCAGGGACACGGCGCATTATAAAGACTGTATGGGAGGCCTGTCCTTTATGGAAAAAGATTCTGTTGATAAGTAAACCTTGATATTACCTCTTATTGATGTTCAGGATCTCCAGATCGATCCTCGGGGTTTTCAAAATGATGCTTTGCCTCTTTAAACCTCTGGTTCAGAGCTCAAGATCTTCGTTGACGTGCACTAATCCCCCTGTTCTGTACTAAAACTCCTTGCTGCTTCATTGCTGCCTCTGTTGAGTTAGCTCAATCTTTAAATGGCGCCAACAGGACTTTCGGCGTTTGAGCTCTGCTTTCCTTTAATGTAAGTCATGACAGCCCCATTCCTTGACTTTTCTGATGGTACTAGCTCATTAGATTTGATCCTGACTGCGCCGCTCGCCATTGAGGTAGTACATTAAACAACGGTGGTCCTCTTCCTCTAGAAACTCTGCAACATAGCAAACTCGTGAAGAAAACAGTGGACGGAGAAATGGATGCAGGGTGAACGAAATGGTAGTGCGGCGGTGGCGGAAACAATGCTATTATGTAAAAGAACGATGAAAATGTAGTGGAGTGGTGAAATTCGCAGACAATAGGGTTTGGTATAAATATGCAGCGCAGATCGTTTGATTCAGGCCTGGAGATGAAGATCGATGGTGGAGATTGACCTGCGGGCTGACTTATCAGACACATCGAAACCTTAGACTTTGGGGAAAATGTATGGAAATGAAAACAAATGCAACGAAATGCATGTAAGAAGTGGGACCCAGCGGAGGTGGAGGGCGATTAAACCTGAGCCGTCAGATCCGGGAGGAAACGGACGGCGGAGATGTAATCGGATCAATCGCAATCGGGGGGAACACAGGGTGACACATATAAAAATTTTTGATTGCGATGGAGGAGGACGAGCGATAGCCGTTGGATCGTGCATCAAACGGACGGACGAGATTAAATCGAGCGGAAGACAGAAAGACTTGTGATCGGAGGAAATGGGAAGTGCGATGGCCGTCGGATCAGCAGGGGAATGGACGGCCCAGATTGAATCGGGATTCAGACGAAACAGTTTGCGATTGCGCTCGGAGAGGGGTTTGCGATTAAGCTTTGACCGTTAGATCTGAAGGCCAGATCAACGGCTCAGATGTAATCGGAGGGGCAGTGCGATCGGGGGATCGGGAGTTGCGATGACCGTCGGATCAGCGGGAGGACGGACGGTGAGGATAAGGTCAGAGGATCTCAATCGGAGATCGGAGGGAAGGACTTGCGATCAATCACATCGCAATCGCTTGCGATGGGCCGATCGGAGGGTGCACTTAACATGTTTCGATTGCGATTGGGCGGGGGCTGCGATTAGCGCATAGCCGTCTGATCTTGTGATAGATCGATGGTGCACAACACATCACGGGACTTAACGTGTTAAAACGATTGCATCGGGGTTTTTACGTTACAAAGGAAATACACCCGCCCGACGGTTCCGATTGCGATGAGCGCTCGGGACTTAAGCACTTGGTCCCAGCGCCGGGGCACATGTGGGGAAGTGGTTTGAAAGGGGCTCAGGCCTATAATAAGGTCGGAAATGGGTTTTTTGCCCATTAAATGAAATTTGAAGGTTCAAAAGGGAAACGATAGAGGAACAGAGGGGGAAAAAGGCCAACAAAGGGCGAGGGTAATGATTTTAAGGGGATTTTTGGGGGATTTAGGCGTAGGGAAGGGGAATCTTGGGGATAGAAGAAAAGGGATTCGGACAAAGGGAAAGAAGGGGAATTGATGTATGTTGCAGGGGTAAAGGGGGGGAATAATATGCCCTTTTTAGTAATTTACTAGCAGAGGGGAATTTGTATTAGGCACAACAATTGAGAGACTTCAAGGAGGATGGGTTTTCAGGGGAAAGACATTCCTTGACGGCTCAAAACAATCTAGCCCCCAGCTGGCTTGTCAATAATTTCATAGGGGGGCTAACAGCGCCCTTGACTGGTCACGATGAGCTCTCTGCCAACCTGCTGCCGCTTTAACCTCAACACTGATTTATATATTTAAGTGGGGAATGTAATATAGTTTGGTTCTTTAAATAGTTATGAAACCGTGATCATATATATGTTGGGCGTTAAACAGAAAGCAGGGAATATGCAGATAACAGTGAACAAAGAGTATGTAGAACAGGTTCTTAACAGCAGCAGGAAAAGACAAATCCAATAAAGCTAAAATCCAGAAAAGGAGCTGAGTAAAATTGAAATATGTAATTAAGAATGTGAATGTAAATTTTGTAATTAAGTTTTTATTGTTTGTGATGCAAAGGCTAGTATCATAAGGAAAAGACAAAATCCCACTGTAGGATGGAAATTTGTACATATTGTAGTAATTCTAAAAATGAGTTGGAAAAAGGAATAAGAAGACAGAAGCCAAAGAGTCATGACTGTTCACTTCAAATTCCTTGTGAAATACAAACAATCATGTGAGAATTTCTATATATAATATCAATTTGATAAGCTCAATAGAGAGAGAGAAAGAAAGAGAAAATATAGAGAATGCAGAATATAGAAGAGTGAGGCAGAGAAGATTAAGAGAAGAAGAGCAGAAAGAGAAGCTACATAACAGAGCTGATATCTGAAGTAAATCAGCAAACATTCAGTTTGTTAAATTGAGGAAGTTGGAGCTTCCCTATCAAGTTGCAGCTTGATAGCTGTCAGTTATAGCTGACTGAGGTTGGAGCCTCTTGTAGGTTGGTGCCTGCAGAAAATTGAAGGGAGTTGGTGCTTCCCTGCAAGTTGTAGCTTGCAGAATTGAGGTAGGAGCCTCATGTAGGTTGGTGCCTGCAGAAAAACAGTGGTGAGAGGGAGTTGGAGCTTGCCTTTGCATCACAACAATAATAAGATGTGGTTTTCTCCCTTTATGGGTTTCCACTTATATCTGGTGTCTCTGTGCATGATATTTATGTATTGATTTGATATGTATCATTTTCTTAATACCTACTGCTCTCATATTAAGTCTACTGCTATATTATATTAATACTTGCTACTTACATTCTAAGGTTACTCACACATTAGATTGGATATGAAATGAAGGTGTAAATAAGCTTAATGAAAAGTTTTAAAAGATCAGGAATGTGTTAAACTGATTCAGCCCCCCCTCTTAGTTTAATTAAAGGTTCAAAAATTGGTATCAGAGCCAGTTCCTTTTGTATCAGTCTAACAACTGAAAGGAGATCCTAGGCTCTCAAGATGGCTAGTAAAGAAGGATGCTCAACCAATAAAGCCCCTTTTGTTCACTGGTGAAAATTATGCTTTCTGGAAAATCAGAATGAGAACATACATAATGTCTCTAGGAATAGAAGTCTGGGCTGCTGTGGAATTAGGATATGCCCCAAAGGCAACTGACACAGAAAAAGAAACAAAACAAGATTTTGTGGCTAATGCAAAAGCCATGAATGCCATCTTGAATGGATTATGTGAAGCAGAGTTTATTAAAGTAATGCACAAAGACTCTGCCAAAGAAATATGGGATACTCTTGAGAACATACATGAGGGAGACAAGAAAGTAAAGACTACCAAACTTCAAGTCTATAGAGCCCGGTTTGAGAACTTAAGAATGAATGATGATGAAGACATTGCCAGTTTCTTCCTAAAAGCTGCAGAAATTATTAACAATATGAAAGCTCTTGGAGAAAAAATGCCAGAAAGTATAATTGTGCAAAAGATTCTAAGATCTCTTCCATCCAGGTTTAATCCAAAGGTGTTTGCAATAGAAGAAACAACTGATTGGGAGACCTTGACCATGAACCAGCTACTTGGAAATCTAACAGCCTATGAAATGAGGCTCCCACAGAAGAAGACAAGTACGAGGGAGGCAACTTTTAAATCAGAAAAGAAGAAAGAAGAAGAAGGAGACATATGCTCTTGCTCAGATGAAGAAGAGGCAAAATTTGTCAAGAAATTGGATAGAGGCTCAGGTAAGTACAAAGGTAAACTCCGCTTCAAATTCTTTAACTATGGAAGAGTGGGACACTATGCTGCTAAGTGTCCTCACAAGAAAGTAAGGAATCAGGCTCAAGAGTCAAAGAAAAATAAATCAAAGAACTGGCAGAAAGGAAAGAAGTTCAGCATAAAATCCTTCTATGCTCAACAAGATAGTATTACATCTGAAGATTCAGATGAATCCTCAAGTGAAGAAGGAACCTCTGAATTCTTATTGATGGCCATAGAAGAACTTGAAGGTATCCTGCTAGAAGATGAAGAAGAAGAAGGGGAAGTCGGCCTTGAGGGGGAGCTAAGAAGTGCTCTAGAAGAGATTGATAGACTCAAACTAAAATGTAGAAAACAAAAATACATTCTCCTCAAGTATGTACGAGAAGAACATAGTTCAGAAGTCCTTAAGCAGCTAAAGATAGAGCTTGAAGAAGCCAAGAAGATAGAGGACATGTTACTTAAGCAAATCAAAGAAAAAACTCAAGAACAAGAAAATTTAGAAGAAGAAGTAGTATGTCTCAGAAAGAAATTAATAAATGCTCAAAGGAAAATGGTTATAAACTCTTCCCAAACAATAAGCTCTAGTAAGTTGAATGAAATTTTGGTTGCTCAAAGATCCCCTATGATAAAGACTGGAATAGGCTATGAAGGAGAATCAAGTAAAGGAAAAGAAAAGGTTGACAGAGAGATTATTTTTGTAAAAGAAAAGAAGAATGATGAAGTAGCTCAAACAATTCCTACAAAAGAATAAATCTGCAATAAGGAAGACACAGATTAGAAGAAACCGCTAGTAGCAAAGAATGTAATAAATACTAAGACCCCTGAATATGTAAAACTTGGAAACCATCAAAGGATATTCTTCCCTCCAATGAAGAATACCACCTGTTATGTCTGCCACAAGTTGGGACACATTGCTGCATATTGTCATGCAAGAAGGAGTAATTCAAACCAACAAAAGATGCAAACATTGAAAATACTCCCTCAAGCAAACAAATGGAAAAGAAAACCTTACATCAAGTATGTAAATAGTTTCTATGGTTACTGTTTCTATTGTAAGGAATTTGGTCATAAAATTATTGAATGTAGAAAGTATGGACAAAGATTGATGTTCAACACCTCAAAGAGGTTCATGAATCAAAGAAATTCTGTTCATACTCACAATACTGCAAAAAATATGATCAAATGCTTTATATGCAATCAAGCTTGGCATATTCCTTCCAAATGTCCTCTGAAAGGATGTGATTCATCAACTCACAAAAGATACCAAACAAAAGGATGCCTCCAGTGGGTAAAGAAGGAGAATAAATGTGACCTGGCCCTAACTGCTCAAGACCTGAAAAGCCAGTGGTACCTGGACAGTGGCTGCTCAAAACATATGACTGGAGACAAAAGCAAGTTTATAACTCTTGATGAAAAGAAATCTGGCAATGTTACTTTTGGCAATGATAAATCAGGTAAGATCAAGGGAAAATGCTCAGTCAGCATAGATAATGGTAGAGGAAAGGCCCAAGATGTACTATTTGTAGATGTGCTAAAAGCAAATTTACTGAGTGTCAGTCAGATGTGTGACAAAGGCTGTGGAGTTCTCTTTAGAGCACAAGATTGTGAAGTCAGATCAAGCACAACAGGAAAGAATCTGCTCAAAGGTGTTCGAACAGAGAGTAATGTTTACATAGTAAAAGAGGAGGATGAAGCCTGCCATCTTAGCAAACTTGAGGAGTCATGGTTATGGCATAGGAGATTGGGACATCTCAGCTTCGACCATATCATCAGACTGAGCAAGAAGAAAGCTATCAGAGATATGCCAGAAATAAAAAGGCCTTCAAATACCATATGCAAATCTTGTCAATTGGGGAAACAGACTCGCACATCCTTTAGATCTAAAGATGAGCTATCAACAAGAAGACCACTCCATCTTGTGCACATGGACCTGTGTGGACCTGCTAGAACTAAGACACCAAGTGGAGAATCCTACTTCATGCTGATAATAGATGATTTCTCCAGAATGACATGGGTTGCTTTTCTCAAGAACAAATCAGAAGCACTGGAAAAGTTTAAGACATTCAAAGCATTAGCAAAAAATCAAACTGGATGCAAGCTAAAATGTATCAGATCAGATAGAGGAGGAGAATTCACAGATTATGACTTTGCAGACCTATGTAATGAACATGGAATAAAAAAACAATTTACCATTGCAGGGACACCTCAGCAGAATGGAGTAGCAGAGAGACAAAATAGATCTGTACAACAAATGGCCAGAGCTATGATGCAAGAGAGTAACATTACTCAAACCTTTTGGGTAGAAGCTATACACACAGCAGTACATATTCTAAACAAAGCTCATTTAAGACCTAACAGTGACAAGACACCTTATGAGCTATGGCATGGTAAACCTGCATCAATCAAGCACTTTAGAGTCTTTGGCAGCAAGTGCTACATAAATAATAATGATGATAATCTGGGGAAGTTTGATGCAAGAGCAGATGAAGGAATACTCTTAGGGTATGCATCCAAGAGTAAAGGATACCGATGCTACAAAAAGACTCTTCGAAAATTTTTAGAAATTATTGATGTAATATTTGATGAAGAACTTCCAAACAAGATAAGAAATATAGACTGCAACAGCCATCCTGAAAATCATGAAGAAGAAGACCAAGATGATGAAGAAACAAGAAAAACATCAGAAAATGCTGAACTGAACTCAAAAACCCCCTCAAGATATACTCAAAAGAACCATCCAGAAGATCAAATCATAGGAGACAAGAGTGTAGGAGTGCAAACAAGAAGGCAACTAACTGAACAGACAGAAGAAGTATACATAGCCATGTTATCACAAATAGAGCCAAAGAAGTTTGAAGAAGCCAGCAAGGACAAGTATTGGGTAAAAGAAATGAATGAAGAATTGGACCAAATTGAGAAGAATAATACTTGGGAACTAGTTCCTAGACCAATTGAGAAGAATATCATTGGTTCAAAATGGGTATTCAAAAACAAAATGAATGAGCAAGGACAAGTAATCAGGAATAAAGCCAGGCTGGTCTGCAAAGGATACTCACAAATTGAAGGACTTGATTATGAAGAAACATTTGCCTCTGTAGCCAGAATGGAAGCTATAAAAATGTTCCTGGCATTTGCATGCTACCAAGACTTCAAGGTATATCAAATGGATGTAAAGTCTGCTTTTCTTAATGGAGATCTAGAAGAAGTGTACATGGAACAACCAGAAGGCTTCTCATTGACAGACAAAGAAGAGTATGTATGCAGACTAAAGAAGGCCCTATATGGACTGAAACAGGATCCTCGTGCTTGGTACTCAAGACTGGATAAATATTTGCAAAAACAGGGTTTTAAGAGAGGTGGAGTAGACATCAATCTATACATAAAAGCCCATGAAAATGAACTTCTGATTGTTGTAGTGTATGTAGATGACATTATGTTTGGAAGCAACAAAGATGAACTAGCAAAAGGGTTTGCTGATGAGATGAAAACAAAGTTTGAAATGTCTATGATTGGAGAGCTTAGTTGCTACTTGGGACTGCAAATTCAACAAAAGAACACATGCACCTTCATCTCTCAGAAAAAATACTTAAAAGAAATGCTGAAAAAATTCAAAATGGAGGACTGCAAACCTGTGTCAACTCCCATGACCACAGGTTGCAAGCTGTGTGCTGATGATGGGTCTGCTGATATAGATCAAAAACTTTACAGATCCATGATTGGAAGTCTACTGTATCTGAATGCATCAAGACCAGACATCATGCTAGCAGTAGGACTAGTGGCTAGATATCAAGTAGCACCTAAACAAAATCACCTTCTTGCAGTCAAAATAATATTCAGATATCTACAAGGAACAACACAGTATGGACTTTGGTATCCTAAAAGAAAAAACTTCACTTTATCAGCATACATAGATGCAGATTGGTCCAACTATGTGGATGACATGAAGAGTACAAGTGGAGGTGCATTCTATCTAGGAGAAAGTCTGGTGGGATGGTTAAGCAAGAAAAAAACATCCATCTCTTTGTCTACAGCTGAAGCCGAATATATAGCAGCAGCAACATGTTGTACACAAGTCATGTGGATGAAGCAAACTCTTCAAGACATGAAGGTAATCATTGATGAACCTACCTCAATCAAATGTGATAATACAAGTGCTATAAGTATATCTAAAAATCCTGTACTTCACTAAAAAACTAAACATATTCCAATCAAGTATCATTTCCTCCGAGAACAAGTGGCTCAGAAGATAGTAAAGATGGAATATGTACCAACGAAAGAACAGACAGATGATATATTTACCAAACCTCTTGCTAGAGAACCATTTCAATATTTGAGAAATAAACTAGGGGTAGTATCTGCAGATGCTACTCTCTGATATAAAGAGAAAGCACAATTTCAGGGGGAGAACAAAAACAAAAACATCATTCCAGGGGGAGAACATCCAGCAAGGAAAGCATAAATCAGGTCCTCAAGATCAAAGGATTAAGGCAAAAGAACACCAAGTTATTATCCTAGAGTTATCTGCATTATTCAAGCATGAAAAGGTCAATTACAGAGCAAAAGGATTAGTATCGTGTTCTGAAACATTATATTAAGAATCCGAATCGTGATTATCTTTTGAAGCCTCTCAACATTTTAGTTGTTGAATCCAATCATTCATCTCATTCTATGAAGTATCATTATTCTCACTTTTAGCTCTATACAAGTGAAAGAAGTATATGCGTTTGAACTGTATCAATTTACAGTGTATATTCAAATTCGATAATCCTCAAAGTGTTCTCTCAACAAGTCTTATACATCACTCTGAAGCAGCATGGTACAAAGTCAGCAGAAGAGGGCCTAAAAATAACTCAGAGAAAGGAAATGCAAAAAGCAACTCTTTGCCATTGATGTCAAAGGGGGAGGAAGAGCAAACAACAGGAGGAAGAGCAGGCAAACAGGAAGAGCAAGTAACAAGAGAAAGAGCAGGCAAACAGAGAAAATGTATTGCCATCAATGCCAAAGGGGGAGACTGTTGGAAATGTTGTCATTGATGGAAAAGGAGGTAGCAGATGTAGATACATGAACAATTACAAGGAGACAAAGACAGACAATGGAGGCAGCAAAGAGGAAATGAATATAAAGGAGAAAGGCAGAGGCAGAGGAAGCAAATACGGAGACAGAGCCGTTATCACAGTAGTAGAGGCAGAGGCAGAGTGACAGAAGCGGCAGAGGCAGAGCCATAAATGTTATTGCAGAGAAACCGTTGTTATTCCAAATATATATATATATATATATATATAATTGAATGGAGTGAAGTCTGAGAATCATATCCCCCACTGGTGCGATAATACAGTGAAGTTATTCATACCACCAATGGAGAAAACAAACTAAAGGAATAATCAAATTCACGTGGAGATTCGTACGGAACCTTGTGGAAATAAGACAGAACAAGCGCATGTTTGATTTTGCCCGGAGTTAGTGTTAATGCGAAGAAATTAATGTTAAAACAGTGTATTGAACTATACAACGGAACCTTGCGTTGAATGAAGCGGAACCGTGACCCATATGAACAGTGACAGCGGTTTGGCATGGGATGGTGGTATTCATCGCACCACTTTTATATGGAAGGCGGTATTCGAGGAGTTGTGAGCGATTCCATACAGGAATCGACACATGGCCTATGGACCCATTACAAAACCGCTTGTTAAACCGTGCCTTCGCGCGTTAAAAACCGATGTTGGATGCCGAGCGAAATTGACACGCGCCGTTGATTTGGAAAGGGGCCATCGAACGGTGATCGCGCGTTGAACATGCCCGGAGTTTAACCAAGGTGTGCGGAGGATAACCCGAGTACGGAATTCCATCACGCGTTATTGTTTGCGCATGTTGATCGAGAGATATACGTTGGATCGGGCAACGTAATACTAACCGTCGGATGGGCGTGTGGGTTAACAAAGGTACGATGTGCACTCGATTGGTCCTTTGGTTGTATTGTGGGCCCGAGGCGGAGTCATATATAATTAATTTGGTTTATTAATGTTATTCGATGTATTGTAATCTTAGTATAAGGCCCGGTGAGTTATATTAAAAAGAGTTTAACCAAGGTTAATCGTAGTGGTGGCGCAATGGTGGTGCGTAGGCGGAAACACCACATCTTGGTGGTTGTGGGGGATGCCTTCTGCCTATACACAACAATTGGGGTGAAGCCCTGCAGTAAATTATGGCCGTTGATTTGTGGTCAACGTGCCCTTGACTGGTCAACTACGGGGGTATAGCTCCCATTAACTGCCGGGTTGTTTGAACGCCCGCTCTCCATTGATCTTAGATCGCACGATGAGCTCTCTGCCAACCTGCTGCCGCTTTAACCTCAGCACTGAATTATATATTTAAGTGGGGAATGTAATATAGTTTGGTGCTTTAAATAGTTATGAAACCGTGATCATATATATGTTGGGCATTAAACAGAAAGTAGGGAATATGCAGATAACGGTGAACAAAGAGTATGCAGAACAGGTTCTTAACAGTAGCAGGAAAAGACAAATCCAGTAAAGCTAAAATCCAGAAAAGGAGCTGAGTAAAATTGAAATATGTAATTAAGAATGTGAATGTAAATGTTGTAATTAAGTTTTTATTGTTTGTGATGTAAAGGCAAGTATCCTAGGGAAAAGACAAAATCCCACTGTAGGATGGAAATTGGTACATATTGTAGTAATTCTAAAAATGAGTTGGAAAAAGGAATAAGAAGACATAAGCCAAAGAGTCATGACTGTTCACTTCAAATTCCTTGTGAAATACAAACAGTCATATGAGAATTTCTAAATATAATATCAATTTGATAAGCTCAATAGAGAGAGAGAAAGAAAGAGAAAATATAGAGAATGCAGAATATAGAAGAGTGAGGCAGAGAAGATTAAGAGAAGAAGAGCAGAAAGAGAAGCTACAGAACAGAGCTGATATCTGAAGTAAATCAGCAAACATTCAGTTTGTTAAATTGAGGAAGTTGGAGCTTCCCTATCAAGTTGCAGCTTGATAGCTGTTAGTTGTAGCTGACTGAGGTTGGAGCCTCCTGTAGGTTGGTGCCTGCAGAAAATTGAAGGGAGTTGGTGCTTCCCTGCAAGTTGTAGCTTGCAGAATTGAGGTAGGAGCCTCTTGTAGGTTGGTGCCTGCAGAAAAACAGTGGTGAGAGGGAGTTGGAGCTTACCTTTGCATCACAACAATAATAAGATGTGGTTTTCTCCCTTTATGGGTTTCCACTTATATCTCGTGTCTCTGTGCATGATGTTTATGTATTGATCTGATATGTATCATCTGCTTAATACCTGCTGCTCTCATATTAAGTCTATTGCTATGTTATATTAATACTTGTTGCTTACATTCTAAGGTTACTCACACATTAGATTGGATATGAAATGAAGGTGTAAATAAGCTTAATGAAAAGTTTTAAAAGATCAGGAATGTGTTAAATTGATTCACCCCCCCCCCTCTCAGTTTAGTTAAAGGCTCAACATGAGTTAGTGGAAGATGTGGGTGGCCACCAAATATCCACCTGGATTAGAGTGCCACATAAGTTTAGGGTGGGAGATAAGGTATGGTTGCATTTGTATAAAGAATACCTCTTAAGATCCCATTGGAATTTCCCCCCGACTCTCCATTATGATATAGGCCTTACACCAACACAAAGGTTGTGGGTGAATATGCTTCTAAATAAAAAATTACCTTTTATTTGGATTGAACCTTATACTTAATGTTGAGCTACATCAACCATATTTTCCACCTCTCATAGGCACCTCATGTTCCTACTTTGGTGCACATGTCTCACTAGGAGCCATATTCAACAAAAATTTCCCCACTTGACGAAGGAACTTGACACAAAATGGACCACTTATTCATAAGGGGGGACAATTGATTCAATAGAATACTAGTGACCACCCACTTGTTACATTGATTCAACATTATTCCACGTCTTGGTAGTTATATTATAATGTTTTAGGTCTCAAACTTCTGGTGCCTTTTTTGGGCATTTCCCTTGCATTTTTGGCATTTGTCATAGGCTAAAGACACATGGTATGGATTGTATTGGTCCAACAAATTTCCTAAATGGAGTTTGCATGCAAACTTTGTAGCCCCACGAAGTTGATATATCAATTAGTCTCTTTGGACCCACGTTATTTTTGGCACGCCATTTACTAGGACTAGGGTTTTGGATTTTAGAGTTTTTGGATCTTAGGACATCTTACTTTATGTTCAAAGGTAGTTTTGACATCTTGTAATGTTTTCTTTTGATTAAGAGTAGTTGACACATCTCTCTTCATAAAGAAGCTACCTCCATTTCGCTTAGTGTGTATCACTTTGCAATTTATAGTTATTTTCTATTTCATCCATTAATAGAATTTGGATTTTGTTCTACTACTCTACTCTTTGCAATATCTTTTCTATTTTTCCATTTATGTTTTTTCATAATAAAATCCCCTTCAAACCTCAGGTCTATCTATAGATTTTTTTTTAGTAGAAGATTCTACCTTTGGATGACCATGGGTCCTAATATTTGAATATTGGAGCAAATTGTCAACTTTTTTATGGTTAAGAACATGTGCTTCCTCATAAGATGTCATAGGTTCAAATTTAAAGGGGTAGAGTATGTACACCTTTGTAGAGTTTAGCGGATTCAAGTCCTTTGTCCTACAAACAATAAGATCACAATAAAAGTTCTACAAACAATGAGATCACAATAAGGTAAGATCACAATAAGAGTCCTACAAACAATAAAGGTCTCACTAAGGTCTTAAAAATATATTATTACTACTATATTACAAATATTAGCTCTATTTACCCTAGATTAACCTCAATAGCTATTTTTTTAATGAGAAAAAAAATATGCTTAAAAAATATAGAGTAATGCTCTAACATTTTTAAGTAATAAAATTTTACAACTTCTTGTATTTATTTTTAATATGTTGATTAACCTCAATAGCTATTTTTTTAATGAGAAAAAAAAATATGCTTAAAAAATATAGAGTAATTCTCTAACATTTTTAAGTAATAAAATTTTACAACTTCTTGTATTTATTTTTAATATGACAAAACATATGTCAAAAAATTATAACATTTGAACTTTTCCGGGTGTGTTAACCATTTGAAATTTGGTGGCTTATCAATTGGATGGAAAGCTAAGGCACGAGCACAGGGTTACTGGAGATTTGAGGGTTCAGCAGTTTTGGCCATTAAACACATTTTTGCGAAAACAAAGCTTTCAGAGATTCTGTGCAGTGATGGTTTCCGGGGACCTTTAAATAGGTAGAAAGGAGGGATTTTAGGCCGTTGTAAGTGTGAATTTAGGCATTCTGCTGCTCTTCATCGTGTTCTCATGTATCTCCATTTACTGAAATGCAGACTCGTTCATCTGAGATTTTGGGGATAGTGATATTATTTTGAATGGTGTTTTGTTTTGATCTTATGTTATATTTTGGAACTTAGATTGCCATGTTAGATGTTGGAAGGTCCTTCAAACTAGGGTTGGCATGCCAAAAGCAGCAATGTCACATGACCAATTGGTAAGGTGCTTCATATTGTGGTTGGAATTCTAGTACCCGTTATTTTTTCTTCTGAATTTTATCCAGAAGTTGTAATATGCTTGCAGGAACTAGGGATGTATTACGTATGGCAAGAACCATAACTGAAGTTTCAGAGTGTGCTTCTAAGTTTTTTTATTATGTAATGCTTCGTATGCAGGTTCTCTGCTCGACATGGAAGCTCAACATGGAAGGACGATGGCACTGCTATTTTCTCTGTTGGCTGTGATAAACAAGCTAAAATGTGGCCATTGCTGACTAGGGGCCAGCCACTGTGGCTATGCATGATGCACCTATTAAGGAAATTGCATGGATTCCATCAATGAACTTGCTTACAACTGGAAGCTGCGACAAGACACTTAAGTATGTATATGATGGTTTTCTTTGATTCAGTCTCTCTTTGCTTATTTATGTTATGAGGTTGCTTGTAAATGCTAGTGGAGTTGTGACCTTATGAATTTTAAACCCATTTGAGCACAGTGCCAAAAAATTAATATCTTTTAGGCTTTGAGTGAAATAGAAACTTCTCATCTTGCCAATTTTTTTATAAAATTATATGAAATTATTTTTATAAAATTATATGAGATAAAGGGAAAAAAAAATTGTTAGATTAACCCAGGTCCTAGATTAACTACTCAACATTCTTCGCTTACTGCCATAGCCTCGTACCTATGCAAACCTTGTTAGAAATAGAGACACCTTCCTTTTAATTTGGATCAGCATTGTATTATGAAAATCTTCATATAAATTGTGTTGTTCTTGGTGATAACTTTTAATGCCTGGATCTCCTGCTTGCAGCTGTCTATCACTCTCTC
The DNA here is from genome assembly GCA_034641835.2 of Pinus albicaulis. Lineage (NCBI taxonomy): Eukaryota > Viridiplantae > Streptophyta > Pinopsida > Pinales > Pinaceae > Pinus > Pinus albicaulis. Next base: position 1,129,042,168 of record CM076582.1, read on the forward strand.
CTTTCATTCTATGCACTGCTCCACAGGTACAGGACCAAAGGTTGACTGGAACATCGGCAACTTGAAGTTATTTAAGACTGCATCAACCTCTCCTCCAAACTTGAAGCAAATTTTGAAAGCTTCCTCAGCCTTTTCCTCTAAGGCTCTAGCCCTGTTGAGACATTTACAAGCTTCAGAAAAACATATTATTTTCTCCAAGTCACGGAGCTGAGGAATGTCTACCCCCTCATCAAGATACTATATTTGCCATTGAATGATGTCATCTAGCATATTTAGAATATTCTCCAATTCTTCCTTGACAGACACCATCCTCTTTATATAATCATCAAACTTAGGAGTTTTATCTTTGATGCCCTGAATGCTCCTATAGAATTATTTCTGAACCGTACTCAGTTCCTCTTTGATTTCAAGTGATTTCCCTTTGAACTCTTTAACTGAGTCTAGTTCACCTTGCTGCTGGAATTCTAGCTCTGTAATTCTTTGCTTAGCAGCACTGAGTTACAACTGAGTAACATAGACCTTTCTCTTCAGCATGGCAACATTATCACCTGTTGCTTGGGCCATGGTATTACTGGCACCTGCAGTCATCTCTGGATCAGCTGTTGTTTCATGAATGAGAACCTCCTCAGTGATAATCGCTCTCCCAACCTTATAATTTTGGAAACTCTCCTGCTGACTTTGTTCTTCTTGTATTTATAATTGAATATTTTCAATACTACTACTAGGTCAGCCATGGCCATGGGGAAAAATTGCTCCTTCTCCATTTCTTCAATCATACATGGTTCAACTGGAGACTGAGGATTGGGGTTTATCTTTGGAGATGATGGAATTCCAAGGTGTTCAATCCTTTTATCTTTCCACATAGCTTATTCCTTCTTCTTTTGGAGTTCCTCATCTATTTTCCTCCGAAGCTCTTCATCTATTTTCCTTTGTTTTTCCTGCTGCTTGATTCTTTGTTCATTTTCCAAAGCCAATTGTTTCACCATGTCATCTTGTTCTTCTTTCCTTCTCGGTTCTTCTGCCTCCTTCTCTGCTTGCTCTTCTTCAATCCTCCTCTTGAGTCTGTCTGCTTCTTTCTCCAATGCTTCCTTCATCTCCTTCACCTGTTCCAACACCCTCTAGAGCTTTTCAACTTCTTCCTGGAGGTTGACAATAGGTGAAGCATGGGTTTGTTCGGCCTTCTTCTGAGGTCCTTGATTTAGCTTTTCTTTAACCTCAATGGATAAATAAGTCTCTGTTGGGAAAAATACTGAGAGGGGGGGGGGGTGAATCAGTATTTAGGTCATACTCAAATATTTTTACGTTTTCTTACTTCAAAACCCATACGGTACTTTGCTGAACCAGAATCATGTATATACGTGGATATACTTCATAAAACTCGTGTATACACAGAGATCTTATTATGCCATTAATTCTTTACTTAGTTCTATGCAACATTCATTATTTTGATGATTAGATAATAGTAATCATGTGTAGTAGTAACAGAATAAACCCTCACACATAAGCATCACACATGAACACCAGGATTTTAGGTGGAAACCCAAGACGGGAGAAAACCACCGCTGCCATTGTCTCAGCCTTCAATATTTTATTATAAAGAAAACATCTTACAACTATGTGCTGGCGTAGACTCATACCAGAACGTAGGCACCCACCTGCGCTCGTTTACCAACCTCTCCTGGAAGGGAACTATGACCCCCTGCTCTCGTTTACCAGCCTCTCCTAGAAGGGAGCTACGACCCCCTGCTCTCGTTTACCAACCTGACCTAGAAGGGAGCTACGACCCCCTCGCTCTCGTTTACTCACCTCCTCACTCCGGAAGGAGCTACAACCCCCGACCGAAGGCTACAACCCTCAGCACCACCATGGACCATGTTTCATCAATTTTCACACTAGATCCAAAAGCTTCCATAGAACACAACTTGCAGGCCACTTTTCATCATATTTTCATACTGGACCCACTCCTCACATTTAAGCTCAATCATACATCACAACTGATACTTATCAATTCAGACAACCTAGATCTGTAGAATACATCATTAACAGATAGCAGAACAGATCAGACATTTCATACTTCATACTTCAACAAACCCTAGATTTCATACGCGCTTTCCTTTCACTGATACTGCGTATATACGCGCTTCCATTGACATCGACCTGCATATACATCTGCACATTACAGAAAAACCCATACACGCTCTCTCTTCATCAAACCTGCGTATATACGTGCTTTCGCTGCGACAAACTTGCGTATAGATCTTCAGACATTATAGGGCAGCATACTTCTTCAGATCAGATATTCAGTTCATATTTAACTCTTCACTTTAGACAGATGTTTGCCTCATCTCAGATTTAAACATTCCACAAACATATCTAGAAGATACAAATACATTTCAGATCTAGATTCCCTTCTTCATCATTTTCTTCAGAGGTGCATCAAGGATTCAGATCTATCATCAAAATGTTACCCATACCATTCAGATATACTTCAGAGTGAAGTATTCATTCAAACCCAGACTCCTGCTCACCCATTGCACAATGATTTTCTTCTCCTTATATAGGTTTACCCTTTTTCAATACCATGAGCCAAAACCACATTACTTCCAATGGTATTCCTGGACGGGATCACATAGACATACTAGCGCTCAATACAATGGGTCAATACCATGGTAGTAACCCCTAGTTTTACATATTTATAGCGCATTTGACCATACGAGACTTGGCACGTTATTTCCCGCATGCATACGCTAATTCTATTAAGCAAACCCGTGTATGCCTTGTGACATACACTTTTCATCATTGTTCTCGTCTCATACCGAAATTATTTCTTCTGCACCTTCTATACTGATTGTAGATACATCAGATTTACATCATTAACAAGCTCATCAAGTCAATAAAAACTTCATCAAGTAGGTTGCCATCATCTTCATCAAGTGGGTTTCCATCAAGGACAACACTCTGCATCATATTGCCAACAATCTCCCCCTTTGGACTGATGTAGTAACCACGATGGTGTTTTATCACAACAGATAGATACATTAAGCATAATGATATTCTCCCCCTATTCAAACACCATGTCACTCTCCCCCTTTGACATCAAGGGAAAAGGGCGGATCAAAACCAACACAAGGTTTCTCTCCTCATGTAGAAAGAAGAGCGTTGTAGATCTGATGCGCACTGAAGTTATCATGCTCCCCCTAAGTTCAAGCTGAATCTTCAAACATATTTTCAATGAAGTACATGACTCTATGACCTTCCTATCACCAAAGACTCATACTTACATCAAATGATCCAACCAAGTGGATTTACATATGAGACTCAAAGACCCAACCAAGAGGGTTTACACATTTTGACTCAAGTACCCAACCAAGGGGGTTTACAAATTAGAACAAGTCCTTACATAACTGAATATTACAATTTTACACCATAGGGCTCATCATGACCTTTTCATCAAATTACAAATATGACTTTTCATGACCAATACTAGAAGGACCTCAAGAGAGATCATATTTCAGAATCATCATAATGCCAACAATGCATTATACTCAGCAAGGCTAATGCTCCCCCTGAAATTGTGCATCCAAGCATCCTTTCCATATGACCAAGGCTCCTCCTTAGTTTGTGCAACCTGAATACTTTCAACAGCAAGTCATCAGCAACAATCTCTGCATGATTTATCCTTATCTCTGAATTACAAGACTTCCCTCTTATCCATGAGTGAAAACAAAAGATACTCTTCAGCAAAAAGAAATCAGGGCTCATGTCATCATCATTTAGAACTGAGAAATAAGCAGATACAGTGCCAAAAATACAGTCATTAACAACCATACTGATGCTCCCCCTGAACCTATGCTCCTGATCTTCAACTGTCATACAAATTTTCTTATCATAAGTGCATACGCGACTGTCTCCATTGGAACTCGCGTGTATACGCGACTTTATTTCATCGAATCCGCGTATGGAAAGTGAAACATTGAAAACTTCACATTCCTTCATCTCCCCTTGAAGTTGTACCACCTATACCTATCTTCTTCACATCAGATGCTCTGTCAGAAATAAACATAACCAGAATAACCAAAACAATCATGGGTATCACCATACATCGCTCCCCCTGTGATGATACATTACTAACCTCCATAATGTATCTCACATCATTCCTGCAGTCATTAAGAGAAGTAAGCTTTAGAAGTGGATGACTGCAGTAGGGTCAATATTCCCTACGTTTCTGACCAGTCCTCCTTCCTATTCCAGCTTTGCTTGAAATTTCTAATTGTGTGCTGAAAATTATCCAATTTCTCAGATTTTTTCATCCTGCATTCTTTTTCCACATGTCCATACTTGTTACAAGCATAAAATCTTATCTGACCAGAGAATTAAGCATAAGGATCATAGTGTGTTTCTCTGTTCTTCCTTCTATTGCAATCAGCTGCTTTATGACCATATTTGTTGCATGAAAAACAATATCCCTTGAAGACACCAGAGTACCTTTCTGTGTAGAATCTATTTGTATGTGCCTAAAACATTCTGCTTCTGCAATTGGCTGCAACATGCCCATAATTATGACACTTAAAGCATTCAACATTAGTGAATGATTTCCTTTGAGTATTCATGATTGTTTGTTGACTTCTTGTTTCTTTCAATTCTTCAGGTTTTGTATTGACATTTTTTGAATCTTTAGCACTTCCTTGTGAACTAGATTCTCCTTTAACAGTTTCATGAAAACCAAGAACAAGTTTAATAGAGGGAGACCTTTGATTACTAAGAATATTGTCTAGAATATTAGTACTATCTTGAAACCTCAAGAGTTTATCCTTTTCTTCTAATTTACCTTTGAGAATTTTTACCTCAACCTCCAATTGTTGGCATTGCTTCTTCATGCTTTCTTCGACACTTTTTCCTTCTTCTACTTGATCATTCAATTTTAAAATTTCTTCCTTCAACCAATTTTCATTTTCTTGACATGTTTGTAGCAGCTCTTCATTCTTCTTATTTTATTTTTCCAGATCTTCTTTGAGAGACATGATTTCTGCTTCAAGTCCTTCCTTTTCAAATGATAGGGGTTCTTCATTCTTGTTATTTGATTTTTCCAGATCTTCTTTGAGAGAGATGATTTCTGCTTCAATTCTTTCACTTTGATTGGTTACTTTATCCTGCAGTCTTTGATATACTTTATCTGTCCCTTCATTGTTTCTATCTGTCCATTCATTCTAGAGATCATATCTTGGTAGATATATTCCTTCCTTTTAAATGGATCTTCATCATTGATTTTGAGATTTGCTTCTAGACTTATACTATTACTTTCACTACCTTCACCATTGCATGCACAAGAAATTGAATCACAAGAACAACAATCAATACTTGTTTCATCTTTTTTTTTTCTGCTGCACATTTTTTCTGAGGTATCTCTTTTCTTTGAGTAGCCTTCTTCTTTTGCTTCCTTGCCATGAGCACTTGCATATCTTGGTCAGAATCTTCTTCATCCTCATTTTACATTTCATCATTATCTTCATTTGTATAATAACTCTTTCCCTTTTCAAATTGTTTTCCTTTATCACGATTTTCTTCATAAGGACATTTAGTAGCATAAGGACCAACTCTTCCACAAGTAAAACACTTGAATGGAATCTTACCTCTGAATCTTCCAGTACCTGGTTGGAGTCTTCTCACGAAATTTTCTTCTTTTTCTTCTGATATATAACTTGATTCCTTGACAACTTCCTTTTCTTTTCCTTTTGCACATGCCTTAAAGGCAACTTCTCTGATTTGAGAGGGACCTTATTTTCTCATTTCAAAAGCAGTTAGAATACCATGTAGTTAAACAACAGTAAGAGTTTGCAGATCTTGCCTTTCTTCAATAGCAGATACTTTTGACTCAAATTTTGAAGTCAAATATCTTAAGACTTTTCCACCGCAGTAGTATCGGTTATGGTTTCACCAAAATTCTCATACTAGACATAATATCATCCGTACGTAAAAGAATCGAAATACTCATCACTATGCATCTCAATTTTCATATTCAACGTGAGAGTTTGGAGTTTTGCACTTTTTACCTTTGTATCTCCTTCATAGCTCAGAATGATTTTGTCCCATATTTCTTTTGCTGAATTTAGCTGCATCACTTTAGAAAATTCTGGTTCAGACATGCTTCCTAACAAAACATTGACTGCTTTGGCATTGAATTCATATTTCTTCCTTTCTGCTGCATCAGTAGGAATACTTTCCGGATACTGATAACCTTCTTCCACAATTGCCCATACTTCTGCACCAAGACTTTGCAGATATTCTTTTGTTCGTATCTTCCAGAATAACAGATTACTTCCATTGAATAGAGGTGGCTTAAGAGAGAGTACTCCTTCATGACTTCCCATTGCGACGGATTTCCTTCAAGCGATCAAGCTTCTGCAGAAGAACCTGCTCTGATACCAATTGTTGGGAAAAATACTGAGAGGGGGGGGTGAATCAGTATTTAGGTCATACTCAAATCTTTTTACTTTTTCTTACTTCAAAACCCATAAGCTACTTTGTTGAACCATACTTGCGTATACACGCGGATATACTTCATAAAACTCGCGTATACACAGAGATCTTATTATGCCATTAATTCTTTACTTAATTCTATGCAACATTCATTATTCTGATGATTAGATAACAGTAAGCATGTGTAGTAATAACAGAATAAACCATCACACATAAGCATCACACATGAACACCAGGATTTTAGGTGGAAACCCAAGTCGGGAGAAAACCACCGCTGCCGTTGTCTCAGCCTTCAATATTTATTATTAAGAAAATATATTACAACAATGTACTGGCACAGACTCATACCAACACGTAGGCACCCACCTGCAGAAGGCTACAACCTTCTCTCGTTTACCAGCCTCTCCTAGAAGGGAGCTACAACCCCCTGCTCTCGTTTACCATCCTCTCCTGGAAGGGAGCTACGACCCCTTGCTCTCGTTTACCAGCCTCACCTGGAAGGGAGCTACGACCCCCTGCTCTCGTTTACCAGCCTCACCTGGAAGGGAGCTACAACCCCCTGACTGAAGGCTACAACCCTTAGCACCACCATGGACCACGTTTCATCAATTTTCACACTGGATCCAAAAGCTTCCTTTAGAACACAACTTGCAGGCCACTTTTCATCATATTTTCAGACTGGACCCACTCCACACATTTAAGCTCAATCATACATCAAACTGATACTTATCAATTCAGACAACCCAGATCTGTAGAATACATCATTAACAGATAACAGTAACATAGCAGAACAGATCAGACATTTCATACTTCATACTTCAGCAAACCTTAGTTTTCATACGCGCTTTCCTTTCATTGATCCGACGTATATATGCGCCTTCATGCATATAAACCCGCGTATACCTCTGCACATACTTCAGATCTAGTTTCACATTCCATACACGCTTTCGTTGAATTAAACCTGTGTATATACACGCTTTCACTGTTACAAAATTGTGTATAGATCTTCAGATATTATAGGGCAGCATACTTCTTCAGATCAGATTTACAGTTCATATTTTACCCTTTACTTCAGAAACATGTTCGCCTCATTTCAGATCTAGACATTCATAAACAGATCTGGAAGATACAAATACATTTCAGATCTAGAGATCCCTCTTCATCATTTTCTTCATAGGTGCATCATAGATTCAGTTCTATCATCAAACTGTTACCCTTTCCCTTCAGACATACTTCAGAGTGAAGTATTGATTCAAACCCAGATTCATGCACACCCATTGCACAATGATTTTCTTCTCCTTATATAGGTTTATCCTTTTTCAATACCATGAGCCAAAACCACATCACTTCCGATGGTATTCCTGGACGGGATCAAATAGACAACCCAACGCTCAATACAATGGGTCAATACCATGGTAGTAACCCCTGGTTTTACACATTTAGAGTGCAATTGACCATACGTGACTTGGCACGTAGTTTTCCGCGTGCATACGCGCCTTCTCCTAAGCAAACCCGCGTATGCCTTGTGACATACACTTTTCATCATTGTTCTGGCTCATACTGAAATTCTTTCTTCTGCACCTTCTGTACTGATTGTAGATACATCAGATTTACATCATTAACAAGCTCATCAAGTCAAGAACAACTTCATCAAGTAGGTTGCCATCATCTTCATCAAGTGGGTTTCCATCAAGGACAACACTCTGCATCATATTACCAACAGTCTCTTGAATATTTCCTCATTAGTATCCCTCTCACGAGTATAAGACCACATCTGGTTGACAACAACACAGTGACTAATAACCAAATCTTCAGGATCATGTTTCCTGAATCTTATCTCTCCAAAATGATATGATTCAATTTCACTGACCTCTTTCATGGCTTGGTTAGTGCGATCAAATACATAGTATCTTATCCTGATAGGAAACTTAGGCCATATTGACCACTTTTCCCTCTTAAGAGTACTTGTCACTCGATGAGCAAATGTCTGATATAATATTTCCAACAGAACCACTATGTCTGGAGCATATAAAGGTAGTAGATGAGGAGCTCTCGATGCACCATCCCCATTACACCATTACACCATACACCATGGGGCTTACAAGAGGAGAGATGAAAAAAAACAATACACCATCAATCTACTCTCAGAAGAGATGAAAACAATGCACCAACAATCTCCTCTTAGGAGACATTAACATAGTACACCATCAATATCCTCTGAAGAGATATAAAAATAGTACACCATCAATCTCCTCTTAGGGAGAGATGAAATTTGTACACAATTAATCTCTTCTTAGGGAGAGATGAAATTTGTACACCGTCAATATCCTCTCAAGGAGAGATGATATTTGTACCTCATGATTGCAAGCTTTAGAACCAAATTCCCTGACCACATAGGTCTTACGGTAACCCGATGATGCTATCAAACCAATGCTCCCTCTCAAAGGGATCCTTAGCCATTCTAGGCTTCTTACATAATCTTAAACCTACTCAAAAGAAGAAAGGTAGCCATGGTGGATTTCAATACTTCTTTTATTAGTAACATCTAGCTATTCGTCTAGCTTTAACCAAAGCTTTGAACAAAAGCAAACACCAACAACCTATCAATGCTATTTCTTTGCTCAACAACATATTCTTGCAACTTTTTCTTCATCAAGGAAGTAGCCATGGGCTCACAATCCATCATGCCACATTCTCAACAAGTATTTTATCAAACTCATGTAACACTTTCAATCAACTCCCTCTTACACTAAAGAGGTTCTCATCCTTTGTGAGAAATATATCATCAACACAGAGAGAATTTCACAAATTCGTCTTCAGTAGATCAACTTATTCCTTCAGGAATTCACCCTCATCAAAACAAAAATTAGTGCGTGGTGAGTCCTTGGGGGGAGGTGGGGTGAGAATGGGGGGGTTGTCAGCACGGAGAGAGAAAGAAAGAAGAGCATGGTTAGCTAAGGGGATGGGGGAAACAAAAAAGTGATGAATGAAGGGGAGGAGGTTCTGGCTAGAGAGGACATAATCAACAACGCTTGCTTGTCTACCATGAGGCCTACATGTGAAAAAGAGGGAGTTTGGAAAACACGGGAGGCCATTAAGAATCCACAACTCCTAAAATTCGTCCAAGTAGAAAAGATGTCGACCATAGGCAGTAAGGGGCCCCAACGCATCATCAGACATCCTGTGAAATCCCACTGACTCTTGATCGATCTCTTGGATGAAGTACACATCCTCAAACCGATTGTGAAGAGGGATCTGGAGGGCTCTAGTGCGGGAGTTGAAGTCAACTAAAAGAATAACCTCCCCAACTGCTGAATACTGGGCTATGTCGACATACAAATCGACAAAGGGGTCCTCGTTAGGTCCATTATTAATGGCATATGATGAAGAAGTAGGAGGGAAGTAACAAACAACAATTTAAATGTCCTTGGGGAGAGGAGAGACCCCTCGAAACCATAGTATTAAAAATCAGAACTAGTGACTGGATCGGTGGACCTAATGAACTGGTAACCGGACCAGTGGACCTAATGAGTCGGTAAACGGACCGGAACCATTCTAACCAATACTGGTAAGGTCTAAACAAATGCGTTTTTAAAAAAATACGTTAAATAATTATTTTTTAATAAAAAAAAAACTATTTTAAAGATTTTCAACCATGATTCCAAGCCAATAGAGACAAAATATGCAAAGTTTTCTCATTTATATACCATGTAAAGGTGAATATATCCAAATGGCATTATGGCACCAAGTGAAATACATATCATCGAAAAAATACATAAGCAATGAGGCTCCAAATGACCCATAAAGTCCAAAAACAATGCTACAAGCTATGAGCATTGAGGCCATTGGCCTACATAGTACAGTGACAATCTACTACAAATCTACATATATGATATTACTGAATTCTAATTAATGATCAACATTATCACTTGAAAGTTGAAACTTCTAATCATGATCAAAGTTCAAACTCAATTGGTTGAACTTGAGTCTCAAACTTCTGAAGGTATTCTGCCCTAATATTCCCTATTACTTCATTTGGTGCTCCACATGGTTTTACATGGCCTCCTATCCCAGCCAAGTGTTGCTTGAACCTGTAAATACCCCCTCCTACGATAGATTTTTGGCAATATTTGCAAATCATTTTGCTATCAATCATATCACAATGAGCCCATGCAGTATCCTTGCCTTTTAGAGGCATGATGGCTACTACTTAGCTCAAGCAACAAGCCTCAAACTCTATGCTGTTCCACTACTCCAACAAAAACTCAACTCTCCAAGCTCTTAATCAAACACAAAAAATCTCCAAATGAGATGGTGTGAGACAAATGAGAGGCTGCCCCTGCTTATAAAGGATTGGAGAGGGTCTCCAAGGTAGCTCCAACTCCAACTCCAAGCCTCAAAGATCATTGCTCCAACAAACACTCAACACTCTCCAAGCTCTCCATCAAACTCACAAACTGCAAATGATATGGTGTGAGACAAAGGAGAGGCTACCCCTGCTTATAAAGGATTGGGGAGGGTGTTTTTGGAGAGAAACAACCCTCCCCTTCCCTCCAAATCAGCCCTAAACATCCTTGTTGGCTGTCCATGGGTCCCTACAGCAACTTAGGTGTTGACTGGTCGGTTAAGGACGGAACCGGCTTGTCAGCACCGGTTAAATGGATTTTCAGGCTATATGCAGTTGCTGACCGGGTTTTTCAACCGGTTTGGACTGGCCAATGGTTTGACCAGTTTTCGGTTTGAACCGACCGATTTTTAACACTATGCTTGAACCCGAACCCACATTAACCTCGAAAACTCATCCGCAACCACCGAAGAAATATTTCTCTGAAAGGAATCTCTGGTGAAGCAAGCAACTCCCCCAGAACCTTTAATACCACCAGAACCCCTTGTTTCCTGTCTACAAGTTGAGAACTTATGGTAACTTGTAATGTATGGGAGAGGTCGAACATGGCTCTCATGCGTCTCAGTGATGAATAAGATATCCGATATTCGAAGAGAATAATATAATAGACATGGCGATGCCAAAAATGACCCATTCCCATTCCAACAATTGACGGAAATGGATGCCCCTTGTTGCCTCCCCCAACGAGCCAGTCATTTGGAGGACCCATAACCGGGCTTCCATCCAGGTGGAAAAGTGTCCCGAATCACTGCTTTGAGGTTCCTGATAACTGCCCATTTCCCTGCCTGACGTGCTACTGTAACCAACTCCCTAGAGCGTTTGAGCTCAACAACCTGTGTTTTAGTGAGATCTTCATCAAGGAAGATCTTACTAGGAAGTGAGAATAGATTTCTCTTAGCTCTAAGAGCCTAAAGGCGATCAACCGCCGACCTGAACTGGAGAAAGAGATTGGAATCGTACCCAAGCCAAGCTTTATCAATGGTCACGTCCTGAAGATCTAGTTTTTCCTTGAGGAACAAGGTCCCAACCACCATGGGGTCTGAGGATGTTAGAGGCAAAGGAAGTCCTCTCACTTTGAGGTTCAATTCTCGTGCTTGTCTAGCTGTTCTTCCATGAGTTTAGATTGTACCACCTCCTCAACTGCGGCTAGAGGGGGAGCGAGGGGGGTATCCCTTCCTCTAGCAACCTGTGCCCATGAGCTGATGTGTGTTTATGTTTCTTGTTTAAAGGCCGCTTGCTGAGCTTTGATCTCCTCCTGTTTTTTTTTTTAGATCGCGAAGTTCAGCGTGTAGATTGTCATTAGAGGGGTGGTGGTGAACTACTTGCTCCTTGTTTCCCCTCAAAAACTACTTCAGTGAACCATTATCACCTTCCATTACAACTACTCTATTCCTAAGTTCATCGACCTCTCTTATTAGTGCTTGGTTAGAGGATTCAAGGGTTTCCAATCTCCTAAATAGTTCCTGAGAATCTCTGTTGTCGTGTCGAAATCCATAATCGGGCAAGGGTGATGATTTCGACAAGATTTGAAAGAATTCTTCGACACCTATGTCTATGTCGGTGGGAGGTCCCGACGACGTCGTCACTTGCAGTTGATATTGAGAAAGAAGCATGGAATCTTCTGAGAGCCGCTGTTGTGAATTCTGTGGAAGCCCAATTGCAGGCACCCCAAATTTTTTCAACTTTTTTGTGCTAAACTTGGCTGCGAGTGGATCAAGATGTGGCCCGCACGAGAAATAGCTGAATAGGAAGGAAGGCCAAATCCGGTATCCAGTACTACTTTTGTAGAGCAGAAAATGTAGCAAATAATACGATCTTATAGGGAGCTATAAGCGTCCATATTCGGCGCAGTGCAGATATCAAAGTGACGGCCCGACTTTCATCTTCGATAGCGTCTCCTACTTTCCACCAGCTTCCACTTGGTGAAAATGGGCATCAATTCACCTTTCAAAATATCTACTTTAATGGCTTGTTCTCGCCATAATTTTGTGTGCAATGGGGCCTCAAAAAAAACAAAGGAACACTCAAACAACTTCAAGATTTGGGTTGATTTCTGAAAGTACTGATGTTTTCCACATGTTTATACAATAGGGAGAGTGGACAACACATCATGTTGTACAATTTCAGAAATCATGTACAAATCCAAAACAAGCACTGCCTTTCTTCACATGGGCAACTCGTAAACCAAAATTCCTGCACCACACAGAGGCTTACAATTCTATGTTAGAAATCCTCATCCTGCTCATATGTCATAGGAGAAGGTGAACCACTCATCCTATGCATATCTCATCACTCGTAGGGGAAGGTGAACCACTCACCCTACACACATGTGTCCGCAATTGTAGGGGAAGGTGAACCCCTCACCCTACACACATGTCAACCACCATGGGGTATCACAGGGGAAGGTGAATCAGTCACCCTATGGTTGCTCATGGCTTAATACGTACCCCAAGCCCCCAGGAGCTCCTAGAGCTCAATCTTCAATCAAGGATCACTTCATGTAGGGAATAGTGCCACACTACTTTCTGAAAACCAAGACTAGTTCTTGATGATTGTATTGATGACTGGTACATCAATAAGAGCCTCATTGCTCCACCCAGCAGCATATATATGTATATATGAAGGCACACACCTTACTAACAAGCTTCAACAGACATACTGACTCACAACTTGACATTCAGCGGTAGATATCTTAGCAGCACTGGGCAATCCTTGGACTTCTGCATTTTAGGATTCCAAATCTTGGTAAAGAAAATACTTAACTGCTCTTACTCCCTCTTACTCAGGGAGACCATAATCCTAAGCTTGTCTTCCCATATATGATTCTACAATATTTCATATGATTAGATTTCCCCCCAAAGTATCCATTTGGAAATTTTCTCAGCATGAGATCCATTTAAATTTGAAGATAATTTATTAATGCAATCGAGCATGGTATGATTCTGGAAGTGCACTTCGAAAAACAGAAATTTTTAAATCCCGAAGGTAGCTTTAAAAGAGCTTCATCATCAGTAACCAACAATTCATGAGAGGATCATATCATGGACATATCCTTGTAGTAAATTAGGGAATCTTCCAATCTTACTCCAAAGTCTGGGCTTTTGCTTTTATTCCAATCTGGCTGATCTGTATTCTTTATGTTGTCTTTAACACAATGATTCAATTAATTATTCGGGCTATACTATAGCTGTACCAACATCTGAGTACTGTATTGAATATAAGGATTCAGTATAAGATCTGCATCCTGTTAATCTTATATGGTAAAACATCCTTGGACTTGTCACCGTCAGAAAAGTTTTAGTATGAATATTCTCAGCAAGACATATTCTCAATGAGGCATGGTATGCTGATTACAACTATAGTATATACCTCATCTAGTGAAGGGTCTCGGTGAGCTGATTCATACATACCCTTATTTTAGTTATCATTCTGGGTATCTTTAACCTTGTTAAAGTTTGTATTTAGATCTTCGTTAAGCCTATGGTTAGGGCTTGTCTTTAGTAAAGAAGTTAGGGTATGCAAACTCCTTAACAAAGGCTTCATATTGTGTCTTTTACCATGCTTGAGTAGCAAGCCTGTGCATCACTACAATCTTGGATTGCAGATCAAAGTGTCATCAACATTTAAAGAAAGCAACCTACAATAATGTAAGACATTTCACCTTGGAACAAGTAGTTTTTCCAACAAAGGTATTCATCATTAGTCCAATACTAGAGGTGACGTTGTGATTTGTGTGATGTGATAGTGGTGTAACTTGAAGATATGGTTTTTTCATATGATCTGGCTGATCTGTATTATTTATGTTGTCTTTAACACAATGATTCAATTAATTATCCGGGCTATACTATAGCTGTACCAACATCTGAGTACTATATTGAATATAAGGATTCAGTATAAGATTTTCATTCTGTTAATATTATATAGTAAAACATCCTTGGACTTGTCACCATCAGACATGTTTTAGTATGAAGATTCTCAGTAAGACATATTTTAAATGAGGCATGGTATGCTGATTTTAACTATAGTATATACCTCATCGCGTGAAGGGTCTCAGTGAGCTGATTCATACATACCCTTATTTTAGTTATCATACCTTAACCTATAACCATAACTTCAGCATATTGTATTTCTTTCGATTCAGTCAAACTATGAACAATCTCAGTAGAATAGATTCCGATCTCCTGTAGCGTTTCGATAAAATATCCTTAGTACATCTCAAAATATCCTCATATGTTTATATTGTAACTTAGGATGGCACATATTACGATAATTCAATCACCTGTAAATTTAGTAATATGTAGAGTAGCTCTTGGACTACTTAGATCAAGATCATCAACCAATTGATGTAGTCCTTTTAAATCTCATCATCTGACAACCTACCTTAGCCAAGAATAATATAAGTTACCTCTTTATTGAAATCTTGGTTAGAAAGCATTAGAACGGTGCCATAACATGTCTTCTTAGATTCGTCAGAGATATTATTTGGATACGAGTCTCAACTCAACTTGGATAGGTGACACAACACTCATTAACAGAGATCTTAACAAAGAACTGTACCTGACAATAGAGGAGGGTCTGGAAAATTTCTAATACCCTCTTCAAGGACATCTTCACTGAGACACATAAATCCTTTCTTTGCTGAGGCTTGATCAAACCAAGGCACCAACTCCCTCTTGGTCAGAGGATCCTTCTCACTGCATAAGATATGGAATTTTACAGAGGATCTCGGTCTCTATATCTCAGGTCTGCACTGTATAAAAAATTATAGGTTTATACCAACTCAACTCCATGTGCAATATGTTGTAATAGGATTGTTCTCATTGTATGATTTCACACAGGAATGAATCCTCTGAGAATATTTCAATGCATGCTCTCGGCCTTATTACCAATCAACACATTCAGGACCTTTTCTTAAAGGAGTAGCAATAAGATCGGCCTATATAGGTTGGTTTCTTTAGAAGATAGGGATAGGATACATATATGAGACCAGGTCGTAGCTGCTCAAATTTTCTACCACATAAATGTATTAGCAGTGGCTTATTCTTCTAACAGTTCTTCATGAATGAGCACTTCAACAGTGCTATAGCCCTTGTCCAAGATGCCAAATTCAAAAGGAGCTGCATTTTCTTTTACTGATAGATCAAAAACTTTCAAAAGGTTACAATTATGCTATTACTGTTATTTCCTTCTTGCTTTAGAATATTTATCGAGATAGGACTTTGATTTGCTCAAAAAAGTACTCACTGATCAGGGCCTTCAGTTATTCCGGAAGTAGCTTTGTATAGTCTCAGGAAATCACCCTCGTTAAACACTTCAGAGAGGTTGATCTGTGGTCCTTGGTAGCTTCATCACTTTCTGCTTTCGAGGCTTTTCATTTCTATTATTGCAATTACCTCAAATAATTGTCATAAGACCCCACAATATAGGGCACAGTTCTTCAAGAGATAGGGACAACATACATATCAATATCTTCATAGGATCAACATCACTCTGTTTCTGAAATGATATCTCAACCAAACCTTAAATGTAAGAGATAAAACTTTGAAATGAAGGACCGAAAAAGTAATCAAACCTTTGTTCTAAGGAAGACCGAGTGATGTTTAAATCATCAACAACAGATCCATTTCAAGAGTACAGAACACTGGTTGAAATGGTGCTTCAACTACAACTAGTTGGAGAGGACTTGTTTCTAACTTCTATTGTCCTATGAAAACATGTCATGGCTAGAATTCTCTGACAAATCGTAGCCACCCCTAAGGATATTATGTACAATTTTCTTTGCTATGTGATGTTCTCTCTCAAAAGTAGATGGATCTCATTGGTCAAGCTTGTTTCTTCATTCAGGCTAACAGATCCAAAACAAAACTATTGTGATTTATCCATCCCAAAACTTTCTCTATGAAGCAGTATCTTGAATATTTTAACCTCAAGGCCCTTTTCTTGTGCTCAAGAAGGTGTCTGGGTCTAGTCACATTCTTAAGGTGGTAGATGATCTCTGT
The DNA here is from genome assembly GCA_034641835.2 of Pinus albicaulis. Taxonomy (NCBI): domain Eukaryota; kingdom Viridiplantae; phylum Streptophyta; class Pinopsida; order Pinales; family Pinaceae; genus Pinus; species Pinus albicaulis. Next base: position 1,129,059,049 of record CM076582.1, read on the forward strand.
ATGCCAGTTGATGTAACTGCATTAACCAAGTTGATTCCAAGAGCTTCTTCATTGCCCTTGGTCAAAAGCTTTGTTAATCTCTGACCCTTACTATTTTTTGTGGGTCTTATCTCTAAATCATATTCTCGAATATTAGCAACCCACTTACCCCTTGATCCCAAGAAAACATGTTGTGACAAGATATCCTTCACTTTTGGATGAGGAACAAATGCTATAATATTTGAAAACCCAATGTAGGTTCTAAAATGCTTTAGTGATTTTACCAAAGCATAGGCCTGCTTCTCCATGATGGCATAGTTCAATTTTGTATCCCTTAGCATTTTACTCACAAACACAATTGGTAGTTCATTTCCCTGTTCATTTTTTTGAAGAAAAACTCCTGCAATAGTATAATTAGAAGCAAAAGAAAAAACAAGAAAATATTTTTCAAAGTTAGGGCTAATCAAAACTGGAGAATTGACTATAAAATCTTTGACATTATGGAATGTTGTATGGCTTGCATCATCCCATATAAAAACTACATCTTTCTTTATCAACTCTTTAAGGGGTTTTGTGATCTTTGCTACATTCAGAATGAATCTTCAGATGAAGTTTACTTTGCCAAAGAAAAATTGCAACTCTTTCTAATTTCTTGTCATGTCTTTTAACGTCCTTGTATATTTTGATCAAAGACCCAATCTTCTCATTCTCTTTCGAAGTGATTACATTTCCAATATTGATCAAGATTGGATTTGTCTCTATCCCTACATTGGTATCTTCATACTCATTTGTTTGTATTGTCTCAATTCTACCTGTAAACGCATTGTCCCTGTTTAAGCTTGCTCAAGATTGGATTTGTCTCTATCCCTACAATGGTATCTTCATACTCATTTGGTTTTATTGTCTCAATTCTACCTGTAAACATGTTGTCTTTGTTGAAGCTTGCTTCCAAAGGAACCATACCTGAAGGGATTTTGTTGTTTGGTTGTTGTTCTATTGAATCATCTTCCCTCATGTCAATCTCATACATTTCAAATTATTTTGTGTTGTCAAGGAACCAAACTATTTCTGCATCACCTTCAAAAACTTACCAATGCTTGATTTTGTCTGGAATTGAAGGTGTGTAAATCGTCTCAATTCGGCCACCTTGGTCTAGCTTTGGACAAGGCTGAATAAGGTGGTTGAAACTACTAAAGCATCGGCTTTTTCAGTCATGGCCTTGGGCACCACTTCTAGTCCCAAGATATCAAATTGCTCTATGGCAATTGGTACTGCTTGTCCATATCTTTTCAGCCTTTCTTTTTTCCAAGCATGCAACCCTTTCACTTGGCATACAATGAGGTCAAAACCACCTATTACTTCTAAAATTTTATTTCTTGGATCTCTAGATGTAGTTATACCAAGAAAAAGTGCCTCATACTTGGCAATGTTGTTAGTAGCTTCGAATTCCAATCTATAGCTAAATAAATCAATACCTTATCAAGAGAGGTTAGGATTATACTTGCCCCACTACGTTGTTTTGAACTTTCAAAATCGAAGTTCATCTTCTACATTCTTCCTGCGTTTGTCCTTGGTGCTAGATCTGCTACAAGTACAATGTATGATCCCATGCTTTCCTCCAAAAAAGTGAAATAGTTCTCAAGTTTCCTTGGGCTTCAACATGGTTTTCATTGAAAGGTTATTTGTACAATATAATTGTCTCAAAAAAAGGAGTTAGGATGGTAGTATATGAGAAATTAATTTGTATGTGTCCATATTTGATGCCCATTTGCGTGACAACAACATTCCCTTGTTGCACGAATGTCCAACACTACTATGTCTATAATGATGAAGACATTAGGGTAAGCTGTTGGATGGACTTGGAGGTTCTTGATCAAACCCACTGAAGGAATCTCTTGGGAATCAAATTCACATACATTTTGATAGGTTCTTGAAGTCTTCAAATCCATTTTCTTTGGAACTTCAAGTGCCATTACATTCATGGTGTCTTCAGAGTCTAGCTTACAGTTGTGCAAAATCTAAATTGTTACCACCAATGAAATGAAGAAGGGCTCATGCAAAGGGTTCATATTTGATCTTAAATAGGTTGATGCGAGGATAGTATGAGGATCCTCTTTCCCACATAATTTTGATCGTTGAGATTTTGTAACTTCAAATCATAATGTCTATCCAATTTGTTTCTTGCATGTTGGAAAATTCACAAGTTCAACCAAAGGCATTGAAACGTTCACAATTGTTGTCTAGCATGAAATACCATAATCTGAACTTTTCGAAGTTTATGTTTCTGTACATGTTTAGAAGTGTGTCAAGAGGGCTACTTCTAAGCTTTAATCTCAAATACAAGCAAGGAAGTTTGCTGAAGTAGACAACACAGGTTTGGAGATGACATCGAATCACTTAATGGCCATTCCAGACATTATTTGCAAGCAGGAATTAATGGAAGCCTCTCCAGAAAATTTTGAACCTGAATTTGGAAGCCAAGCCATGATGGCAGGTAAAATGGGAAAGGAAGATTCAAGGAAAATCTTTAGAAGCAGTCTAGACATTCTTAATGTGGGGGAGTTAACGGTCACATTGCCAAACATTTCCACTGTAGCCTTTACAAATAACTTTAAGGTGGATATTTTGGAACCTGAATCAGGATGTCAAGCAAGGATGGGAGGTGAAATGGAAAAGGTGTATTTAGGGACTTCATTTAAATGCTCGAAGGTGATTGCATATGAAGAAATCAGTAAAAGGGGTGAATTTTCAAGGGAAATGAATGACATATTCCCTCTAAACAGACAAGCATGGAGAGTAGAAACAAAAGTTGCTGGACAATTAAATGAAACATTAAACTCGAAGGAACTTGCAATTATAAAATGGGAGACAGTACTTAAGAACCCCATTTTGGAGCTTGAGTCTGAAAGATAAGCAAAGAATGCTGCAGAAACAGAAAAATATGGTTCCAAGAGGACATTAAATCACATAAGATCTATTCTAGACATTCACTATAGGAGGGTTTTAATGGCCATTCAAGTTGTATCACCGAATGTTTTTTCTGAAGCCTATGCAAAAAAAATTAAGACAGATATTGTGGAATCTGAATGTGAAATGCAAGAAAGTATTGTAAGAGAAATGGCAAAGTCGGATATAGAGATATTTTTTACAAGGAGTCCAGACTTCTTTTACAAACAGGAATTAATGGCCATTCAAGTCATATTTCCAAACATTTCTTTTGAAACATCTGTAGAAATTATTAAGGGACATATATTGTAACTTCAATCTGTAAGACAAGTGAGGATGGCAGGTGAAATGGGAAAGGCGTACCCAGATATTTCATTTAAGTACTTGAATATGGTTGCAGATAAAGAAATCAATCAAAGTGGTGAAATTGCAAGGGAACAGGAAGAGGCCCTCCATCAAATCTCAGAGACTTGGAGGGTAGAAACAAATAATGCAAAAAAATTAGATGAAGCTTTAAGCTTGAAAAAATCAGATGAAGGAATTAAGAGAAAACAGAAACGACTGAAGGAGGCTATCTTGGAGCTTGAAAGTGAAAGGCAAGCAAGAAAGGCAGCTCAAACAGAAAAAGCATGTTTGGAGACAATGCTAAATCACTTGAAGGTGATTTTAAATAGAGAACTAAAGAAAAGTGACGAATTCAAGAGGCAAAGAGATGAGGTTCTTTGTCAATTGGCAGAAGCTTGCAGAGAAAAAGAAAACATTGCCAATCAATTGGATGAAGTATCTAGGGAAAGGAATGATGCACTCAATCAAAATGAAGAAACTTGGAAAGAAAATAGAAGGGTTTCAATACAATTAGATGAGGTTTTGAGATTGAATGAAATTGCAGTTAGGCAGAAGGATGCAAGACTTTTGGAGGCTCTGTCAGAACTTGAATTTGAAAAGATCAGGCAATTGCATGTTCGTGTATTGCAAGATATTTTCTTGCACATATGCAGCCCACTTTAAAATTTCATGAATATATTTGAAGGCTTCATTCACTGTGCTGCGATTTCGTGCCTTCATTTGCCATATAAACAACTTATGGCTGCTAAGAGATGCATAGAGATCCTTGAATTTCATTGCCACATAATAGTAAGCTTGATGGTCTAGTGACTGATTGTTGTGGTGTGCTTCCACTGGACTGAAATCCTTAAACTACTCACATACTGTAGATGGCACTCTGTTAATTTTATCCTAAAAAATGTCGTATTTATTTAGTAATAGAATGAATGGTGTATCTATGAAACATTGATGCTCCACAACATTCTCAAAAAGTTATTTACTGAAGGTCATCTTATTTCTCAACCCACTTTTGGTCATATTCACTTATAGCAACATAGAATATTACAGCTCGTACATTCTCAAATCTTTCTAGCCACTTGCAACCTTCATTTAATCCTTTATTATTTACTCTAATAAGATGATACTTCAAAGTTGGAGTTGGACAATCAAAGTTTTCATTATAAGGTTCCGACATTGGACTGCGATCATCAGTTGAAAATTCTATAAATGCTAACCCATTACTTTGAGTCACTCCAGCATATAAAATGTGAGATTCTGACGAATTTTATGCATTACTTGATACCTCAACAACCCGTTCCTAGAAGTGACCAGCAACATCAGGGAGGACATGCAGCTCATTTCTTCTTGCATACGTAGCCTGAATTGCAGGGTCCCTCCACATTTCATCAACTATTGGGGCATACTCACGTGTTGCAGCTGGGAAAAAACCATCTAAATCCCCCATTGCCATAATTTCCAGAAGCCAATTGGAAAAATGTTTCAATTTTTGATTAAGAGAGTAAGTACATTGAGCAACTTCTTTATCATCACTTTCATCTGAGGCGGAAACTTGTTCATGTACACTGGAACCATCCATATCTGCTAAGATTTCCTCCTCAAAATTCTCACGCCCCTCAAGAAATTTGCAAAGGTATTTATATAGGTTGCTCTGTATCATCAGTTCGATGTTTTGCAGCTCCTCCTGTGAAAAATTCTCACCCTTGTAGAGAAATTTTTCCTGCTTGAAAATTGTACTAGCACCAGAGCCTTCATATTGAAGTAACAAGAGCTTTTGAATCTTCTTCTACTTCAAGCATTCTTGGACAAAACTGCTGGAATGATTATCTGTATTTTCCCTCGAGCCCTCATAGTTACTCTAAGGGGTAGGTAACGATAGTAAAGAACATATCAACCTTGTTGAGAAATTAGGGCGTTTAATTCAATTTCTCTTTCATGATAATTAATTGTGAACTTGTTATTCTTCTTTTACTTAGATCTTATCTTTGTTAGCTTATTATGTCTTTCATCAAGTTAATTATCAAAACACAAGAGACACAAAGTTTAGGCTCTTCAAGCCAAGGCCAAAACCTCTCCCTCTTGGAGAGGAAAACCAAAAACAAATTCTTCTTATAGATCTTCCATTGACGAGTACCATAACCATGAAATAGACCCTTGACACCAATATGCCTCCAAGACCCTCGTCACTCCTCTTCTCGACTTCTCTAGATGATCTCTTCTTTCTACATTTCACTACACCTTTACTAGGGAAGCTTGGTCCCTAGTCTAGCAGCCCCAAACTGCGTGCTTCTTCTTGGCTTCCTTTGATCTTATCCTTAGCTTCCTAAAGTCTTCTTCTCAGCCTACTTCCAACATCCTTTGGACATATTTGAAACTCAAGACCGAGCCTTTTTTCATGATGTTGTAGCCTTCCTTTTTATTTTGATTACCTTCGGCCTCCCTGAGATATGCGAGATAAACTTGCAGACCAAAATAGAGATATGATAAGACTTTCTTCCTTCGATAGCACACCTCCTTTCTTGAAATAATCACAGATCCTTTGATTGTTGTATTACCTTCTTCACGCATTGTTCTACGCACTAGAAGAGAGACTTATCTTTTTCTTTGATAGCCTTTTTTCTGAAATGTGCGAGGTGGTATAGACCCAAAACAAAGGTAAGTATACCTCTTCTTTTCTTCCCAGACTAGCCTCCTATTCTCACATCAATGTAGACCCAAAATTCACTCTTCTATCACAGACATGATCCAAAATTTCTTACACCATAATGAGGCTACATCATCCTTTATATAGTGTCTGGATTTAGCTTGTAGGCCGACATGAGGTTTGTGTGTAAGCCGACTTCATCAAGGAGAATATTCACCATATTTAACTAAAGCCAGACACTATCTTTGTCTTCTTCATGACATAAATTCATAATTACAAGTCATTATGAAGAATGAACTTAGTTACATGTTCCAACATTCCCTCTTAACTAGGGAGGTATTCATAATGGTACATAGTCACTCTCAATCTGAAGAATCTCATAAGAACAATTCGATTGGTAATCCATCTGTTATAGAATCTTATTAACCAACATTGTCACAGTGCAAGGCCTTGATTAACAACTCCATCTCTTCACGAGACCATGAACTACAATGCTGGCGAGAGCAATGATTATAGACATCTTCATCATTGTCTCCAAGGTACATACTCCACCCGTGTGTTCACCAAGTATGACCTCATAGGAGTATTCTTTTGGGGATAGCTAATCCTCAAAGAATACCCATCCTTTCACGACTACTCTTACCTTGGATACCCTAATACATCCCCAAAAGAGTATCAGATGCCAGAGGATTATCCAATCCCACATTATGTCTTCCAGGTGAAGACCAAAATGATACGTCTATCTCTCCCTCTTAATTAGGGAGGACATACCCATTCCTATCAAGTAATTTTCTCAAGCTCCCTCTTATCCAAGGACTTGTCAAGGCTCCCTCTTAGCCAAGGACTTTTCCAGGCTCCTAGGTACTTACTTCCAAGTTTCTACCAGGTAATAAACTTATTACCAGCCCCCCTCTTAATCAGGGACCTGTAGTAGCAATGATGAAAACACCGAGCTGCTCATGTAGAACTAATTTCTTTGATGTCATGAATTTCTTCATTGTTGAGGAGTCTTCATCTTTGGGATATCTTCATTAGGGCTCAAATCACCCATCACTTTTGATTTTTGTACGAAAGTGATCCATCAATTTTTCATATGGTCTACCTTCATATCATGCTGCTTTCCTACAAACCATACTTCTTCCAAGGATCTTACATCCTGCAATATGGTTATCAACTTGTAGAAGACATATACTTCCCTTTGGCTGCTCTGAATAAGCTCATCAAATATTATTCAATTATAAATATGAATACTTAAATCAAAATTTACCTTAGTGGTGATCTTTCACCACGACATCCGTCTTGTAGGCATCGACATCCTTTTTTATCTCCTAAAGATATGTATTGTCAAGGGTCTCTATATTTTCCATACTTCTATTAGAGTCCACATATATTCCCTGGAGATCTCCTAGTCAAGTCTTCTTGGATTTCTTGGATGTTGATTGCTTCTTTCCATGGTTGTACTTCCCATGATATTCCTTTTTCTTTCTCCACAGTTTTATTTCATTCCCAGGAACTTCCATTGCACAGTTCCTTGATAATGTACAACCACCTCATATTCCATATGAGGACATATTATGTCGATTTCATCTAGTGTAGATCACGCCCTTTTGGCAACCTGTGCATCATAAGAGTTTATGCTTTCTATTTTGATTATACTTCTAAAGATAGAAGTATACTACCTGCAACCACATGGCATGGCTTCATAGCATCCAGTGTCAACATATATATACATGTACCTCATTATTTTCCTTTTGAGTCATCCTGCAGTAGGTTTCCTTAGAATGAAAGAGTTTCATTTTCTTGATCTGCTTCATCAATATGTCATCATATTCTAATCCCAAAATTCTGTAAGTTAGAATTCTTGATGAAACCTTTTTCTTCCTTCCTAACTAATGAATCCAAAGAGGATTCCATTAGAAAATGTCAACACCTATTTCCGTATTGATTATTGAATAATGACCCTTGATCTAGATGACCGCCTTACATTAATATTGTTTTCTGTGAGGTTCCTAGGAGCCACTTCTTTCATGGCACTCTTGTTGACTGCTGTGGTCTTATTCCTTGGAAGGTTCTAAAGGCATTGCAACGTTCACACTTGTTGTGTAGCATGAAATACTTCTAAAGCTTGACACACCGATTTCATTCTACCTCTAGGTCAATACCCACAAGTTGTTCGCAGGTGAAGAGCCATGATTCAGAAAAAGGATCAAGGAATACATATCTTGTTGCAAACCTGTATAAGATAAATACACCCTATTCTCCAACTGGTTCTTCAATTGGCTTCTCCAAGGTGTCTCCTAAACCATTTTTTTCCCCGGATGGTCAGTCTTATCAGGTTCTCCCAACTTCTACCATACATACTGGTTATAATTTTGGCCTTTGGAAATTGAGCATGAGTCGATGCTCATTCTGTTGTGGGTAGACTTTCTTCTCCAAGACTATTTTCCAGGTGCTTCTTCTGTGTTTCTCTTCATGCAACTTCTAAATTTTCAATTTATGACCATTGAATAGATTTTATCTTAATTATGAACTGGCAAACCCCAGGGTTCAAGCTTAACTCCATGCTTAATAACCACCCATGGCTTAAGAAGTCCACACCAGTCACTTACAAATTCCGAACATCACAATCTATCTACTTAAAATTTCACTTATAACAGCCCCAGTGCCTTGAGATGCCATCTTTTACTCTTAAAATGTGGGAACATAAGATTATAACTTAACGGGGAGGTAGCACCGTCATTAAGAACTTATTTTATTTTATTTTTATTTTTATTTTTATTTTATATTTTATATTTTTATTTTATTTTATTTTTTATTTTTTATTTTTTATATTTTTATATTTTTATTTATTTTTCAGTATTAGGAGAATTTCTTTCTTTTTCCTTTATTTTTTATTTTTTGGGTATTAGGAGAATTCCTAAACTTACTACCTGTCTCTGAGGAGGCCCAGGGTCATGTCTGAGGGACTGACCCTATACTCCTAAACCTAATGCATTATGCAATTGCCCACAGAAACGCTAGGTGTGTTAATTGAGTTTCAAACCTGGGTGGGGCCTCAATATTGCTTAGCAAAAACTTTCTTCCTTCGACTAATCTGGGGGAGGTCCAAGATCAACCTTTGTGGTTGCCTTATAACACCAAGAGTATATCCAGCAACTTGTAAGCCAGATATAAGCCAGATATACCAGATATTATGATTTAGTAAGAGCCTTATAACACCAAGAGTATATCCAGCAACCTGTAAGCCAGATATAAGCCAGATATACCAGATCTTATGATTTAGCAAAAGCGGAGACTCTAGGAAATGGGGAGTCTACTCCTTGAGGCGAGATCATAGCAGGCCATATACTCAATGGGATTTGAACCGCGGTCTCGTTAGTTTCACCTAGTGAGGCCATATACTCAATGGGATTTGAATCGCGTTCTCGTTAGTTTCACCCAGTGAAACTTACCTTTAAACCACATATCACTCTATAATTAACTATTCTATATTACTTGAAACATTTCTAAAACTTTAAAGTCCCTGGCTGATTGGATTGCTTTAACACTGAGCCGCTTGCCCTTTCATGAGGTGGGTTAACTGAGTTTCAAACCTGGGCGGGGCCTCAATATTGGTTAGCAAACACTTTCCAATGCAAGTTTTCCACCGTTTGGCCTAGCACAATAGGCTAATTAACAATTGTATGTTACTTGAAACATTTCCGAAAATTTTAAGTCCTTGGTTGGTTGGATTACTCAAACACTGACCCACTTGGCCCATGCAAACACTTTCCAATGTAGGTCGTCCACCGTTTGGTCTAGCACAATAGGCTAATTAACAATGTCTGTTACTTGAAACATTTATGAAAATTTTAAGTCCTTGGCTGGTGGGATTGCTCTAACACTGAGCCACTTGCCCCTTCATGAGGGATGCCCTTAAGGTTTCAACATAGATGTGTGTATTCCTATTTCCAATACCCTCGTCAGGCCACACTTTGGCTAAGGTCCCCTGGCTAACCTCAAGCAAAACTAGCTCTATCCTCGTCTTGAAAATTATACATACTAAGATTTACCCCATATTTTCCTTTGGCCAGTGTGCTGCTGTACTACTGAGCTACATGCCCCTTCATTGTGGGCATCATTAATGGTTCGACCTATATGTACGGATTGCTATCTCCAACAAAGAAAACACCTAATTTGGAAGTAAAGCATCAAAACAGAATGAAAGAGAATGTATAATGAACAATTTTTTTATGCCAACATTCTACCATATTCCAAAGTTGTCATGTTTGACTTCTAAGTCATTTATATAGATTTTAATCATTTCTTTACATTTAATTGAGTATAATTGCAACCCAATTCGTTTCATATTTAATCATCCCTGAATTAGGTGTGCTCATGCTCCTAAGTCATGAATTTTGGACCTGTGTGTGGAAGTGCTCGTTGCTCTGTTTCCAAAGGTTTTGAAAGCGGTCATTTCAAAAGTCATCCCCATTTCCAAATGTTGTCCTTACCCTATTTCAGGAAACTAAGACTTCAAAATATTGTGCTCTTTGGTTGAATCAAAAATTTTATTTTCATATTAAAGACTGGGAATCCAAAAGGAAAAAGTGGTTCCATTTAAAGATATGTGCAACCTAAATTATCCAAATTCTTTTTATTACACTCCATCCATCTATTTCGTTGCAGCATTCCTAGTCCTTTAGTATTGAATTATAACTCTATAAAATCAAGATGGCCATCCATATTCAAAGGCTTTTTCTTTTCTTTGCGTTATCTTCTAATAAGGATTTTTATTTCTAAGTAATTCAACTACCAAAGGTAGTACATGCGAGTAGAGAAGTAATTCAACTACCAGTTATTCTCCTACATAGTACATGCTTTGATATATTATATCAAAAGTCTTACCAATACAATAACATTGATTGTTGTATGTGGACATTTTTGTTTAGGATGGTCCATTACATAATCAAGATGAGGAGCTGGATCATGCAATTGCACTTTCTCTTTCTGAAGAACTAACCAAGCCAGATGGTATATGATGGCAATTTGATTTTTTTTATAGTTACTTTTAGTTTAATTATATCATTTAGCTCGATGCTTTTCATATATTCAACTAAACTTTTGTTGCTTAACAAGACTTTGTCATATCCATGTTTTAGTGAAACTGTTTATGGTTTGATACTCTCATACAACCTTTATCAAGTTACATGCACCCTCATTAGAAAAAAAAAGAGAATTTTGCTTGCCATGACTATCTTTCTTTGTCATTGTTGACTTAAGAAATTCTTTTAGCTAAGAAACTAGTTTCAAGGTTATGGCATAACTTGTCATATAAATTGAACAGAAGTTATATCCAAAATGTTAACTTGTAAACTACTTAGTTGGTTTTAGGCTTTCCATTTAAAATCTACTTCAGTTTGAACTTTGAACGAGTTGTTCCATAGAATTGAATATTAAGAGATTTTGGTGTAAGGATTAAAAATTAGCCCGTAAGGCCTCTCAGTTATTCATTTATTTTATCTGAATATAACATTTACTATTAAATTAGAACCACTCAGCACAAATACGTCATAGTTCAAGATCATACTTTGTAGAGTGTCATAGAATAAAAATAGGAGCAAGGACATTGAATTCTTTCAGTTTTCCTGGTTCTTATTCCTTTGGTGTATCTTTGCACCTTTAGGGGCAATTGCTAGTTTAAAGTCTAATTCTTTAAAGGGTGCTAGCTCAACGGAAAAGCACCTACTTTACAAGCAGGAGGTTGGTGGTTCGATTCCATCGTGCCCTGATATTCATATATAGGGAATGACGAAGATCAGTTTTTGGTGACGGATGCTCTTTTGACCATCACCAATGAGCTTATGGTGACATTTTTCGACCCTCACCAAAATATGAAATGGTGACAGTCAACGAATGCCACCATATATACCCATCAATAGTGACGACCATTAAAGGTCCGTCACCATAAATCGTTGTTGTTGATATGAAATGGTGAGGGTCACTGTTTGTCATTATAGTCATTATTCGTGACGGACCTTGATGTCACCAATGAGTTTATGGTGACGGTCAATGAACGTCACCATATATATTCACCAATAGTGATGGCCATGAAAGGTCCATCACAAAAAATCGTTGTTGTTCATATGAAATGGTGACGGTCACTATCTGTCATTATAATCAATATTCGTGACGAACCTTGAATGTCACCACAACACATACTTTCGGCGACACCACCTTTGGTGACGTTTAGTTTTTTGGTAACGGCGGATATTTTCTGTCACCATTGCTCATATGAAATGGTGACAGTCACTATCCGTCACTATAAATCATTATTGGTGACAGACCTTGAATGTCACCACAACACCTATACTTTCGGCGACACCACCTTTGGTGATGTTCAATTTTTTTGTGACGGAAGATATTGTCTATCACCATTGATCATATGAAATGGTGACGGTCACTATCCGTCACTATAAATCATTATTGGTGACGGACCTTGAATGTCACCACAACACCTATACTTTCGGCGACGCCACCTTTGGTGACGTTCATTTTTTGGTGACGAAGGCTCTTTTGACCCTCACCAATGAGCTTATGGTGACCATTTTCGCCCCTCACCAATGTGATTTTTTCTTGTAGTGAGTGTGTAGGGTGGAATTGAATGTATGAGAAAGATCTGAGCAATTAATGAAATACCTTTGAAGATAAATCTAAGTTTCTATTGATGTATTTTTTTTTACTGTTGTTTATTCTTATCTGTGCTAAGTAAGGGTTTTGATCTACAATTTCATAGTGAATTATGGTTTATGATTATTTATGTTATTTTATGCATGATTAAGCAAGTTCACATAGTATGGTAGTAAGTTGAACATATGTGTTAAACAATTCTTGTATAATTGATAAATTTGTTCTATGAAGCTCTGTCAAGGAAGAACAGCCCTAAAGCCACAATCCATTATCCCTCTGGATTTAGAAAACTAGTTCTAGCATCCCCCTATATTTCCTCGAGTGAGACTTCGATCTGCACAAGCAGGTCGTTACCGAAATGGCCAATAATAGTCGGTTTTGTTGGTTCGCACAACCACATTTGAACCTTGGTCTAGGCCCCATCAAGCCAAAAAATGGTTCTGTTGTCGAGATCAATATCTGACTGAGGGATAGTTGGACGTGGAATTCATCTAAGAAAAATATTCAAGATTGGGTAAATCTAAAAGAACGCGAGTTTTTTGTGCAAGAAAAAAAAATTCTATGCATCTCTAATGAACATTGGTTAAAAAAGTATATTTATACAGATCAGTATGAGATATTTTTTGCATCATTTTCTAATGAGATGTATGAGTGGGAAAAAAGACTATTTTCATAGATGAGTAATTTCAATAATAATCCAACTGTGTGGACCCCATATTTGACTGAGAAGCTGAAAATGACTGATAATGAGATCACGAGGGTTGTTGATTATTGGATCGATAGTATCCTTTGAGGGTTTATTACTGAATTCACGATTGAGACTTTTGTGTCCTATAACGAAGTAGAGCGAAATTTATTCAAAGGCCCTAGAGGTAAGTATCTGAAGTCACTAAAGTTCTAGGTTAAAATTATATTGTGTGAAAAGGGTATTTTTTTTTTTTTGATAAGTAAACTAATTCTATTAAGCGAACATATGGTACAAGAAGATTTTACAATCAAGAGAGGCAAGAAACGGGGAAACCGGAAATGATAAATTATCAACCTCGATCCAAAAGAGTGAACATGTAACAGACAAATAAAAGTGAAGCGTAACTAGGAAATAAATAAGATAGAAGCAGGGTTCTACCCAACATGGGCAGAAACCTCCGTACGAGATTTTTTTCCTTTATTTTTGTTTACTTTGACCCATCCAGCTTTGGGCAATTGGGCTGGAACCACTTGTAGATTTTTGTTGACTGCTGGAGGGGGCTCCTTATTTGAGTCATAAGAGGAGGAATCATGTGTGCGTTTCTGAGAGGTCATTGTGCTAGGGGGTCCCTCCAGGACTTTGGAGGATGAATCTTTCATCTGCCTTGCTTGCTCCATTTTTGCATCAATCTCTTCCTCTTCTGAGCTCAAGGTGTCATATTCGTCCATGGGAGGCGGGTTACAAGATGTCCATATTTTGGGTTTTGTCTTGGGGATTTAATTTTTTTGGGTGAGGAACTTGGAGCAATATTTTTGAAGGTGCCATGTTTGGTGATAGTGCTGGCAACGGAAGGCGGTGTTCTCATAATACAGAATCTGTGTCCACCGGAAGTTGCCAATATTGAGGTTGATATGTTCTGGAAGACATTTACTTATGTTGACTTCAACACATATTCTGCCATATGTGTATAGCCCTTAGTACTCCCGAATGAGATCTGTTGCCACGTAGCGGCCCAGGGAGTTTCCTATTCCTTGGAAAACTGACGGGTGCCATAAGTGAGCAGGTAAATTAGGAAGCCTAACCCAAACTAGAATCTTGGTGATGATTTCCGGTGAGGGGTTGAAATCTAGGAACTAGGGGGTAAGGAATAGTCCTGCTAGTCCCCAAAACCATGGACCTATTGATATCGCTCTCTGGTAATCCCTATTGTGATCGAACACAACAATGAAGAAGCCCTTTGACCAGAAGATAACTGTGTAGTTTTGGGTCTAGTTGGATTAGATCCAGTCATAGAGATCCTTTGAGCACAAACAAATTCCATCGAATCTGCAGATGATGGCGGTTTCTGCATATTTTTGAAACTGCTCTGCTAGTTCTGGATGGGAAATATCTATAGAGGGAACTTCCTCCATATTTTCAACCAGAAAAGGCTTGGGGGAAGCAAGGGATTGATCTTCTTTCTTGGGTTGTGCATGGACAAACATCCTTGTAAGAGAAAGATAGAGTGGGTGAAGAGTGCCCCATAGCCCCCCCTCTTAAACGAAGGGTTTGAACTACAATAACGTATCTCTTAATGTTATAGAATGAAAGGGGAAAAGAGGCATCAAGCTATTTACCTCCATATAAAAGCGTTTGATGGGCTGAGGGAATCCCCAACCTATGCTCCAGGGCTTACAGGATTTTCTGTACTCTGTCCAATGAGCTTACCCATATTAGTAGGGATCCTCCCATGAGGAGCGAGATCTAGATTTGAAAGGCGAGAGAGGATGGATCTGGGAGATTCGGCCTGGCTAGAGTCATTGTAGAGCACAACTTGATGACCCGTGCCCTATGGTTGTAGTCTGCAAGCTTTTCTGAGTTCCTGCCGCCATCCCATGAGCGTTCTGCCAATGGGATCCTTCGTTTTCCCATTTTCCAGGCTTCTGGGGAGTTACAGGGATGGATGGAGTTTACCCTGATATGCTGCAACTTCAGCATCTCTAGCAGGGCTCCAGGGACTTGATCTCATTCCATGAAAGTGGTTTCCTGCAGATTTGATTGCAAGAGCAAAACTAAGTGGCCACGAAGCCAGAGACTTCTCGACTTTCATATCCGCAGTATTTTGCACTGTCTTTCCAGCGGCAGAGGTGAGGGGTATCATTGCAGGTGTGCTCCATCCTACCATGCCAACGAATACCTGCGCAGAGAGAGTATCCTCTTCTCGCATGCATCGGGGAGCTTCAAAACTGCTTTCTTCAGATTTTCTCCGTCAGTTTTGTGTTTCATGCTTGGCTCAAGTTGGATCGAGGGCCTGCCAGATCTCTGATAACAATGATGCGTAGGCCATAGCAGAAGCTCGCCGGTGGCGACATGTAGCGGAGAGTCGCAGGCCAAAAACAAAGTGTTAGGGTTCATCTTGGCCCTCCTGTAACACATGAGGAGAAGAATGTTAAAACCTTACCTCAATTGATCTCATTATTGATATGAAATACATAATTAATAAAACCATGGAACCCCATGTGAAAAGGGTATATTACAGATGCACTCAGATTTATGTTTGAAGGAAGATAACCTTGTGCTACGTGGAGAGGTAAAATAGTCAGAACAATTTGGGGTACGTATGTTGAAACTGAATATCATTCTTTGTTTGGGTCTGAAGAAAGAGAAAGAAACACTGCTACCCCAAGAAGTCTATTGTTGATATCTAAAATTCAAAAAAGTACTACGGAGTTTCCCCAACCTTCCACCCCCATCATCGCTCCATCCTATTCTGCTCCTCCACCTCCCCCATTCACCATGGCCCAACACCCCAAGAGCCTAGGTTAAAGGGATCAGATGATCTAGAACAATTTTTTTTTATTGCAGAAGCGATATGGAGTTTGCAGAATATTAGAAATAAAAATATGATGAAAGTGCAGTTGGTTACCACACTCCAAGATCAAACATTGTCCTGGTACATGAAATATTTACGACGAATGCAAATTCTACATTGGCTGAGACGAAGACCGCGTTGAACGCATAATTCAAGAAACCAAAGTCACAGTTCCAGTGTATCACAGAAATCAAAGATATTAAGCAGATGGCTACTGAGACTGTGTGAGAGGTATATCAAAGATTTAAGATGTTTTTGAGCCAAATTAGCTTCAATATCCCTTATGAACAACATAGAGAATGGTTCATTGTTGCATTGTTTCCTCATCTCAGATTTCCATTATCACAACAGAAGATTACAACTCAGGCTAGAGCGTGGAAGATCAAAATGAAGCTTGAATCTATGCCAATAGCTAATACAAGTATAGGAGTGAAATAGATTCATACTCAATTGGTGAGCTTGAAAATGGAGCTCTAGGATCTAAAGAAGGGAAAGGAGGTTAGAGCTAATATAAGGTCGAAAGTCTATTGTATCAAGTGCAAAGCATATGGTCACTATAAAGAGTAGTGCCTTGTTTATAGAGACTATTTGATCGTTGGGATTTCGATTCAATTAAAGCCTGGATTAAGTGTTGGGACAAGTGTATATCCCCCTGTATGGTGTAGCATATGTGAAGTTGTAGGCCAAAATTCCACAGAATATTGTCACCTATTGCAAAATTTTGCCAAATCGCCGAAGCAATTGTTTTGAATTTTTTGCAGTTCAGTGGGACACGAAAAACAACATTATAAGAGCTACAACCTAATGATGCAGAACAATATTGGCACATACATAATGCAGGTAGAAGGTCACGGAGCTTCAGGTTTGCCAACTATGCGAGGAAGTTTCCTAGGCCGAGGGTGTGGCCAAGGAGGAGGTGTTGGTCATGGACGAGGGCAGATCCTATGTTACAACTACAGACAACCAGGACATTTTTATATGGATTTTCAGAATCCTACTGTAGCTTCCTGTAAGTATTGTCAAGAATTTGGTCATGAAATTGAAGATTATCCCATTTTTTTCGCTAAAATGCATGAGTAGCGCAACTAGCATTCAGCTCAGAATATACAAATGACGAGCATTGAATCGCGCCAGAAATATCCTAGCGTTAACATAGTAACGTGTAGTGGTGTGAATACCAGAGGAAACCACGCGGAATAAAATAGAACTGTGGTGGATACATGGGTAAGAAAAGCTGAAGATAATAATGTTTGGTTTAATGTGAAGCCCGAGTAAGAGATATTCATGGAAGTAAAGAAGACATTTATGACTCCTAAAGCTTCAATATCAACTGTGCAGAGAAAACTATTTCCATTGAGGGATAAGCTGGAGGAATATACTGAAGTAAAGGAAGCTTATCAGTCTATCTCGACATCCTTCTTACAGACATGTATGAAATTAATAAGGGACCAGAAGGTTGTATAAGGGTTGCAGGAGCTGATAGATAGTTGTGTTGGCAAGGAAAAGTGAAAACTATAACGTAGTAAATAAAGTGTACAAGAATAAGAAAATAACAGGCCGAGAGATGCAGTTGACTACATAGATCGAAGACTATGATATGGATCAAGTCATTCTAGATCTAGGATCAAATGCCAACGTTCTGCCAAAATAGACATGGGAGAAAATGGGAGGGCCTAAGCTGCAATGGCCACCGATTCAGTGGAGGATGGAAAATCAACAGAAGATCATTCCTCTGGGGAGATTGTAGGGGATTAGTGTAGATATTTATGGAGCCAACATGTTGGTTGACTTCAAAGTTATTGATATCGTTGATGATAGAAATCCTTATCCTTCAATGTTGGGTTTTGATTGGGCTTACGACATGGATGTTATAAAAAACCCGAAGAAGAGGCAGATGCTCTTTGAAAATAATGGTATCTGAGTTTTTGTGCCATTAGATCCTTCCGAAGGTGCGCGCTATACAGAGCATGTCCAACATGAGTATGGGGATGCAAATATTGACCAGATATATAAGCTTATCATGTAGGATGAAGATTGGATTAATCCCACCGTGGATGATATAATATGTTGGGAGCACAATGACTTATGTGTCTCAACTTCTGATGAAGATTTGGAGCATTGGTAGAATTTATTGCATGAAGTAACTACTAAGTGATGTGACAGGTTTACCAAATCTCTGTGTTGTGTCCGATTAGAAGTGCACGACTTGCCTTTTTATGATGGAACATGGAATTTTGCCTTGTTGTTGGAAGAATTTGAATAAAAGGTTCCCTAGGATCAACGATACAAAGCTTTGGACTTCACATTAAGGTCTAATCTAGATCGATGGTGGGGTGCACACAAAGGAAGCTTAGGAGGATGGAAGGAGTTTTGAGAATTGATAAGGCTGAGGTTTGGTCAAGTAGACACGAAGATCATGGAGAAATATGATGGTCAGAAAGATCCTCACGAGAATTTATCTTGCTGCACAATAGCTTGGGGAACTAAACCTCAGCCAGAGTGGGCACACATGTTGTTTCACTCCTTGGATATGATACCCCAATAATGGTATCTTGAAACAGAGTTGTGCCATGGCACTTCGGATTGGGACGAGATGATAGAGGGATTTTTGTTCACTTATAGCTTCGCTGATGGTTGTGATTGTATTAATGAGGACCTTAAAGAGGTTAAGGCAGGAGTGTTCTGTATTACCAAGGAACCAAGGATGATGGTACAACCTAGTTGGGTTGCACAGTTGGAACATGCCCAAGGAATTTATGGCAAGTTCGCTTGGAAAGATCCGGACCACAAATTTGTGTTGGGGGAGGAGACCTGCGCATGCCTATTTGTAGAGGCACATAGGACTACAAATGAGTCTACTGAAGGGTGGCCTCCTCGAAGTAGAAGTATTGCACGACAACACGACAAGAGGTGCAGCTAGAGGGTATTGTGCCAAGGGAGGAAGGATTGTGCTGAAGGGGCGAGTCTCACGGAGTTTGTCCAAAAAGTGATTTTTGGAACGACAAAAGTTGATTAGATAACGACTTGGTCATTAAAAGGAGGGGGAGGGATGCAATTGATGGGCATATCTGGGCGGATCTGCCACAAAATAAACATTTATGAGGACAATATAATGGAGATGATGGGATTTAAATTCGAATTTTGTTATAAATTAGGGATCCTGATCCCCATTCAAATACTTTGTGCGCTAAGACTTAGAAGTGAGAATTGTTGTCTGCAAGAGCATTGAGAAAACTATTGTATGTAATAGAAGAGATATGAGGATATTGAGTAGGAATTTATCCACAAAGGATTTGGATTCATAATGACAGCTACACCACTAGTAACTGCTACAGGGCGTAGATTTCCCATGAAATAGATGACTGCAGGCACAATGCCATCCAAAAATTTGTAGAAGCCAGTAACAAGGTCGTCGCCCCAAAAGAAACAACCTAAGGAACATCAGAGTAAGGGGGCTCGAGATTAGAAAGAGGACGCTATGGAGATAAAATCCGATGAAGAATAAGTCACACCAGAGGAAATTGATGCCGAGGAGGTCGAGCCTATTTCTAGGTTGCCTCCGTATATTTTTCGTTGGAAGCTAAGAAGCCGACAAAGGATCCGAATGTAGGAAAATAAAAGGTATTTACGCCTTTGATTACAGATGAAGTTTTAGTTTAAGGAGAGTTATTGGCCAAAATGCCCCAGCTGCGAATGGAGGACTGGGACTTCAATGATCATAGTAAATACCCGCAGTATGAGCCCAACCTGTATTTGCGCCAACGAAGCTATGCAGGAGGAGTGACCAGATTGGAGCCGATGAAATGGGTGTCTGGTATCTAGGAAGTTGGGATACTCAATATGTTGTACATGCCACACTTTGGGAGAATTCTGATTAACACTATTTGTGTGCGCCAATAGCGAGCATTAGTGCACTAATATTGCTTGTGGCTAGGGAAGAAGATACCTAGCGATGTGATGTTAATAAGGAGGATTATGGCCCTTATGTGTTTTAGATCAGACCTCGCAGAAGATTTTGTGGGAAAATATTAGGGCAAGCAACTTACCAATGAAATCAAGAAGGATTATAATCTCATGAAGGGAAACCGAGGTTATGCAATTAAATCTATATTTGATACATCTGTGTGCTTTTCCATGCACATTTTAGCTAGGAAGATTATGAGAAATAGCTGTGGAGAGGAGGCTTTTATGCTGGTCATAACCTTGGCTACGGAGTGCGCCAAAGGCGTTGTTTATAACTGGGTAGATTATCTATGTAGAGAATTTCTCACTGATTTCAGGGTAGCTCAAGAAGAGGGGAAGTAGTTCCACTACGCATGATTCTTGCTCCTAATTGCATTTATGGATTGGAGGGAGTCCGAAGAGTCATAGTTCCCCACTGCAAACCCCGACATGTGTAAGGTCGTCAAATATGACCCATTATGGAATTCGACAGAGCCAACCAGGGTCATGGCCAATAAGATTTTTTTGGTTGGATTTTAGACGAGTCTACAAACGTTGATTAACCAGAAGCCATAGTTATCACCCAACATTGTGAATCAGTATCAATAGATCACGGAGTTTAAAGAAGACTTCCACCATATTCCCATTTAGGAAAAAAAGGACCTTGCTGGGGTCTAGTACGAGATGTCATACCTTGTCGAAGAAGAAGATGTGGAAACCATCATCAGTAAATGGCCGAGTGATTGGTTGACACGAGGCACGGAGCAGGGCGGCAAGCGTGGTGTGAAGCCCACCACACCTAAAGGAAAGAAGGACCAGAAAGTCATATTCGTGACTGATAAAGAAACTAAAGCATAGATTCCAAAGACAGGAGGGGATGACACTCTCGATGGTGATATCAGTGTGGAACCATATTTTACTACCAAGTGGCGCAAACCACAGAAGGGTGACATGAGGAAGAAGGTAAAGTCTGATAAGTCCACTAGCCTAGAAGACATGGTCCTTACTGAAGGGGACCTCGATGAAATTGGAGACACCGTGAAGCATGCCACTGAGCACTTATGGGGAAACATTGAAGAACAATATAATAAGGTGCTGGCAGATGTTCAAAAGGGCTTAAAAGACATGAAATTATAGATGAGTGTTGATAAGGCAAGCATGAGTGGGCTGCAAGTGAGCATAATTTAGCCGAGCGGGGACCAAGTAGGTACAAGCACACCATGGCATGAATTGGTGCTGACCTATGATACTCGCATGGTGCCTATCCATGCAAGTACATTGCGTTTTGACACAATAGAACAACTAAAGTAGGTGGTCCACTAGCATAATTCAAATTTGAATCTTGTCACACTGCACTGAAGACTTTGCATGAGTTCCACCAGGGCATTGGTGAGGAATTGAAGATTATATAACAACGCACCATCATAATCATTCAAGTTATTAAGAAGGAAAAAAAACACATGGATAAGGAAAATAAGATGGTTTTCCAAGGGTGTGAGGCTAAGATACCCCAAAAGAATAAGCTGGAGGAAGCCATCTTTAAGGATTGCAGTGAGCTACCAGAGCTCCAGATTCAGGGTGCAGCTGCACTAGAAGAAATAGTGGCCAAGCTTTCCATAAAAGTTAAGGACTCTAAAGAAAAATTCATTGAAATGCACATGGAAATGCAAATGAAACTTATCGGGCTGCATTTACAATTGCAACCTGCCACTCCTCTAGAAGTTCGGGAGAAACACGCAACAAAGCTGAAATCTGCCACATAACAGATTGAGTCCTGCATACAAGAGTGTGTGAATTTCTTTGTGAAGTTATGGATGTATGGTCCTCATTGCAGGAGGACCCCCAAGTACAAAAAATAGAGGCTAAAGTGCACAAAAATCTATAGAAGATGGATAATAATAAGGTAACTGCCAAGGCCTTAGCACCGATGAGGGTAAATTTTTACAAGGATAGGTTGATGAGCTATGCAGGAAGGAGAAAATAATTACAGACGTATTGAAGCCATGGGAAGCTGAGGCTAGTCAACTCTCCCAAACTATAGAAAATAATCTGAAAGCACTATGCATGACACAAAGATGATTCGAGCAGAAGGCAACCAAGAAAGTCACAGAGATGCTATTTGGAGAAGTCAGAGAGTTTGAATACAGTGTGCCAAAGCGATTCCACCATTGAAGGATTCCTTGAGTGGCTTCAAATAAAATATTGATGGTGCACCACCTTTGTGACTCAGGACGAATCACAGTTTTGTGTTGGGGGTATGTTGGATATGGGATCCCCTCGAAGAAATAAGTAGAGAAATACTTCATAGATCAAGGAGCAGAGCGCGCAACGCAGAGTCCATTTTTGAGTCTTGGGGGATTTGGGGTGTGTAAAAGCCCATTATTATGTAATGTAATGGGAATATTTTGTGAACGTTGAACTCCGCCCATGGTTTTGGACCATGGTATTGTAAATGAAAAATATATATAATGAGTCTAGATAGAAGTCAAATCCAAGTCAAGTATAAGTTGATGAAATGAATTTGGATGTAAGAATTTTTTGAGTCAGAGTCCGTGTTTGGGTTAGAGGAGAGGCTCTTTCTGCTGAGTGCACAAATACCTTAGGAAGTCTGGAGCTATGTGCACGGACCCCTGCATCTAGGTGCGCAGTGTGGAATTGAATGTATGATAAATATCTGAGAAATTAATGAAAGAGCATTGAAGATAGATCTGAGTTTTTGTTGATGTGTTTTTCTTTACTGTTGTTTATGCTTATCTGTGCTAAATAAGGGTTTTGATCTGCAATTTCATAGATAAGTCTAGTTTATAATTATTTATGTTATTTTTTGCATGATTAATCAAGATCACATAGTCTAGTAGTAAGTTCAACAGATGTGTTGAATAATTCTTGTATAATTGATAAATATGATCTACAAAGCTCTATCAAGGAAGAAAATCCCTAAATCCACAGTCCATTATCCCTCTAGATCCAAAAACCTGGTTCTAGCATCCCCCTATATTTCCTTGGGTGATACTTCGGTCTACGCAAGCAGGTCATTGCTAAAAGGGCCGATAATAGTGGGTTTTGTTGGTTCATGCAGACACATTTGAACCTGGGTCTAGGCCCCTTCATTCCAACACCTAGAAATTAGTGCATTAACCTTAAGTATTTCATCTTGAAATTCTCTACAAGGTCCCTCTTGCATTATTCTATGAGTCCAAATTAACCTACCAGGAATAAGTCATCCACGTATAATAGAAGAATGAGTACCTCACCCCTAACCATCAAATAGTAAAGCTTCACATTTTCCTCACTCTTGATGAATCCCATCCCCTACAAATATTTTCCAATGCACTCATACTACACCCTGGGAACTTGCTTGCACCTGTATAAATCTCTCTTCAATTTTCACATGTGGGTCTCGCTTCTATTTCCTACAAAGCCTTCTGGTTTCTCAATGTACACTTCCTTCTCCAATTCACTATTAAGGAACACCATCTTGACATCCATATCCCATATGTGCTGCTATTAATATCATGACCTTGATAGAAGTATACCTATACACATGAGTGAATATCTCCTCCTAATATATTCTTTTCTTCTGAGGGAACCCCTTGGCCACAAACCTTTCCTTGTATGTCTCTATGATGTCGTTTGCATGGTGCTTGATATTATAGATCCAGTGTGATTTAACCACTACTATATCTATCGTTATATATATTAGTTGGAAGGCTTGTATCAGATGTGGCGAGATGTTATGGTTGAGGAGTAAACCTCAATTATGCATAACGATGTTTGGGAGGTAATATCTAGACTGATAGATAGAGCGGTGGTTAAATCACACTAGATCTATAATATCAAGCACCATGCACGCAGTATCATAGAGAAATATAAGGCATGGTTTATGGCTAAGGGGTTCTCTCATAAGGAGAGAATAGATTATGAGGAGACATTAGCTCATGTGATCAAGTATACTTCTATCAAGGTCATGACATCACTAGGAGCATAGATGTACCTATCCATGATGTGACTCACCAATTTCATGTAGCTATTGTACCTATTTAGTTGTCTCTTCTCTCTCCTACCCATCCTAGGAGTTTCCACAATACGCTGAGCATCCCTGAGTGTTTGCTAAGCCTATAAATTCATCATGAAAACTATATATGGTGGAATTTGAAGTTCCACATCCTCTCGATGCGTCTCACGTATCTATTGCATCTTCTAACTCATACTGGTAACAATAATTGTACTATCCTATCCCTAAACCTGATGTTCTACCCTTAGAGCTTCTATTGGCTACTCACTCTGATGATTTGATACTAGAAAATATTTGACCTATTGATATGCCTTGTCCTCCATGAATTGGAAAACTCTCTTGATAATAGTTCTCCTAGTCCCTTGGAATAAATATCATGTATGACTTTGAGTATCACTGTACCCAAAAAACACCCCTTCTTTGCAGTCTGATCTAACTTGGAATGCATTTCTCCTGGAATGTGACAATAAGCCAAATTGCTAAATAGCTAGAAGTCACTAACATATCTCTTCTCCATGTAAGCACATCCTATGGTGTCATATTTCCCAACACCTTATGTGGGACCCTACTCTAAATATATACTGTAGTACTACATCCTCTACCCATAATCATCTCGACATATCCTGGTCATAATTCATGGTTATAGTTTCCTTTGATATGACACAATTCATTCTCTCAACAACCCCATTCTGTTGTGGGTTGTAAGGAACCATCCAATCTCTCTTGGTTCCCTCCCTAGTACAAAAATCTTGGAATTATTTCCCTGTGTACTCACCTCCATTATCTGACCGAAGAACCTTCGCCTTTCTACCTGTATAATTCTACACAATAGCTTTGAATGGTTGGAAGTGACTGAAGACCTCATCCTTGGTCTTCAAGAAGTAAATCCAGGTATTTCTAGAGAAATCATAAATAAAGGTAATTAAATATACATACCATTTGAGAGGCTAAGTCGTCATCATACCACATATATCATAATGAGCTAGATCAAGCACACCTTTGGATTTGGTGTCACTGTTGGAATCATGATTGTCGTTAGACCAAAACCCACAGGAATTAGTCTCTACTACAATTGCTATAGTTGGGATCCATGAGAGGCGGTTACTCCATGTCATGAAACACGGGAATCCTTGCACCCAATTCCAACATTCTCCCCCCCAAAGCGAGCCGGGTGAGTTTCGAACTCGAGACTTGTAGCGCTGATACCAATTGTTGGAATCATGATTTCTGTTAGACCAAAACCCGCAGGAGTCAGTCTCCACCACAATCACCAGAGTTAGGATCCACGAGAGGTGGTTATTCCATCTCGTGAAATAGACGGAGAGCATTGAACCCAATGTCCAACAATCACTCCTTGGAAAAATTTCCTTAGTAAAATTCCCTAATTCATATCCTTTGCACACATCATCATGATCCATGCTCACCTATGGAACACATGTCACTGTCTCCCTGAGTAACTTAAGTTACCTATGATGGATATGGCACATTCTCCTATGCGAAAGCTCTCCCTGATATCTTCAATCACTGATTCTCACTGGTGCCTTTGGAGTATCCATCTACAACTTGTAAAGTTCTCCACTCTTGACTCCAATTACAATGGGTGACTTTCATTCCTTTTGATTTATCAACACCTTATGCCCTCTAAGAGTACATTTTACCCTTATATTTAATAATAGAAATGAAAATCAATTTTGTTCCTATTCCTAGAACATACAACACATCATGGATAGACATCAACTTGCGAGACTCCCTTTGAAATATGACTCCCCATCCCAACTAGATTACACATGGAATTTTTCCCCATATCAATATGGATTATTATTTCTTCCTTCTTGTAGCTAGAGAAGTACTCCCTAACTCATTTCATATGGAATGATGACCCACTTTCTATATATCAAACACCCTATGAGGTTGAGCTAGTTAAGTAATATATGAGTGAAAAATCTTGTTCCATGAACCAGCTAGAAATCTCATATGAATTTTCTGAATCTATTGTCTGATTCTTTCCCTTCTTGTCACTTTTCTTTCACCATGGAAAATTTTTGATAGTGTCCAAAATCGTGACAACCATAGCACTTGACCTTTGAAAAGTACTTCTTCTTGTCCCCCTTGGAGTTGGACCCTTTGTTGGATCCGTTATTCACTTTGTAATTCCTTACAAGGGACACATTATCCTATTCTCCCTAATCCTTTTTTCTAGTGTTGTTGGTGCCACTAATGAGACTCCTAATTTCTTCCTAGGTAAAATATGACCATAGTATTTCTTAATATGGGAGGTCCTATATTCATATAATGACTTCTAGGAAGGCATACCAATCCTTAGTAAACCCATTGAGGGTTTTCTTGACGACCTTATCATCTCTAATATTATCACCAACACCTGATAATTATTCCTTGACATGTTTCACCCTGTTAAGGTAAGACACAATTATTTCTCCCTTGTTCTATTTCGTAGTTTGAAGTTTCTCCCTTGGGATCAAATTTGTTTTCACATTGGAATCTTGATAGAGTCTACAGAATACATCCCACATCTTATTCCTTGTATCCTCTTGTACTAAATGAGGTATAATATGGTCCTTGACCCCATCTAGAATAATGCATCTCGTTCTAGCATATTCCTTATTATATGTTAGGATATGTTTTACATCTTCCGGTATGGCTACAACACTGGTCACATATTCCTTGAGACATTCTCTTCCAATATCAACATGATTTCATGAATTTTATATTCCAAGGTTAGATGCTCCCTCTAATTTTTCCTGATCCCATAATGTTATAAAACCATCTCACAAAATAGAAGAAAAGATATATCAATGCCTTAGAAATCAGCCTCTTCGAGGGGGAAACCTCCTTTACATTACATAAATGAACAATTCTTGGATGATACAAATGAAAAAACCTCCTTTCTATATATAGGATTCCAATAGGTTCCAATATAATCCCGGCCGACATAACAATAACAATGTAAGGGCACAACAATAACAATAGTGGGGTTCTATTGGGCACAATAACAATAATATGGGGACTACATGGGCACAACAATAACAATAAGGGGGTTATAATAACATTAACAATACGAGGATAATCTATTATTATAGGGACCTAAAATCCCCCTCTCCTTCAAACAAGTGTTGTCCCCAACGCTTGAGTAGTTCTAGATGCTTATGTATAAAATTCTCATCCTCCCGTGTCCAATATTCCACGGGTAAGTTCTTCCAGTTGATGAGATACTCTGAAATTGATCTATTTCGTAGCTGTAGAGTTATTTTTTAAGTGACTTCTTCAGGTTCCAATATGATTTTTCCTTCTTTGTCAAGTTCTATAAATATTGTTTGAGCTGGGAGCTTGTCACCTATAACCTTCTTTAAGCATGAAACATGGGAAACTGGGTGCACTCAGGAAGACGTAGGAAGATCCAATTTGTATGCCATAGTACCAATTATTTGCAACACCTTGTAAGGACCATAATACTTTGGTGATAATTAATTATCCTTCTTAGCTTTCTTGAGGGACATTTGTTTGTACTGTTGTAGTCGTAAAAATACCTAGTCGCCTACATCAAAACTTCTTTCTCTGCGATGTTGATTTTCCTGTTGTTTCATTCGATTTTGCGCAAAAGTGAGGTTATCCTTTAAGAGTTGGAGCACTTGTTTTTGATGCTCGATGTGATCTTCCACTGCTTGAACCTTAGAATTTTCTCTTAAATATGATGTTATGGATGATGGATGATATCCATAAAGTGCCATAAATGGGTTCATTTTTTCTGCAGTATGGAAGGAAGTGCTATACCACCATTCAACCAGAGGTAACCACTTGACACATTGTGTCTATTTATCAGATACAAAGAACCAAATATATCCTTCCAAACATTTTTTCACTATCTTAGTTTTCCCATCAGATTGAGGATGATATGATGAGCTATGAGCTAATTGAGTACCCAAACAAGAAAATAATTATGTCCAAAAATTTCATGTAAAAATGGGATCTCTATCGCTTACAATGATCTTTGGGTTTCCATGTAGCTTTTGAATTGTTTCCATAAATGCAGTAGCAATTTTGAAGGATTTAAATGGATGAGATAATGGACAAAAGTGTGCCTACTTTGTAATTTTGTCAACTACCACCATGATGACAATATTTACTTCGAACTTGGGTAAAATTGTGATAAAATCCATTTAGACTTCCTCCCAGTGATGAATTGGAGTGGATAAATGTTGTAACAGACTTGGGGCCTTAATTGTATTAGTTTTATTTTGTTGGCAAACCAAACATTCTGGCACAAAATTTTGAATATCGGATTTAAGGCGATCTGAAAAAAATTCCTTCTTGACGTTGTAGTATGTTTTTAAAAATCCTTAGTGCCCTCCTAAGGGAGAGGTGTGCAATTCCAAAAGAATAGTTTTTTTGAGTTGGGAATTCTTACAAAGATATACGCTATATGCGTACCATAATGAATCATTTTTATAGCTAAATGTTTCATATGTACTACTATATTTCTGCAAATTTTGAATGAGTGTCCACACCTCTTCATCATTCTTCCATTCATCCCTTGCTTTGGTTATCCACTCAGGTTGGACAATAGAAATGGCACAAATCATTGCTTCCACATCCTCTGTTAGGTCCCTATATTACTAGTGTAGTCCCTTATTGTTGTTAGTGTAGCCCCAATATTTTTATTGTTGTACCCCTGTAATCCCCATACTATTATTATTGTGCCCCATAAAACTCCACTATTGCTATTGTTGTGCCCTTACATTCTTATTGTTAGGTCGGCTAGGAATATATTGTGACCCCATGGACTCCTATATATAGATGGGAGGTTTTTTCATTTGAACCATCCAAGAATTGTTCATTTATGTAATTTAAAGGAGGTTTACACCTCAAAGCCACTTATTTGTAAGGCGTTGATCTCTCTTTTCTTCTATTTTGGGAGCTGGTTTCATAACATTTAGTATCAGAGCTTTGGATTCTAGGGTTTTGCTGCTTCAAACAGGTCATCATGGTATTGTCACTATAACTGCTTTTATACGAATGTTAAGAAGCCACAAAAAAAACCCATTTGTGAAGAAATCCTGAGGAACTTCGTGTAAAAATTTCATATCTTGGTTCACAAAATTTTAGGAGGCATGATCTGTGCAAGTTAGGGTTTTTGCAGGCTCTCGAAGTTCATCTCAAAGAGGTGACCTTGGGAAAATCATCATAACTCTCTCTCTGATCATTGTGTTGGAATTCTATAAAAAGTGGCCAAAATTACACATAATTTAGTTTACTTTGTATCAATTTTAGAGCTGAAGGATGAAACGGTGACACGTGGAAAGCCGTACAAGTTTTCTCTATTGAACTAATCCATAATTAGGTCATTGCGGGAGATTAGGCATAATGTTGTCTTGAAGAATCAAAATCAGGTCTAACCTGTGGCATTGGAAAGAAAACTCAGAGGGCTAATACATGATATAAATTCAGATCTTGAAGACTTGAAATAACAAAGATAAATAAGTTTCAACATAGACCTCATAAAAAGAAAGAAAAAGGTGTGTATTTTTTAAACTAGTTTGCATAACATTTGTTTGAAAAATCAGTTTAAAGTGATTCCAAGGGCATATTGAAGCATAGATATTAGTATTGAGTTATATAATGCCTCCCAAAAATGATTCCACACCCATTAAACCCTCATAAATCTGTACTATGATGCATGAAGAGGAAGAATTGTAGTATGATATATCAAAATTATGGTACCAAGTGCAACAAATTTCAATCTTACAAAGAGAAATCAAAGATGACATAGATGGTTTAAAAGCATAAATTAAGGCTAAGTTAGATGGTTTGGAGGATCAAATGAAAGCTAATATGGATGAAAAAGTAGTGGAATATCACATCGAGTACCAAAAACAAGTTCTCCAACTCTCAAAGGATAACCTAACTTTGTTGCACAATGGAATTAAACAACAGGAAGATCAACACCGAAGTGAAAGAATTTCTAAAGCAGTCACAAAAACAAGAACTCGACAATTATGAAATCGATCAATTTCAGAGTATCTCAACAAGTGGAAGAACTTACCCATTGAATATTCCACATGGGAGGATGTGAATCTCATACAGAAGCATCAAGAAATATTCAAGCGTTGAGGACAACAATTGTTTGAAGGAAAGGGGCATGTTCAGTCCCTATATTACTAGTGTATTTCCTTATTGTTGTTAGTGTAGCCCCCTTATTTTTATTTTTGTACCCCTGTAATCCCCATATTGTTGTTATTGTGCCCCATAAAACCCCACTATTGTTATTTTTGTGCCCTTACATTATTATTGTTAGGTTGGCTAGGATTATAATGTGACCCCATGGACTCCTATATATATAAAGGAGGTTTTGTCATTTGAATCATCCAAGAGTTTTTCATTTATGTAATGTAAAGGAGGTTTCCCCCTTGAAGTGGCTTATTTCTAAGGCGTTGATCTCTCTTTTCTTATATTTTGGGAGCTGGTTTCATAACATCCTCATCATTTCTTGAGATTGCATCTGCAACAAAATTTTTCTTCCTTTTTTTTGTAGATAATTTCAAAGTCATAACCCAACATCTTTGTGACCCATTTTCGCTGCTCTTCTGAATATAATAATTTTTCCAAAAAGTACTTAAGACTGTCATGATCTATTTTTATCTTGAAGTGTCTTCCCATTAGGTAAGGTCACCATTTCTTTAGTGCATGTAGTATTGCCAACATTTACTTCTTGTAAATAGGTTTAAGTAAATACTTTCTTTTCATTTGAAGACTTTCAAAAGAAATGGGTTTTCGTTCTTGCATTAAAACCACACCAATTCCATTTCCTAAGGCATCACATTCCACAATATTTTTTTTTGTGATGTTTGGCATAGCTAAGACTGGTGCTTGGTACATTTCCTCTTTAAGATGTTCAAAGGCCTTAGTTTCTTCTCGAGTCCAAGAAAATGCATCTTTCTTCAATAATGATGTTAGAGATGTCGATATTCTCCCATAATTATTAAAAAACTTGCGATAATACCCTGTTAACCCTAGAAATACTCGAAGATGATTTAAGGTTGTGCGGATTTTCCATTCCTTTGTTCATTTAATTTTTTTAGGTTCTACCTTAACACCCTCATGAGATACAATATGTCCCAAATATTTTGCCTCCTATACTTGAAAGAAAAAATTGGAGGTTTTTTCATATAATTTTTTCTCCTCCGATAGTTTGGGCACCCTGTCAACACGTTGAACATGATCCTTCAAAGACTTGCTATAGATTAGTATATCATCAAAAAATACTAACAAAATTTTTCTAAGGAATGGTTTGAAAACGGAATTCATCAAACCTTGAAATGTGGAAGGTGCATTAGTAAGGCAAAAAGGCATGACCAAAATTTCATAATGACCCTCATGAGTTATGAATTTTGTTTTCAAAATTCCATCAGTCTTCATTCTAATTTGATGATATCCAAAACGAAGATCCAACTTGGTGAATTAAATTGCTCCATGTAATTTGTTATAGGTCAATTTGGATATCATCCCCCATGACCTGGTCAAATTGGACATCATACCCAGGACCAATGAATCAGGGTCTATTATCCCTTATCATTTCAGTTCATATGTGCCCTAAGACAAGAACTAATCATTCATGGCTTCTATTGTGAGATTTCCAAGGTTTTAAGTATATGTTATATCACTTATGAGCTCACCAATGTTTACTCTCAAGGGAATAACTGCGTTGCAATACAACTCCCTCCAGTCAAGGGTGCACTTTAATGCACTTCCTGACATTCAAGAGTGCGTTGGTCAAATGGGAACGAATTCTCATTTTTTCGGAATATCCACATGGCTAGTGCCTTCTAGAAGAGTCCATATGTGTCAAAATTCGAATCCATGTGTCCATATAACACCTCTGAGCTTGGGAACATGTCTTTCCTATTATTAGAAAGTCATTGATTATGAAGCTACCATCAGTATCCCTATAAATTGAGCACAAATCCTAGTGCTAGGAAAGGAAGAATTTTGGTAAATAAATGTTGTTGGATTCTCAATTGAGAGAGTGATAGAAGTTATATGTTGTTGGTGAGATGTTGATTGTGATGAGGCTGGGATGATGCTAGAGATGGTGACATAAAATCGATCATTGGTTGTAACCTCCCCCTTCTACTCTTTAATAAACATTGTTGCTCATTTTCCCATATATGTATATGTTTATGTTTCTATTTCTCATGTTATGGAATCTTAACTAATATAAATGTTTCATGTTCACTCGATTTAACTTATTAAGACAAATAAGCATCTGTATATTACAATATCTTTGATGTTTATTGTTTGTACTTGTAGGAACTAGTCTGGCAATCTAAGTTGGATTGGAAGCTACAACAAAAGTGACCGAAGGAGAATAAGAAGCGCTTGGATCACAAGTAGGTCCTTTTATATTTTTGTGTGTCTATTTACTCTTAGAGAAAGTGTTTGCAAAGTCTTTAATCTGTTGTTATAAATGCATACCACCACATTTGGGGAATTTGATTTATCCGTAGATCATAATTCTGCATAACATAATTAATCCAATAATTCATTAATGATAGGGATGGAAAATTTATATTTAACATTGAGCTTTTTGAGCTCCCTATAATCTAGACACATACGCCATGATCCACCCTTCTTGTGCACCAATACTACTAGAGGAGAGAGAGAACTTTGACTAGGTTGAATTATACCAGCCTCTAACATTTCTGCAACCATACGTTCAATCTCACTCTTTTGAGCATAATGATACCTGTAACACCTGATGTTTGGAGGAAAATTTCCTGGAATGAAATGAATAACATGATCATGATCACGAATAGGTGGGAGTCCTTTTGGAGTCTCAAACAACTTGGAGTGATTTTCCAATAATTTTTGGAGATCTGGAGAAATATATGATTTTGATGTTTGAACCTCTAGTGAGCATAATTGTGAAATTACCCCTCGTTGTTCTTTATTCAGAATATTTTTCATGAAATTAGAGATGATTATCTTTCCTGGCTTCCCTGCAATACCC
Organism: Pinus albicaulis; assembly: GCA_034641835.2. Classification (NCBI taxonomy): domain Eukaryota; kingdom Viridiplantae; phylum Streptophyta; class Pinopsida; order Pinales; family Pinaceae; genus Pinus; species Pinus albicaulis. Next base: position 1,129,092,147 of record CM076582.1, read on the forward strand.
CGAAATTCAACTTCCTTTCCTTCTGAAAAAAGTTTCAAGAAAAATTCTTGATAATTAAAAGCTACTGGCCCCAGAGATTGTAACCATTATACTCCTAGTACAACATCATCACCACCCATTGGAATAGAGAGAATTGGAATATGCAATACATATTCCCCCATGGTTATATTTATATTATGGCAATTCCATAGCAATTTATAGTTCCTCCATTTGAAACCATCACTTAACACTCTGATGCTGGGTATAGGAAGCAATTCAATTCCTTGGATACCTTACAATGAATAAAATTATGGTTACTACCCGCATCAATCAACACTATCACATTTTTCTTCTTGATATGTCCTTCTATCTTAAGAGATTTAGGAGTGGTAATTCCTACCAATTCATTAATGGATATGGTAAGATTCATTTATTCTTCCCCTAGGGTTACTTCCTGGTGCATATCCTCTTCTTTTGATGTTTCTTGTTCCTTTTCTTCCTCCTCTTCACAATCTATGTCAAATAGTTTCTACTTAGCACACTTATGAACTTTAGTGTATCTTATATCAGAAGTATAGCAAAGCCATTTTTCTCCTTTTTCTTGCAATTTTTGTGGTGTCAAACTTGTAGGTTGTGGAAGTCTAGGAGTAGCAACACTTCTATCTTTATATATGTGAGTGGTAGGCTTCCTTGTCGCCATAATTTTGATTTTAATTTTTCTTGCCAACCTGAATGCCTTCTCCAATGAATCAGGTTCCCAAAGGAAAACCTCATGTTGGATGTTATCCTTTAAAGTACCTATGAAGACATAAATCATATGATCCTTTGGAATATCCTTTACCCTTATATTCAATTTTTGGAAATCTGCAATGTGCTCCACCATTGAACCCTTTTTTTTGAGATTTATCAATTGGCTAAAGAAGATGTTTCTCTTTGTATCCTCATAATGTTCTATCATTTACTCCGTAAAAATTGACCAAGTGACAATGTGTTTACGAGAGCAAAGCCATCGATACCATACAAATGTATTTTTTTCAAATATAAAGTTAAAATACACACCTTTTTTGTGTTTTTCACATTATGGAGATCAAAATATTTCTCCATCTGTAGTGTCCATGTTACGAGATCCTTGCTATCGAAATTCCTCATATAGATCTTTCGAATATGGTGAGTCTTCAATCGAATGTTAGAGTTTAAGAAATTATGATTAACATTTATTTTGTTCTCATCATGATTTTTCTCTACTACCTTTTCTTCATTAGGAATAATTTCTTGTAGTAGCTTTGTCAAACCTTCCTTCAAACTTTCCATGTATGCTTTTAGACCATTCTTCATGTATTCCATGTTTCCTTTCATTTTTTCTTATATACATCAATCTTATCTTCCATGCCATTCTTCAAACCATCCATCTTAGCTTCCATGCCATTCTTCAAACCATCGATCTTAGCTTCCACGACATTATTCAAACAATCCATATTAGATTCCATTTCATTTTTGGTTACTTTTTGTGAGAGGGAAATTTGTTGCACTTGGTCTCGTAATTTTGATATATCATGTTGCACTTATTCATATTCATGTGTCATAGTAGAGAATTATCAGGGCTTAAAGAGTGTGGAATTAATTTTGGGGGGAATTATAGAACTAAACATTGTTATCTATGTTTCAATATGCCCTTGGAATCACTTAAAACTCATTTTTCAAAAAAAGGGATGTAATTTAAAAAAAATACACACCTTTTTCTTACTTTTGAGAAGCTCGATATTTATACTGATGTATATCTACAATTTCAGATCCCCAATATTTGAGCTTTGGCCTTGTAGTAGCTCTCTGAGTCATATTTTGAATGTCATAGGTCAGGCTTGATTTGGATTCTTCAAGGAAAAGTTATGTCCAATCTCCCACAATGACCTAATTATGAATTGGTTTAGTAGAGCGAAATTGTATAGAGTTCCAAGTGTCATTGTTTCATCCTTCAGATCTAAATTAATACAACAAAAAATACATTCTGTGAAATTTCGGCCAATTTTTACATAATTCCAATCCGATGTATGAAACGAAAGTTATGATGATTTTCCCTCAGCCACCTATTTGAGATAAAATTATGGAGCATGAAAAAAACCTAACTCCCTCAGATCATATCTCTGAATGTATAGCGAACCAAGGTATAAAATTATTACACAACATTCCTTTGGCTTTCAGATCAAATGGGTTTTTTTTATAGCTTCTGAAACTTTGTAGAAATAAATTTATAGTGAAAATTCCACACTGACCTGTTTGCAGCAACGAAACCATAAAATCCAAAGCTCTGATACAAAATGCTATGAAACTAGCTCACAAAATAGAAGAAAATATAGATCAACGCGTTAGAAATCATCCTCTTCAAGGCGGAAACCTCCTTTACATTACATAAATGACAAATTCTTGAATGATACAAATGAAAAAACCTCCTTTTCTATATATAGGATTCCAATGGGGCCCAATATAATCCTAGCCGACATAACAATAAAAATCTAAGGACACAACAATAAAAATAGCTGGCTTCTATGGGGCACAATAATAATAATATAGGGACTACATGGGCACAAAAATAACAATAAGGGGGCTACACTAAAAATAATAATACATTGATACACTATTATTATAGGGACCTAGCACATAAACCAATTGAAGCCATTTTTCCGAAACCATAAAAAACAATCAAACCCCATGTATATCTGGGAAAAGTTAATCTCGCTTTTATAAACCCTCAAATTTCTCTCTTGTACCCAATGTTGAACTTCTCAAATAATCTATCGTACCTCAGCTATTCGCTAATATCATGCTAAAATTTTGTTGTAGTTAATTTGGTAGTTATTCACCTATCTTTTAAATGATTATTTGTCCCAACAAATTAATTTATTGCAAATACTTAATATAAGCACAACTACAAATTTCACCAATTAATAAACCACCAGAACTAAGAAAATACAAGCATAAAAATAGAAACCAAGGATTTTGGACAAATTGTCCCTCTAAAAACCCCAATGTTGGGAAAACCAGTTTTTTAAATGATATTTTATTATTCTTCAACAAATCTTTAATTGAGAATTCCATAAAATTCTTTCCATAAACTATAAAAGCACTAGAAAATTATTTTCTTCACTTTTGAAAGCTAATTCAACCTCCTATAAGTAGTTTGGCCTCTCAAAATTAATTCGACCATCCTATATGGCATAAACTTGGCCCATATGTGCAACCTAGAGAAACATAAGACTCCATTGGCAACTTGCACCTCTTGGAAATTTATTTTGTCCTCTACTGGAAAAGCAATATTCACTGGAAACCTTGGTTTTCCTCCTATTAATCGACCTTTCTGACAAATTTGTCCTCTCTCTGGAAATTCAACATTCTTTTGGTAATTTTCACCATTGGTGAAATTCATCCCTCTTCAGAAAAATTTGACCTCCATCTATCACTAAGAAACTAGAGATTACTGTGAATAAATCTCTACAGCAAATTCGTCCTCAATCACTACTGAAACCCTCTACCAGTTTCCCATGCTATCACTATGAATTGTGTCCCCAATATGGCCATTGAAGTGTTCTTATAATATCTCAATGGGAATGCAATTGACATGATATAATTCCAATTTATGGCTAATATGATCTTGACTCCATCAAATTACCTTTCTAGAATTCACTAGAGAGAAATCAACTTGTCTCAATTAATATTAATTAATTATCCATTTTACCTAAGTTAAACTTAAGAAATTAATTAAAAACTAGTTAATAATCTAATTAATACATTTTCACTTAGAAAAATATATTGATCTTCGAGATAACTAGAACACTTGTCTGAACTACAAAAACTAACACATTTTTACTAGTGGGGTCAGGTTGGAAAATTGGGGTCCAAAAGATTCTAGAAGAAGTTTTAGGCGTTAAACGATGGTTTTTGGGGTTAATTTTTTTTCGCTTGGGATCAAACCTTCTACACTATTCCAAACATAGATATACTTCCAACTGTTAGGTCTCTGTAATTTATTAGCAAGATTGGCAGAGTCCAATTACAGAAACAACATCGTTTCAACCAAATTTGGGATTCTAGGATCTAGCCCTCCTGAATCCGGAGAGGGATCTCTCCAATATGTACAAAGATGGATATTGTCTTTGAAAGCTTAAGGTAATGATATTAGGCTAGTTATGAAGGCCAAGGGTTTTGTTTTGTTTTGGATGGTTGAGCATGATTACTGTTCGAGGTGAAAGACCTGAATGCAAAGAGTTTCAAAGGTGAGAAGTTGCAAGTGGATAGAATAGCTAAGCTAAAAAGATAGATATAACGCTGGTTTTTAGTCCATTGGGCTATGGAGTCATATCTAGGCTTTAATTGAGCAACAAAATCAAGTGTGATCCAAGGGGCAAGTCATCTATACCACAAGATTATTGAGATTAAAATGATGGAATGGAAACATTAAAGTGTTGGAGGGGTGGAAACTGATAATAATTTCTCAGAGGATTTATAGTCAGTCCAAACAAGAAAAGCCTCTTAAGTAACTGTTTGAAACCAACCAAGGACAGGGCTAACCAAAAACTTCTTGGGCAAGTTCTATTAAAGTAGCTTAATTGACAAACAATCCAGTAATCCACATAATTACCTTCAGAAAGTATGAAAACATATAAGAAAAACAAAGTGTAACTTAAGATCAGATAAAGTACTTTTAAACCTAGTCTGCTTTCAGTCAGCACCAAGGGAAATTTTCAGAATATGCCTTTGGAGAAAAGGATCTAGGAATCAGGGCAAACCATATCTTCTCTAGTCTAACTTTAATAGCAATTAATGGAAATCACATTCAAGAACAATGTTTATGTAAATAGAAGGACGAGGGAACGCCAACATTCCTAACTGTTCAAATAGTATTGAATCATTCTTAAATAAACAAACTTGAGGAAAAAATTAAGATAAAGATTTCTTAGCCAGAGAAGGTTATTGGTATACAGTAGATCCTAACCCTGTTTAAACTATTCTTTACAGTGGAAAATGAACAATATTGCATACATTGAAGGAAAACAATAACAAAGAGAGATGCACTTCACCAATGACATAGACCAGGATCCCAAGAAATAGCTTTTATATTGATGTCAAACCGGTTACAGTCTTCAAGTCCAATGTTTCAGTTCAGCAATCATCTTCACTATTCAACCTAACTAATCTATCACAAGAAGAGCTCCAAGGGCCAGTGAACACTATTTACAATCAGAAGTTTGGGCTCGAATGTATTTCAAAGCTCTGTAAGCAACTCAACCAAAAATTTCTCATCTTCTACTGAGGTATTTATAGAAGAATGAGGAGGTGAAATCTAACAAAAGATATCTCGAAGCAATTAATACAGATTCAAGACTTCTTGGCCTTTTGAGGGGCTCGATGAAGAAGTTTACAAGTGGTCTTCTATATTAACTGTTTTACATTTATGAATTAAGCTCGGTGGGAGCTTTATTTGAATTTGAGGCTCTGCGTAATGTTTGGAGTAACTCTGCAGATATTTCTGCATTGATTTTCTTGCAGAAGTGACTCCCTGGTTGCGCTAGAGGCGAATATCTGATTTTCTTCATTAACTTCAGCCTCTGTTTTGAAAGGCTTGAGGCAACAGGTGGCTCGGTGGTAGCTGAGGAATCAATTTGCCTCAAGATGTGGCGGTGGAGGCTTTCTGTCTGATAAAACACTTTAGGTTTTCTTTTAAACTGTGTTTTAGATTAGGGATTAGGCTTTTTATAACTGTCTTAGCCGTAATCCCCATAAAAACTGTCTTCAATCTTCTGTGCTGGCACATTTTTGGTCTTCTACTGCTGATACTCTTTGACTGTGCCGGATTCTTGGTGCTTCGCTGTTACACAGGGCTGCGCAGGGTTATACGGCATCAATGCCTCATGAAACACTGACGAAAAAGTGAATTTAACACCTGCGAACGATTTCCTTTGATGTACTCGAAGGCTAGAGGATCGTCATCCTCGGCCAACGAAATTTCTTCATTTAAGTGAAAAAACATTAAACCCTACAAAAAACAAACAAATGTTACGAAATCCTGCATTTATAGGTCAAACTGCATTGGAGGGTGTGCGGAGGAAGCAGGGCCATTGGATGGCATCATCCAACGGTCGGGATTAATCGAATGGAGTCAAAGGGGAGGCGGAAAGGTGATTAAATCAGAGCCGTCGATCGCGCAAGATCGACGGTGGGAATGCGATGGCCACTGTACAATAGCTTGGTTATTGCGCAGGCACTTTGGTTAACCAGCAGACAACTTCGGCGATCAACAACTGTTGGATGGGGGTCTGCAGATCGGACGGCTATGATTAATTTCGCTGGGCGTCCAGGTCTGAACTATAACGCGCGGGGGACTATGGTTACGCGGCGGTTTCCAAAGAGTACAAAGGACACGCGTCGGGCAGTGTATGGATTCACTGAGTAATGGGGAAAAACCGTCCTCTGCTGAAAGGTGGTGCGGAATAAACCGGGGTGGTTATGTGAAAACGGCGGAAAAAGCAATGAAATGACGTATAAAAGGGTTAGGCGGGAGATGCGCGGAGGACCGTTAGATCGTGGAGCGGGGATGCAGATCAACGGCAGGGATGCGGCATCGGGATATAAATGAAAAAACCTTTGTAAACAACAAAAATTGACATTTCTCCACTTTACAAAGGAAAAAGGATTTATTTATATGAATGGCGGGGGTATCGTATGGTGGGCCCGGCGGGATTGATCGCAAATCGCAAAAGTGGAAAACGCGACGGCGGATTATGCGACGGAGAGAAAATGTGATATTGCAATTCTGCGATGGGCAGAAACTGCGATGGATCGCATCGCAAATATTTGCGATGGCTCTTTGGAGGAAAACTGAAATTTGCAATCTGCGATATGCGATGGATCGCAGCGCAAATATTTGCGATGGCTAATTTATGCGACGGGGAGAAAATGCGATATGGAGCAGTCGCATCGCAAATATTTGCGATGCGATCAGATCGCATCGCAAATATTTGCGATGGATCACACTGTTTAAACAACAAAAAATGTGATTTGCGATATGCGGTGGATCGCATCGCAGAAACTTGCGATGAGCTTTTTTAGATAAAACCGCGATTCCGCGATTTGCGATCTGCGATGAGCGCTTCTAGAGTTAGCGCTTGGTTTTCTATGCATTTTTCATGGTTTTTCAATGGAAATGGGGGTTATGGCAAAGATAAAGAGTGAGTCTTTAACCTCAATAAGAGTGATTTTCATGAAGGGGAGAAAATGAATCATGAAAACAAAAGGGATTTCACGGACAAAAAAGGGAGCATATGAAGGTTAGTTTTGAGTGGGAGAAGGGCGAAAATGATGGTTCTTCAGCAGTCTCTTCTTATGAAATTAGCAGAATTTCAGAGCATAAAATGGAAATAGTAAATGAAGATTTCGGACAGAGGCATGAGGCCTTCAAGGAGTCTCCAAGAGCCAACAATTTTTAGTGATAAAATTTGTTCCTTGGAGGCTCAAAAAGTCTTAGCCACCTTTTGGTATAACAAAATATCCTTTTGGTATAACAAAATATTATAGGTGGCTAACAGTGGCTCCACTTGGGGATGGTGCCTTCTTGAAGGCATCAAGAATTCAGACTTGATTTCTTCGGGACGCGGACTTGTGCCTGATCCATTGGGCTGCCCTTCCTTTGCTAGATGATCTTGTTTGAAAACATATTTAGCAGCCATGAAAACAATGGTCCTTCATCAATACAAACTTTCTACCTACCCAATCCTACTGATCTAGCATTTTTTCTTCATCAGAGTGCACTTGGATTGGCAAACTCTATTCACAACATTTTATTCTTTTGAAAGCAGGAAATCTAATCTATTTCTACTCATTATTTCTCCCTGAACTCAGATTAAACAGTTGAGCTCAGATATTTCTCTACCTAATCTACTGTCTGTTGGGATTAAACTGTCCAAAAAACTTTCATTCTCTAAATTCTACAACAGAAATTTAAAAACAGTCAAGTCAAGATTGAGCTGTTTGACTTGCTGTGATCTATGGCATAAGAACAAGCTGCACATAGATTATTATTTGCAGAAAATTAAAATAAAAAATGGAAGGCTTAAGATCTGAAAGTTTCTCATCATGGCCTTCTCTTTTTTTCACAGCTCTGTTTTTTCTTTTGTTTGAGTTGTCTCTTCCTTGATATCTGATTAAGATTTTGGGCAAATTAGAACTATTTTTTCTCTTTTATGACTCAGAAAATAAAACAGTTTTGAGTCATCTCTCTTTGGAAACTTTGGTTCAGATTTTGATTTTGTTTGAACCTTCATTTCTATCCTAATCTATCTACTGATAAGCCAAGATTGAACAGTTTGGCAAATCGAATTCACTACCCTATCAGCAGAAAATTTAAAGCTAATTATTCAAGATTAGGCAGTTTGACTAACTAGAAGTGTGTTTTGAGGAGTGGCATTTGAGCTTGCACACTTTCAGATTTATTTCTCTTTTTGGCATGGGGCTGTGCCTTTCTTGTTTTCCTTCTGCCCTCTTTTCATTTTCTTTGTTTTTGTATTTTTGATTTTTTTACAACTTGAATGCAATGGTGGATGAAATATTTATAATGGAAAAAGAAAAAGGAAGGCTTTAAAACATATCATGAATCAAGAGAGGTAATGCTTGAGTATCATGCCATTGACGGGACCCCCAAACAATTATGATCCATCCAACTGTTGTAAGAAAAATGCGTTATTACCAGCAATTGAATGAATAGAGTAAGGGCTAAGCCATAGGTTGTCAAATTTTCCATGCTTTCCCCTTTCTTCCCTTCTTGAGTCCCACTTCAAAACTTTTTCCCCAATCTTGAAATTGCTAGCCTTTGTTCTTTTATCAAATATCTTCTTGATACTGTCTTGTTTGTGCAATGCCTTGTTATACACTTCCTCCTTGGTCTGCTGAAGATGAATGGTCTGATTTATTCTTCTGGTCATGTCATTTTCTTCAGTCTGCAACTCTTGAATTAACTTCTTAACTGGTACACCAAGACTATTGGGAAAAATTGCATCTATACCATACACCAGCTGAAATGGTGACATACCAATAGATTTCTTCAAAGTTAATCTGTCAGCCCAAAGTGCATGAATCAGCTTTGTGTGCCAAGACTTTTTGTTATCCTCCAACAGTTTCTTTATTATGTTCACTAAGCTTTTGTTGGAAGATTCTGAAAGTCCATTACCTTGGGGGTAATAGGCTGTGGAATGCCCCAATGCTATCTAATATTTGTGATAGAATTCAACCATTCTCTTAGATCCAAATGATGCTACATTATCAGTGATGATCTTGGTAGGACAGCCAAATATGGAGAGAATGTTAGTCTCCATAAATTTTATGATAACTAAATCATTGGCCTGCCTACACGGAATGGCTTCTATCCACTTAGTGAAGTAGTCTGTGGCAGTAAGAATCCACCTATGCTGGGCAGAAGATGGTGGATGGATTTCTCCTATGAATTCAAGTCCCCATTGTTGAAAAGGGGCTTCAACAGTGATTGGATGCAGAGGAAGGGGTAGCAGTTTTCTCTTGCCTTCAAACAATTGGCATTTATGGAAAGTAGTGGTCATCTTGTGGACATCAAGAAAAAGAGTAGGCCAATAGAAACAAGCCCTCAGAATTTTTTTGGCTATTTCCTTCCAGTATAAATGGCCTCCACACTCTCCTTCATGGAATTCCTGCTTAACCTTCTTTGCATCAAACTCAGGCAAACATTTAAGCAATATACCACTTGCATTTTTCCAATAAATACATTTATCAATAATGCAATAGTTTACAGCCTTTAACTTTAGGAATCTTTCCTTTGTTTTTGATAAACCAGGAGGTGTATTCAGATTAAGAAAAACATAAATTATATCAGTATACCAAGGAGAATTCACAAAATGGTCTTCAATGATGGGAGCTGAGAATTCTTCTTGGTTATCCAAAGCATTAATCATATTAATATCAAGAACCTCACAATTTGACTCAGCCATTAATCTAGCTAGACCTTGGCCTTTGATGAGTTTAGTGGGTTTTATCTCTAAATCATATTCAAGGATAACAACAATCCACTCACCTCTCTTACCATCTGGGTCCTGTGTTAGAATGTCTTTAACAACTGAGTTTGGGACAAAGGCAACGATGTGTGAGTGAAGGATGTATACCCTAAAGTCCTTCAAGGCCTTTACCAAAGCAGAAGCTTGCTTTTCCATAATGTTATACTTCAAAGGAGAATCCCTTAATGCCTTTCTAAAGAATGCAATGGGTTGCTCTTGTCCCTGTGGATTTTTCTGTAAAAGGACAGCAGCTATGGTATGTTCTGATGCAAACGAGAAGATATAAAAATATTTTGAAAAATCAGGGCTTATGAGAACCGGTGTTTTGGTTAATGCTTGTTTTACCAGTTCAAAGGATGTCTTTGCTTCCAAGGTCCATTTTAATCCTTGCTCCTTTTTTAACATGTTTGTGATATTCCTAAGGAGCTCTTCCAAGTTTGGGATGAACCTTCTCAAAAAGTTTATCTTCCCAATGAAAGATTGCAACTCTTTGATGTTTCGAGGATGAGAGATTTGCAATATGGCTTCTATCCTCTTTGGATCAATCTTAATACCCTCCTCAGAAATAATGTGCCCAAGAAGTTTACCTTCTTGGAGACCAAATAAAGTCTTCTTAGGGTTTAAAGATATCCCAAATTTTCTGCACTTCTCGAAAATTTTCCTCAAATGTTCTAAGTGTCCTTCATCTATTTTTGAAAACACAATGACATCATCAAGATAGATAATGATGAAGAAACCCAATTCCTCTGAGAATGCTATGTCCATGTCTCTTTGAAAGGTTGCTCCCGCATTCATTAGACCAAAAGGAATTTTCACATACATGAAGGTGCCCCAGGGTGTAGTAAAGGTTGTCTTTAATTGATCAGCAGGGTAAACCAGGATCTGATTGTACCCCGAATAGCCTTCCAGCAAAGAAATTCTTCTAGACCCTACCACCCTTTGTAGAATGTGATCCATCTTTGGTAAAGGGTAGTTGTCTTTTAATGAAGCTTTGTTTAAGTCTCTAAAGTCTATACAAAGCCTGATTTCTCTAGTTTTCTTCCTAACAGACACCAGATTAGATGCCCATTCAGAATATCTAACAGGGACAATAATGCTAGCATCATACATTTTCATGATATCCTTCTTAACCAAGGGCAACTGCACAGGGTTTATTCTGCGCAGTTTCTGTTTGAATGGTTTTTGGTTTTCTTTAAGAGGGATTTTGTGCTGTATTATTTCAGTGTCATAGGACTTAAGATCTTCGTAACTCCATGCAAAAACATCAGAAAATTCTTTGAACAGCTCTATGTATTTGAGTTTAATGTGAGCTGGCAAAGTTTTGGACAGTTTGATCATTTTTGGTTTCTCTTTACTACCTATATTGCATTCCTCCACTTCCGTCTCTACAGGTTCCAGTTTTGGCTTATTTTCCACATCGTTAAAATCGAACAACTCTTCTAAAGGGGTCAGACCTCTAGGCAAACTTTTGTCTTTAGAGTGCAGAGTTTCCAATTCTTATGTTTCTGATTCTGCACTTAATTCTATTTTTTTACTGAGTTTGCTAGATAGTAGGTTAACATTGACAGGTTCAGGAGACGATTCTTCTTTACCAAGAAATTTTTCTTCGCTGCAGTCTGTATCATAATCTGAGTCTGAACTATGCAGTTCGAATTCATTTCTGAATTGCATGAAGTCTTCTATTTGTTTGTCATTGTCAAACAATTGCCAATATTTTTTGTTATCAGGCACTGCTGGTCTAAATTTTATCGGAGTTGTGTTGTCTCTAGTCTCATATGGCGTTAGACATGTCCTGGCCGCAAAAGCTAAATTGTGGGCCGCAATGTTTCTTTTCCTTGGGATGAAACTCAGGTTGGCCTCCTCAAATTTTTTCAAAAGGTCCATGACATCATTCCGATAGGCTCTAAGTCTGGGATGATTTGCATTATACTCCCCATTGACTTGCCTAATGATTAACTCAGAATCCCCATACACATTAATTCTTCTGGCTCCTAACTTCTTCAAGAGATGCAAGCCTAAGAGAAGGGATTCATATTCTGCTATGTTATTTGAACACTGAAAGTTTAATTTGCATGAAATGCATTATGTGTGGTTGTTTTCAGTGTTAGTGATCCAAACACCTGCACCAGCATTATTTCTAGTGCATGACCCATCAAAATACATACTCCATAGAGGACTGGTCTTGGTTTCATCACGTTTACTGTCCTCTTCAACTACCGTTCCTTCTGATTTTTCATGATTAGCGGCACCTGATTGAATTTGTTTTGACTCTTCAGACTTTTCGTTAAGCAGAGTAACGCTTTTTTGAGTGTCAAGGTTGAAAAGCGAAGGACGTACGACTTGTAGCTCAAGACCCATATTTGGTTTGTTGTTGTTTAAAGGTTCAGCAAACTGTTTCGATGGTTTATTGACTTTTACCTCCTCTTCCCTGTCGGCCATTAATTCGGTTAGTGTGAATTGTTCACTGAGTGCTTCATCATTAAACATGATAAAAGAATCAAGGCCCGTATTGAAAGAATAGATAGGAGAGTTTTGTGGTCTGTCTTGGCTTGTGACTGTGTACTGCATATGGGACTTCCTGTAAAGTCTTCTAGTTTGATTGAAAACAGGGATAGTCGCATAGGTCATGTCCATTTGCATGGTTCCCTGCAACTTAGCCCCCCAAGATCTTGATAAAAGCATTCCATATTTCAGGGGTACATCAGCCACAACAATATCCATAAGTAAGCATTTGGCTGGAATCTGGGCTAATTTAACACAAAGATCTTTGATTAGTCCTAAAATTTTTACTCTAATGGAGTCAAAGGAGTATAGGTCCTTGTAAGTTCTGGTGATCTCTAAACCAAGGCTCTCCATCACAGCTTTAGGCATTAAATTATGAGAAGCCCCGGAATCATGCATAGCGTTGTGTAAAATTTTGTCATGAACGTTTAAACTTACGTAGAAAGGAGGAACAGGTCCCTCTTGATATCTACCTTCAATCTTTGGACCAAAAATAAGATCCGACTGGTCATCACTAAGATTGACTATATCTCCGTTTTCCTCTATATTCAAAGCCTTCAAAATTTTAGTTCTATATACGTGTTGGGCAGCTAACTCGGTTAAGGGAACAGAGATTTTAATCTTTGACATTTCCTGTTCTAGGCTGAAAGGTATTTGATTCTTCGGAGTGCTTGTCTCAGCCTTATTAGTTGTCACTTTATCAGCAATATCAGCTTGCTGATTTGTTTTATTTACACTTGACACAGTTGTTTTAACAGGAGTACTAGCTGAGGTGTTAGTACTACTAATGTTTGCACTCTGTTTTTCATCGTTTTGAGTGCCTTTCTCTTTACCTTTATTAGAATTCACAGCCACTGTTTTGTCCATTTTTTTAACCGGTTTAGGTTTGGTTGTAGTGCTGTTTTGTGAAGATTTGTCAGAGGTTTTGGTGTTGGGAGTCTGTTGACTGGTTTTGCGTCAGAGGTCATATTCTCTTTGAGACTCTATGATGACATTTTCCATGTCTTGATAAGAATTTTCATCATCATTTCTTTTGTCATCATAAGGCGTGTATAGACCCAGTTTTCCATCATAATGAATCTCGAAGTCATCATTATCTACCCCCAACATGTTGATATCTTCTCCCGCTGTTATCTCATCTGTTTCCTCAACCTCACTCACATAGTTTTGATGAAAGGGAGGAGTGATCTGTTGATCATCTTCCCTGGGTCTGTTTGGAGGTTGGTTCCTTCTAACATTCTGATTTTGGTTCTGGTTTCTATTTTGAGATGCAGTTTTATTTTGGCTCGCTTGTTCTCTCTTAATTATGCTCATCTCTTTCATCATTTCCTCCATCATTCTCTCCATTTTTTAGTTGGAATTATAAGGTGTAGATTATTCTCTAAAGGATACTCTCTTTTCAGCTTTCATCCTTGCTCTTTTCTCCATCAGATTGACTTCCACAGAAAGAGCACCCCTTTTCATGTCTTCAAGAGTTGCAAAATCTCTCTCTCTTAATGAATAGGTCATACCAGCATCAAACCCTCCAGGAAACTTGTTTAAAGCTGAACCTTGTGGAGTTTTTAATTCTGGGGAAAGCGCATTATACACACTGTTAAATCTGGTACAATAAGCCTGTACACTTTCCCCTGGGTTCCTATGGAGATTGTTATAGTCAGCAAGGACTTGGAGAGGATTTTTCCTCACTTCCCATTTGTTTAAGAATGTTTGATGGAAGCCTTGGAGATCATTAATACTATGGGGGGCTAAGCCTTTAAACCATTTTCTTACTTCTCCCCCTAAGCTTTGAGCAAATAATCTGAGTTTGACAGAATCATCATCAATTTCATTTCTGTCAAAGTAGTCATTCATCTTGTCCACATGTTGTGATGCTGTTGTAGTATTGTTAGCATCATATAATGGAATTTTGGACTGATAGTCATGTGGAAGATTGACTAATGGTACATGAAGGACTAAGGGAGCATACCATGCTGCCATGATATGTGGTGGAGGTGGATTCACAAGAGGTGGATTAACAAAAGGGAAAGTGGGCTGAGGTGTGGTGGTTTGAACAGTGGATGTAGGATCAGTAGAAGTGGATGGATCAGGAGTAGACTACTGAGCTGATCTTGGATGAGAGACACCTAGGTGGTGAAGGAAATGTAAATCATGAGGTGTTGTTTCTCTACTACCAGGATGTTTACTTGTCTCCGGGGATGAAAGTGAAGACTCAGAGTCTAGCTGTATTATATCATCAAATGACGTAGTTCTGAATGGATTTACTAAGTCAACTTGTGATTGTTGTAGAGACGAAAGATTTTCAGGGACTGAATTAGCTGTCAAGGGTGATATGAAAACAGTTGATAATTTAACCTTAGGAGACTTCCAAAGGATACTTTCTGGGTCATCAACTATCTCAGGTGGATTAGGGTCAGGATGGGCTCTAGTGTGAATCTTTCTAGAAGCCACTATGATGTGTTTTTAGACCCGAATAAACAAGACAAGTTCGACCAGATATGACAATCTTTAAGAGGTCAACTAATCTTTTTTCGTAAATTTAATCCTACGGTCCTCTAACTGAGTTTGAATGATATTATAATGATAAAGGTTCTTCCCACTGGAGTCTTCAGGTCTGTTAAGGATTGTGGAGTCGCCAAGTGGAAGTTTTTAGCTCCTTTTAGAGGTAAAAGGTGTTATGGTCCACCACCGTATTTATTTAATTCCAATCTGAAATATTTTTAAGTTTTTGTAAGTCATTTTTCAGTCGTGTGGTTGTTAAGAATATGCTAACTTTGTTTCAAAACTTAGCTACGGTTATGAGACAAAGGTAGTCTACTCCTATGGCTAAGCCAGCTGATTTTCAAGGTTTGATAAGGACTTATGAGAATCCTATGGTTTGCCTAGATTGTCACTGATTCAAACAAGTTTTACCATGAATACCATTTCTTGGTAGTGCTTGAAAAGCTGCTTTTTAACTCACAAATTTTTCTTGAATCAAGGGTTTTCTGAGGTCTCTAAAAGGTATTAAAACACTCAGTCCCCAGTGGAGTCGCCAGAAATGTTAGGTGACTCCAGCTGGTTAATAAAGAAAATGCTCTATGAACCAAATCTCTGATGTCATATGATTATCTTTAAATGAAAATGATTCGGGGTTCTTCCCCAGTGGAGTCGCCAGAAATGTTAGGTCTCTGTAATTTATTAGCAAGATTGGCAGAGTCCAATTATAGAAACAACATCGTTTCAACCAACTTTGGGATTCTAGGATCTAGCCCTCCTGAATCCGAAGAGGGATCTCTCCAATATGTACAAAGATGGATATTGTCTTTGAAAGCTTAAGGTAATGATATTAGGCTAGTTATGAAGGCCAAGGGTTTTGTTTTGTTTTGGATGCTTGAGCATGAAATGTTACTTGAGGGGAAAGTTCTAAGTGCAAAAGTTTCGAAAGTGAGAAGTTGCAAGTGGATAAAACAGCTAAGCTAAAAAGATAGATATGACGCTGGTTTTAGTCCATTGGGCTATGGAGTCATAACAGGGCTTTAATTGAACAACAACATCAAGAGTGATCCAAGGGGCAAGTCATCTATACCACAAGATTATTGAGATTAATTGATGGAATGGAAACATTAAAGTGTTGGGAAGGTGGAAACTGATAATAATTTCTCAGAGGATTTATAGTCAGTCCAAACAAGAAAAGCCTCTTAAGTAACTGTAAAAATACCAACCAAGTGCAGGGCTAACCATTGAACTTCTTGGGCAAGTTCTATTAAAGTAGCTTAATTGACAAACAATCCAGTAATCCACATAATTACCTTCAGAAAGTATGAAAACATATAAGAAAAACAAAGTGTAACTTAAGATCAGATAAAGTACTTTTAAACCTAGTCCGCTTTCAGTCAGCACCAAGGGAAATTTTCAGATTCTGCCTTTGGAGAAAAGGATATAGGAATCAGGGCAAACCATATCTTCTCTAGTCTAACTTTAATAGCAATTAATGGAAATCACATTCAAGAACAATGTTTATGTAAACAGAAGGACGAGGGAATGCCAACATTCCTAACTGTTCAAACAGTATTGAATCATTCTTAAATAAACAAACTTGAGGAAAACATTAAGATAAAGATTTCTCAGCCAGAGAAGGTTACTGGTATATAGTAGATCCTAACCCTGTTTAAACTATTCTTTACAGTGGAAAATGAACAATATTGCATACATAGAAGGAAAACAATAACAAAGAGAGATACACTTCACCAATGACATAGACCAGGATCCCAAGAAATAGCTTTTATATTGATGTCAAACCAGTTACAGTCTTCAAGTCCAATGTTTCAGTTCAGCAATCATCTTCACTATTCAGCCTAACTAATCTATCACAAGCAGAGCTCCAAGGGCCAGTGAACACTATTTACAATTAGAAGTTTGGGCTCGAATGTATTTCAAAGCTCTGTAAGCAACTCAACCAACAATTTCTCATCTTCTACTGAGGTATTTATAGAAGAATGAGGAGGTGAAATATAACAAAAGATCTCTCGAAGCAATTAATACAGATTCAAGACTTCTTGGCCTTTTGAGGGGCTCGATGAAGAAGTTTACAAGTGGTCTTATGTATTAACTGTTTTACATTTATGAATTAAGCTCGGTGGGAGCTTTATTTGACTTTGAGGCTCTGCATAATGTTTGGAGTAACTCTGCAGATATTTCTGCATTGATTTCCTTGCAGAAGTGACTCCCTGGGTTCGCTAGAGGCAAATATCTGATTTTCTTCATTAACTTCGGCCTCTATTTTGAAAGGCTTGAGGCAACAGGTGGCTCGGTGGTAGCTGAGGAATCAATTTGCCTCAAGATGTGGCGGTGGAGGCTTTCTGTCTGATAAAACACTTTAGGTTTTCTTTTAAACTGTGTTTTAGATTGGGGATTAGGCTTTTGATAACTGTCTTAGCCGTAATCCCCATAAAAATTGTCTTCAATATTCTATGCTGGCACATTTCTGGTCTTCTACTGCTGATACTCTTTGACTGTGCCGGATTCTTGGTGCTTTGCCATTACACAGGGCTGCGCAGGGTTATACAGCATCAATGCCTCATGAAACACTGACGAAAATGTGAATTTAACACCTGCGAACGATTTCCTTTGATGTACTCGAAGGCTAGAGGATCGTCATCGTCGGCCAACGAAATTTCTTCATTTAAGTGAAAAAACATTAAACCCTGCAAAAAACAAACAAATGTTACGAAATCCTGCGTTTATAGGTCAAACTGCATTGGAGGGTGTGCGGAGGAAGCAGGGCCGTTGGATGGCATCATCCAACGGTCAGGATTAATCGAATGGAGTCAAAGGGGAGGCATAAAGGTGATTAAATCAGAGCCGTCGATCGCGCAAGATCGACGGTGGGAATGCGATGGCCACTGTACAATAGCTTGGTTATCGCGTAGGGACTTTGGTTAACCAGTAGACAACTTCCGCGATCAACAACCGTTGGATGGGGGTCTGCAGATCGGACGGCTGTGATTAATTTCGCTGGGCGTCCAGGTCTGAACTATAACGCGCGGGGGACTATGGTTACGCGGCGGTTTCCAAAGAGTACAAAGGACACGCGTCGGGCAGTGTATGGATTCGCTGGGTAACGGGGAAAAACCATCCTCTGCTGAAGGGTGGTGCAGAATAAACCGGGGTGGTTATGTGAAAATCGCAGAAAAGCAATGAAATGACGTATAAAAGGGTTAGGCGGGAGATGCATCGAGGACCGTTAGATCGTGGAGTGGGGATGCAGATCAACGACGGAGATGCGGCATCGGGATATAAATGAAAAAACCTTTGTAAACAACAAAAATTGACATTTCTCCACTTTACAAAGGAAAAAGGATTTATTTATATGAATGGTGGGGGTATCTTATGGTGGGCCCGGCGGGATTGATCGCAAATCGCAAAAGTGGAAAACGCGACGGCGGATTATGCGACGGAGAGCGAATGCGATATTTCGATTCTGCGATGGGAAGAAACTGTGATGGATCGCATCGCAAATATTTGCGATGGCTCTTTGGAGGAAAACTGAAATTTGCGATCTGCGATCTGCGATGGATCGCAGCGCAAATATTTGTGATGGCTGATTTATGCGACGGGGAGAAAATGCGATATGGAGCGGTCGCATCGCAAATACTTGCGATGCGATCAGATCGTATCGCAAATATTTGTGATGGATCAAACTGTTTAAACAAAAAAAAATGTGATTTGCGATATGCGATGGATTGCATCGCAGAAACTTGCGATGAGATTTTTTAGATAAAATCGTGATTCCACGATTTGCGATCTGCGATGAGCGCTTCTAGACTTAGCGCTTGGTTTTCTATGCATTTTTCATGTTTTTTCAGTGGAAATGGGGGTTATGGAAAAGCTAAAGAGTGAGTCTTTAACCTCAATAAGAGTGATTTTCATGAAAGGGAGAAAATGAATCATGAAAACAAAAGGGATTTCACGGAGAAAAAGGGGAGCATATGAAGGTTAGTTTTGAGTGGGAGAAGGGCGAAAATGATTGTTCTTCAGCAGTCTCTTCTTATGAAATTAGCAGAATTTCAGAGCATAAAATGGAAATAGTAAATGAAGATTTCGGACAGAGGCATGAGGCCTTCAAGGAGTCTTCAAGAGCCAACAATTTTTAGTGATAAAATTTGTTCCTTGGAGGCTCAAAAAGTCTTAGCCACCTTTTGGTATAACAAAATATCCTTTTGGTATAACAAAATATTATAGGTGGCTAACACCAACGATGCAAGAATTCCCTTAATTGGATTATGTATGCAAAAGTTATGCCACTTGAAAGTTTAGTTTCCTCTTTTAACAACTATAATTTGAGAGGATGCCATGTCAACCATGATTCATGTAAAAAGGGCTAGACACATGATCATGATGAATAATTCTCTAGAATATTCAATATTTTAATTCTTATTAAAAGTTTAAGAATTCAAACCTTACCGCAAGTAGGCACAACGTCGAACTATGTAATATCTGAGCCATTAAGAGGAAAAGGGCTTCCATTCTATTCGAGTGCATTATGTTCCATTAATGAGAAAATTAGCCCAAGAGTGGATAGGGAGCGAGAAAAATAAGAGGGTTTTTGAATTGAAGTAGCCCACAGGTTATAGGCCTCACTTATTTTTACTTGTATTCATTTTCCATTCAGAGAAAGAGAGGAGAGTAGCCTCACCTTCTAGCTGGGTTTTCTCCTAAAAGGGTTTTTGAGGTTACATCTCAAGTTAATATGTGGTTTGCGAGTATTTCATTTTTCTCTATTTTTTTATATTTATTTATTGCATGCGTACACATAACACATGAATTAATGAATCCATAAATCTAAGGGGAGATCAACCCTCATAGAGTAGATTTCATATTTTAAGTATAATTTAATCAAATATCTTGTGAAAAAATGTCAAGGAGAATATCCACAATATTTAATGTATCATATTGGTATTAGAGTAGGTTTCTTTGAGTATATAGGAGAGGTTTGCATGGTTGGAAGCACAATTTAAAAATATAAATTGTGAGTTAATACTCTTTATGGTTTCCTTCACTAAAAAGCTCTAGTTTTTAAATAATATGGAGGTTGTAACACAAAATCTTAGATCAAAGCGTAAATTTTCATATAGGGAAGAATTAGAGGAGTCTAAGAAAAAAACCAAAAATGATTAACCTAGTTTGATTGTCGTGAACCATTCATAGTCCTTATTCAAAACATAATGAAGGTTGAAATAAATCCATATTAAAGTGATATTGAGACTTTAAAGTTAAATCACTAATTTCAACAATTATACGTTTATTTTAGTTTTCATCATATAGAGGAATACCATACAATTTCATTTTCTTCGTTGAAATTAGAGTGGCATGACCTTACCTGGTGGAAAAGAAACATAGGTACTGTGAGGTTGGAGGGAGATTCTCTAGTGAATAATTGGGAGGATTTCAAGAACCTCATAAATTCATAATGTCACCTCATCAATTATGTAGAATACTGTAACAACGGTGGTGAAAATTCATGTCATAAAGTTAAAATAATAACCACAGTTGATGGGGCACTTATTACAAGATGAACAATGGGAAAAACATCCTACATGGTGTTCATTTCTGCTATTATGGCTGAAGGAAATTGTAAAAGGAAACGTAAAAGGCATTTGGAAAGGAAAAATGGATTTTTTCCACATTTATTTATGAAAAATAATGGAAAATAGGAGAAAAGGGAGGTGAAAGGTCACGCGTTGCATGTGAGGAGGAAAATGAAGGAAAATAACAGAAAATGAATAAATAAGAGGCCTCATTGATAAAAAGGCTTCTGAGGATTAGTTGGAAAGATTTTTTTGGTAAGTTTAGTTTTGGATCTCTATCATTATTCTCTTTATATCTCTCTCACTCTTGGACACTTAGAGTTTTTTGGATCACTTTGGCATTGGAGCAAAAAAGGAAAGAAAGCAGGAAGAAGGAGGAAGCAAGCAAGGAGTAGCATGAATCAAGAAACTACATCAGGATTCTTAGTAGGTATAAATTTTCATGTATGTTTTCCTTGCTAGATCTGGCATGCTTGGTATTGCATGTGGTTCTTTTATGTCTTGGCATGGGCTTTTTCCAGGTGTGAAATTTTTTTTAGCCTAGATTTTCCATTTCCGGATAGCCATGGTGTTGTGGATTCCTCATGTTTCGGTTTAGCTGGATTGCTGGATGGATTAAAAGTTGAGTGGGGTGGATCTTTGAATTGATATAACACATGGAATAGTAACCCCTGAACCAGACTCTGGATTGCGGTAAAATTGAATAGTGTGTTGTAGTAAATTCATATTGTGTTTTTCCTTGGTAGTTCTAGGAATCCTCGACCGATGAATGGTGGGATATACAATAAATCATAGAGGTAGTTTTCTCTACAATAGGCCTAGGAATCCCATGTTGGGATATATGGTAAATACTTGAGAGTATGTCTCAGTTTAGGGCCTAGTGATCCCTAATTCAGAATGTGGATTGCGGTAAAGCCTGAGAGACTAGGAGACAAGAAAATTCATCACAGTTTAGGCAGAGAGAATCCAATGTTATCAATGCTTGTGTTTACCTAGTGATTGGGTGTAGATCATGGTAAAGCCAATTATAAAATCTTTATTTTTTTGGCCCAATGATCCAGGATGGATCATGGTAAAGCCCGATTTCTATTAATGAGGGTGAGGTGGTTTAGCCTTGGTATGCCCTGGTTGGTTCTTTCAATTTGATTCCCACATTCATGCTTGGAATATGGCATGGGGGTGATTGGCTGAAGATATATTTGGCTCAACCAATCTATGGTCGGGTGGAACATGGAAGTCCCATATCCGTTTGGTTTTTATACCCATAAATGAGAAGCTCAGTCCTTTGGTATTTGGTATGCAAATGTACTCGTTATTATGTGGATTATATTGTTGTTGTATCCACTGTATTTTTGTTGTTATTATGTTAGTTATAAGCATGTATTTTATCAGTGAAAATGTATGGTTCTCTCTATGTTTCTAATTGTAAATGAATGCACAATGTATCTATGGTCAAATATATTATATTGCAGCTAATGATGTAAGGGAGAAATGTTTCTTAGAGATTATTGGATAAGTATGAGACCCCTATGCTTAAATTTTATGTTTACACCTGTAGATTCAATGTTTGTGACATGTTTGAATTTTTTTTTGTCATGGCTAGTAGGGGCTTGGTTGAGTCCTTGATGATATGCTTACTTCTACATCATTTTAATATTCTTATTTATCATGACTAAAATTTTCCTGAATTTCTGGGCAATGACCGAGGCTATGGGCCTGAAAATGTGGCTCAAATCCAGGAGCCTTAGCCACAAAATTGAGCATTTGGGGCCCTGACTAGTGGCATGTAGTGATATATGTATGGCTATAGCCACATGGCCACTGAAATGTAGTCTTATGCCTATGTCTATGGCTCAAAGAGGCCAAAAGGTAAGTGTCACCTAGGGGTAAGTGACCTGAAAGGTTGGGTTACCTCTTGGGGGTGTTCTTGTTGTTGTACAAGGTTTGTATGTTGTTTTTTCACTCGGTTCCACTTCCTTAAGGTTACATAGGAGGTTGAATCTCATTATAGTATCCTCTCGTCGCATGTTTACCGTGGTTGGTTAGTCACCGGGGTAGATGTGGGAAGGGGGTGTTACAAAATGGTATCAAAGTGTGGTTGTGCTCTCCTTGGGTGGTGTTTGGTTTATGTTCTCTTTGTGTGATATATGATACCAAAGAGTGGTATCAGAGCATGGTTGCACTCTCCTTGGGTGTTGTTTGGTTTATGTTCTCTTGGTGTCATATCTAATATCACCGAGTGGTATCAGGGCATGGTGGCAATCTCCTTGGGTAATTTTTGGTTTTCAGTCTCTTTGTGTGATATCTGATACCAAAGAGTGGTATCAAAGCATGGTTCAACCCTTGGACTGAACGAGCGGTGTGTTGGTCATGTTTTTCTGTTGGTTGCATATGTGTTTCTCATACATATGGTGTGTGTTCTTGTTGCATTTGTGTTGTGTTAGATTTGGTGGCAGTGCTGTCACCATGTAAGTGTTGATGATGTTGTTGTCAACATGTTGTCATGATTGTGTCACTGGTTATGTGCTACTCATGCTTGTGTATTATTTGTGCACGCTTTCTTACATATTGTCATATATTTTACATGCATTTATTGTTTATGCTAGGTTACATATTGGCCATGCTTCGGTGTTATCCGTGTATGCTTTCTTGTGGGATGTAATATGTTGAACATGAATTGGTCATTCATGATTTCTTATACATGTCAAGTGGGTGCATATGGTAAAGCTTGCATTGGTTTGATTGAGTTTTTTGTGCATAGGTTCATTGTGTGAAATTAGGTCATCATGATGTTTTGGTATGTTATGATGCTGATGTGTTGGTTGAGATAGAACAGGAGATATAGATCATCAAAGTGAAGTTGTCGCACTAGAATTTGGGGTAAGAGCATATCGCCATACAGGTAGGTTACTTAATGGATTTTTATATGCATTAGGGTCACATACATGTTTTTCATTTTATTTTGTGGTTACATGCATGGGAGATGCTAGTTAAGTGTGGTCATCAATGTCTTTGTGTGATATCTGATACCACAGAGTGGTATTAGAGCATGGTTCAACCCTTGGACTGGATGAGCGGTGTGTTGGTCATGTTTTTCTGTTGGTTGCATATGTGTTTCTCATACCTATGGTGTGTGTTCTTGTTGAACTCATGTTTTGTTGGACTTGGTGGGAGTGGTGTCACCATGTAAGCGTTGATGATTTTGTTGTCAACATCTTGTCATGAGTGTGTAACTGGTTATGTGTTGCTCATGCTTGTGTATTATTCGTTCAAGCTTTCTTACATATTGTAATATATTTTATAGGCACGTATTTCTTATGCTAGGTTACATATTGGCCATGCTTCGATGTTATCTGTGTATGATTTCTTGTGTGATGTAATATGTTGAACATGCATTGGTCGTTCATGATTGCTTATACATGTCAAGTGGGTGCATATGGTCAAGTTTGCATTGGTTTGATTCAGGTTTTTGTGCATAAGTTCATTGTGTGAAATTATGTCATCGTGATGTTTTGGTATGTTATGATGTTGATGTGTTGGTTAAGATACAGCAGGAGATGTAGGTCATCAAGGTGAAGTTTCCGTAGTAGAATTTTGGGTAAGAGAATATCACCATACAGGTAGGTTACTTAATGGATTTTTATATGCATTAGGGTCACATACATGTTTGTCATTGTATTGTGTGGTTACATGCATGGGAGTTGCTAGTTAAGTGTGGTCATATGCATGTGTGTTAGATAATCATTTAGTATAGTAAATTTTTGTTATATGCATGGTCATTGATGTTATACTATATTTAACTTGATGATTATGTTATATGTCATCGATGAGTATGTTGTAGGTTAATTTGTTTCTATATGTTAGTTAACTTGATGATTATGGTTATTGCACTTAGATCTTGGTGTTATATGTATCATGCTAATTTGGATTGTGTTAGCCCCCCTATGAAATTTTTGACAAGCAAATAGGGGGCTAAATTGTTTGAGCCTTCAAGGAATGCATTTCCTCTGAAAACACAGTCTCCTTGAAGCCTCTATGTGCCTTTTATCCTTTGATCAAATCCCCTCTGCTGATTCCCCTTTTAAAGCCTCTCTGCTATGAAGAAATGCCCAAAGGCCCCCTTTTCCTTCTTTTTTCACTCCCAATTGGCCTCCATTTTATCCCCCTTGTCTTCCCCTTCTACTCCCCATTTACCCCTCAAATCCCCCCAAAATCCCCTTTAATTTCTTCCCTCTACCCTTTGTTGGCCTCTTCTCCCCTTTATTCCTCTATCGTTCCCCTTAAAAACCCTCAAATTCCATTAAAAGGGGGCCAAAACCCACTTTCCGACCTTGTTATAAGGCCTAGCCCCTTTCCCGTAATCCCTTAACCACTTCCCCACATATGACCCGGTGTTGGGACCAAGCGCTTAAGTCCCGAGCACCAATCGCAATCGGAAGATCGACGGGGGTCCTTTTTCTTTGTAATATCAAAAGTCCCGATCGCGATCGTTTTAACACATTATGTCCCACGGTATGTTTTACACCGTTGATCCGCTGTACAGATCAACGGCTGAGCGCTAATCGCATTGCCCCTTGTCAATCGCAATCGCAACACTCATGGTGCACCCCCCGATTGATCGCATCGCGCTCCGATTGCGATCCTCCGATCATATCCTGGCCGTCCATCTCCCAGCCGATCCAACGGCCAGCGCTCAATCGCAACCCCCGCCCGATCGCTGATCGCAAGCCCTTTCCACCGTGCTCCGATTGAATCCTGACCGTCCGTCCTTCGGCTGATCCGACGGTCCTCCGCTAATCGCACCCTGTCTTCCGATCCCCCGATCGCTCTGTCCCTCCGATTACATCTGAACCGCTGATCTGGTCCCCGATCCAACGGTCAGCGCTCAATCGCGCTCCGACCCCCGATCGCAATCGCATGCTCTTCCCTCCGTCCTCCAATGGAATCCTGACCATTCATCCTTCCGCAGATCAACAGCTATCGCACAATCGCAAGTCTGCCCGATCGCTGATCGCATGTTCTTCCGTCTCCCCCGCGATTAAATCTCCGCCGTCCGTTTCCTCCCAGATCTACGGTCAGCACTCAATCGTGGACCCCTTCCCGATCGCAATCGCAGTCCCTCCTTCCATCTCCCGATTAAATCCTGTCCATCCGTCTGTTACACGATCCGACGGCCATCGCACTCCCATTTCCTCCGATCGCAAGCCTTCCCCGCTGTCTCCCGATTCAATCCTGACCGTCCATCCGTTTCACGATCTGACGGCCAGCGCTCAATCGCATCTTCCCTCCGATCGCAATCGCAAGTCCTGTCTCCCGTCCTCCGATTGTAAGCCTCCGATTACATCTCCACCGTCCGTTGGGTTTAAGATCTAACGGTTTTAGTTTAATCGCCCTCCGCCTCCGCTGGGTCCCACACTCCATTCATCCGTTCATTTTTTTTTGTGTTTTCCTTTGTAATTCGCCCAAAGTTGGTTGTCGGGCTTTTCACTGTTAACTATTTCTTCCGCCATTCTCGTTGTTTCTCCATTGTTCTGCCACCATTCCTCCTCCTCCACAGCATTCCGCCACCACTGCCCGGGTTTTAAACATGTATATTTTAAAGTGTGCAGACAACTCAGAGAGGCCGATTCAGCGGCCAGCAAAGCAGCAGAGACCGGATTAGAAGGGATTTGAGCCTGTAATTGAATATTTGAATCTCTAATCCTGTGATCAAAGAATTAAGGCACTGATTGAAGATTAAGAGCGCACCAGCAATGCCATAACTGCGCTACCTAATAGCAGGACTTTTTCCTCCAAAAGTAAACCTTCCCACAGCATCCTCCATGCCTTCTCGAGCCCTGAGACAATTGAATACACTGACTAAAGCTCATTTCAGACAGTCAGGAAGCATTAAAGAAGCATGGAGGGACTTGCAATTTTCCATCCAGTTCATTTATTTCAGAGTGGCAGCACAGAGCTCCAGGCACCGAAAGGACTCCAAAGAAACATCCGAGGTCAATTTCGGCCTGACAGAGATCTCCGAACTAGATTACAGAGTACCTACAGCGCTGCAGAAAGCCATTAAGCAGCATGGGCGTGGGAACTTCCACCCTGCTGTCTTAATGAGTCCCATTTATTTGTTCATCTACTTCTGTTTCCTCCTCTTCCCCTATAAAAGATCCCCGAGAACATAATGTAAAGGTTGTTGTTCAGTTGCTGGGCATTTGCTGTTAGAGGGATTCATTTGACTGTTAGAACAGTCATGGGAGGGAGTAGCAGAGTAGTTGTATGTAATAGGCTGGGAGGAGAAGTCTGGACTGTAACAGCCATTGAGCCTTATTGTACATGACTGGTTTTGTATCTATTAATCAAAGCACATTTCACAGGATCCTGGTCTATTGCTATTGGTGATGTTCCTCTTAACTCTGTTTATTTCATTTACATGCTGTTTCACGTTCTTCCGGTAGGCATCAGAATAATGGTATAGGATTCACCCTTTGTTAGGTGCCCTATGCTGTCTTCTCTCCCTACCTTTATGTTTTCCGCTAGATGTGCTATCTGAGAGTTGTTTTCAGTTGATTTAACCAACGCAGTGGATGTTATTGCCTGCTGGCTGATGTATGCATTGGTTGAAGCTATTCTTAGATGTTCCTGAGGGGTTTTAAGCTGGAAAGTTTGGGAGCATTGGGGATAAGAGTTAGCCCTATCCACTAGGATCCTTGCACGACCAGCTTACCTTTCTAAGATCCCTCTGTTTATCTTATCTTTGTTTTCCCTTGGAGTTGCTAAAGCAGACCTAAAGTTAAATGACCTCTGGTCCGATCTATAAGCAACCCCTTTGTCCACCTTTGAGAGCAGCCTTTGAGTATGTCCAAGCAGGTCTGGAGTTAAATGACCTCTGACCTGATCTATAGACAGAAATTCGGTTGCTTTCCTTCTTTCACTTTCTCTCCTTAATGTTTCACCCCATCATCTATCTAAAAAGATCCTTTAGTATAGATGACTTGCCCTTTGGAAGCCTTGGCTAGTGGATGCAAGTAATTTTCCTATCATGACTCCATAGCCCAATGGATGGCACGGTCTTGACCCATTCTCTCTGCTGAAACAACCTGCTGTTTTGTTCCTTTCCTCCCACTGCTTTCTCAATCCATGATCTCGTGACCAACCCGGCAACCCTTCAACCAAACCATTTTAAACCCCCCTCTCTGCTTCATAACTAGCCTAATATCTCAATTCGAGCTTCAAAGACAAATCATTCTTTGTTTATTGGAAAGATCCCTCTCCGGGTCCAAGAGGGCTAGATCCTAGGACCCCAAAGTGGTTTTATGTTGTCTCATCTTTTAGTATTGCCAAATCTGCCAAAACATGGGAACCCCAACAGATTGTCCCATGAAATTTGTTAGGGTTATGACATTTAGGTATGAGTGCACCTAATTATGATAGTTTGTTGTACTAATCTAGACTAACTATGCATATGTGAGTGTTATGCATGAATGACAATTGCTTACGAGCTCATGATGTGAACATGTTAGTTATTTACTATTATGGATATCATGACCCTATATATGATTGAGTTGATATTTTGTGAAGTTATATCATTCTAATTAGATTGATTTTACAGGCATGTTTCTCCACTATACCATCTCGAGTGAAGATAACCCTCCAGAGAGTCCAAGTGAGTCTAGCCGACGTCTGTTCCAGGTACAGTGGGATCTTCCCTCCACCGTCACCTTAGGAAAGAATCCTAAAGATTATGGTCTCTAAGGTCACCAATAGAAACAAATATACTTGGGGGAACAGTCTACGATCTGACACACACGCAAGGGCAGAGTAACAAAGCTCAATCCCCTTGAAGGCTCCTTGAAATAATCCAAGGTAGGCCGACAAGTGACCCCAGGCTCCTCGAAAATGGTCTATCCGAGGTTTACCGTTGTTAATACGTGTATATCTTCTATCGTTCCCAATGAGGAAGGATTGATTACCTCACTGGTTTAGATATGATCTCATGCTTGACTCCTTTAAGAGGAGCTTCCCAGAGCATATATGCAACAATTGGAATTTCTTCCTACCGCAAGATTTGTGTACTTGTTTGTTTTTGCTATCTTGGAGAGTTAATTACTTCCTACTCCAAGATACTAGCCTAAGCTACGTTGGTGATAAGAGCCCTAGAAAAATAAAAAGATTGCTAGATGAATTTTAATTAAGCGTTACTTTTATGAGCTGTTTCTTAAGTCAATGGGTGCGGAAATGAAACTTTGGTGGTGTGAAAAATCGACTTCCAAAAACACTAAAAATGCACCTAAGAATGATAATCAATTCTTTTTCTTTCAATGAAATTCTAGCTAAAGAAAGAATTGGAGAATGCAATTCTTTTAATAAGCAATTCCTTCTTTAAACATAAAGAATAATTGAAAGAAAATATTTGTCTTTTCAACAATAACTCAAAATGAAGTAAATTATTAAAGCTCAAAACAAAATCCTTTTCTTTCAAAACTTGAAGCTACAAAGACAATTTTACTTCAAAAGAGATCTACAAAAAATAAAAAACACTCAAAACTACAAAACTAATCTTGAGATCTTACTAATTTGCACTTTAAAACCATAAAAACTAATCTTGAGATCTAATGTTTTTTTTTTAAAAGAATCTAAATGAATAAAAGCTTTAAGATTTTTTGAAGAATGTTTTACTTAGTTGTTCAGCAAACTAAGGATCTATTCGTTCAGAATGAAAAACAGATCAAAAACACTCAAATATGTTTTTTTATAAAAAATGAAATTCAAAAACCTATTAACAAAGTTTTTTTCGAAGATTTGCAAAGAAACAAGTAGCTTTATTTCTCAATAAAGGATGATTTCACAATCAGGTCAGATTCAACAAAAAGACAAAAGACCAATGTAATCTGAGGTACTTCAAACCCTCAATGCTTTGAATCACTACAAAGACCAAGTGAAAAACAATCCAAAATGCAAAATCTTCTAGAAAGTCATCAAAACATCAATACTGTTAGAATTCATTGACAAAAAGTTTTTTGACAGAAACAATCATCAATCTGGGCAGAAACCAGAAATGTTAAATCAAAATAAAGATAAACTAAAGAAATAAATCTGGAATTTTTCTAAAATTTTAACAGGGTCCGCAGGCTTCGAGAAGCAAAAGGTGCAGTACCGCACTGTTTACTTAAAGAAGATGCGAAACTTCCCGCACTGTCAAAAGAAGACAGAGTGCGGTCCCTGTAAAAACTAGAGAAAAATACAAAAGATTTGAAAATTTTCTAAAACTGAGAAAACATAAACTACCCAGACAGATATCTATCAATAAAAAACTAGGAAAAATGTTTCCTCAAATCAAAATAAAAGAGAACCAAAAAACAAAATCTTTCCTTAGTGGAGTCGCCAATTTGTTGGCAGATTAATCCGTCTTGCGGACAAGACCGATCTCTCTAGTACTAAAAGTATCTAGCAACAAACAGCCAAATAAACTAATCTTTCTCTAAGCATATGGGATTTAAAAATAGCTTTATAGAGGTGTAAAAAGCCTACCTTATGTCCAGCGCTTGTTTGAAGTCATTGTTGTCCCTCGTATACTTGAAGGAGTTTTCCTCGTAAACCTGCAGTCACAAACAAGAAAAATATTACATAGCACCTGTATATACATCATCATAAACCATTCTTATCATAGTGATCAAGGAATATATGAAATAAACCATTAACAAATAGCTTATTGAGAAAAATGAGTATATTTGTATTAATTTCAAAAGAAAGAAAACCTTACAACCTGAGCCTTGACGTTGCACAGGCCTTCCCGGGGTCCGAAGTAGGAGTCTCCTCTACTTTGACAAGCTCTGCACTCTTTCGACTAAGACAAATAGAGGTATGTGATCTCTCCTCACAAAAGTCTTAATTAATTGAGTCTGAATCTCAACAGCACTTAACCTCAAATATTCTAAAGCTTGAACTCCCTCTGAGGCTACCCAATGCCTCTTTTTATAGTGGAAAAGAGGAGGTTTTCTGTTCCAAATATGAAGGGATAGAATCCTCCTTCAAAGGGATAAGCTCCTCACATCAAGGGGTTAGCTCCATAAGGTAAGGGATACGTGAACCTTATCAAAGCGTACTCATCCCCGAAAATTCTCGTCTAGAATCTTCTAGAATTAATCTCAAACCAACTTTTTAACTTTACTTTCTCGCCTTTTTGAGTTTTACAGAAGTTTGCACCTATAACACATAGAAAGTGTGTTTTAGGTCTGCAGGAGAGCTTATCATTAGGTGCGGGACCGGAGGTAATATATATAGAAAGTGCGATACCAAATTTTAGAAGATTTTTAGGAATTGTTCTCTGATTTTCAAGACTTGACATGAAGAACTGATATGTTAGACTTGCGAAAGGGTGAAGTATGAGTAATAATGAGCTCATACTCATGGCAGAATGTCAGGATGACAATTTTTAGTGTAAAAAATTGCCCCCTAAAGTGCAAGGTCTGGAATAGATGAAACTGAAGTCTGTCATATATGAAGAGTGCAGTACTTTATCATTTCAAGGATCATCCCGTGGACACCCCAGTCGGAACCTGTAAAAACATTCAATGCAAAATATACATATGGATACATATCATCACTGAGGTAGGCATTCCCATACTTAGATTAAAACTATCTAGAACTAACTTAAATTGTTCTGATACAGGAATGATTTTGAATACATCACAGCATAGACAAGTGTAGACACAGTATGGATGCAACCATCTGTTTATAAATAGTCTACTGTATGAATGATAAAAAAATTCCTCGCAGCCTGGATGGTAGAAACTAGATCCAGGGTCTTGATTTCTGCTTCCCGAACTAGTACGATTCTATCCATGCGATTAAATGTGTTGAAGTCGAACATGGTAGAAACCACTTGATTACCAGTCAATGATGTGAACTGTTAACAAGTGTGAGAGAAACCACCAGTAATGTCAATGGCTCTCAAAGTACTCAGTAAAATCCATGAAATGTGAATGAATGATCTGAAGTCAAACATCTCACAGAATCATTCGATCGAAGGTCAATGATGCAACCTGTCGTCGAAGGCGAGAAACCTGCCATTGAGGCATGCAGATTTCAAGGTACTGACAATTTCTGGATCAACTTCCTAGATAATGAGTTGTCGTCGATAGAAATTGATTTGTCGTAGGCAAGCCCACAACACGAAATCATAGATCAAGTTTTGAAAATATCGTGGCAAGGACTGACTCAGGGATGGTCAAAATGGATGACAGATATTTTGCAGATGAATGGTTTATTTGAACTGTCCTCTTGAACACATAATGACATTGCGGATGGCTTGGTGACAATTGACCCATAGCTAATACCTAGAAACTGGTTGAAGACTTTCAATATGGTTTGATTAACTGTTAGGCAAAGGATTTCCCAACCCAGGTAAACAAAAAGTGTCGTGTTCAAGAGTGGTTGACTCGATTTTCTAAAAATTAAAATACAAAAAACACGCCCATTTTCCTCTTTTTTCCCCCACCATTTCTGGCAAGTACCTCTTTATTTTTGACAAGCTTGAGGAGGATAACATTTGCTTTTTTATAAGCTCATCCTTCGGATGAGTCCAACTTAGTTTAAGATTCGAACCCTAAGAAGGAGTGGTTCGTTCCTGTTTTTAAAATTGAACAGGTCCTTTACTGTTAAGTTTTAACGAGTCCAGTATAGGAGAAACTTGGTGTTTTTCAATTTTAGGGAGTCAGAAGAAAAAACTTAAGAAAACTCCATGGGTGTACTTTTTCGTAAATTTAGTCTCTCGAGCCCGAAAAAGGATAAAATAATGTAGGATAGAACTCTATTGACCGTAATTATTCAACGTATACCTTTTTCGTAAATATTCCATTTCAGTCCGTAAAAGGGGTAAACTTATATTGAAGGGACGATCATTCATTTACTTTAACGAGTTCAAATAATCAAGTACTCGGAAATCTTTTCATGTTTAGAGAGTCTGAAAAGGGCTTAAAAAAGGACTCCAGGGTTTCGCTTTTTCGTAAATTTTTGAAAGAGTCCGAAAAAGTGATGAAAGTATGCTCTTTGTTGAAAAATGATCAGTTTTCCTGAAAAATCCAATTTCTGCACAAAAACTTGAAACATTACACATACCTATTTAAGATAAATAAAAATGCCTTCAAAAATACCCTTTTTAAAGTGAAAAATTAAAAAATTAAAAATTCATCTATTTGAAAAAACTTATAAAAAGGAATTTTTCAATTTCATTTTTACCGTTCAGTTTCAGAGTGAAAAGTAAAAAGCTTTTGGGTAAGAAATTTCCTGTGAAGATTCTGGAAAATTCGTCCAACGAAATCGAGAACTGTCAGTCCCAGGTAATCCATGAACTCTTAATCTTGTATTTCATACGTTTACAATTCCATTTTAGGCTTTAGATTTTATTTTTAGGGCAAAATATAGTTTAAAAATTCGCTCGCGGGGGTCCGCAGGTGTGACACATGGGACCTGCGGACCCCGACTTTTTTCTACATGGAAAAAAGTCGTGGGTCCGCACTTAACACACAGAGCGCGTGTGTTTCTATGCACTGTATATAAAGGCTAAGTGCAGTCCCCGCGCGTTTAAATTTAAAACTCAAATTTCTTATTTTCCGCTCAAAAATTTCCAGATTAGATTGTTCTAACTTGTCTTTTTATGCATTGTAGGAGTAACAAGATGTTGATTTGGAGAGAACGTGAACATGAGGACGTGGATGACGCCGCAATGCTCCATTTTCCTACAATGCAAGCATTAAGAGCATGCGGTATATATAAATTCTGGGCCATCCAAGGCATGAGGGCACAGGTAGACCTCCTGACATGGCTGGTAAACAGGTGGAACGTGCAGGACCAGTGTTTCATTATTGGTGGCCACCGGCTCGAAATTGAGCTAGAGGATATTTATTTTCTGACTGGTTTTTCCAAAAGGGGCGAACAAGTTTCTTTTTTTGGGACTAGGCCAGGTGGCCAGTCTGTCGCTAGTCTTCAACTAGAATTTTGTAATGATCAGGCAAACCCCAGGGACAAACGGATTGATATAAAAAACATCATCCGTCCTGAGCTAAAAGTTATTGCATTTACTATTACCAGACTATGTGGGAGTGCTGCGCTGCATGTGGCTACCGGTTCCCAAATGCGTATTGCTATGGACTGTTTTCGCGGCACCATTTTCAACTGGTGCGAAGCTGTATTGGCCAATATAAAAGGCCAATTGACTAGAGCGAAGAATGGTAAAATAAAAAAATTTGGATATGGATCCATCATCGTCACCTTTGCTCTAGAGAGGATCCCCATGCTAGCACCGCAGAGTATTTCTATTGATGCCAGTCGACTTCAAGAACCTAGGATGACTCGTTGGGTCTCACTGATGGCCCGTCACAGTATTGAGGGCTCTGAGATTGTTCGATTTCCTTCTTCATATTTTCGTTGGCTGGATCGCCAAATTTTTATTATAGAGGATTTTCCATACGCCGGGATAGATTTCTGCGGCGATCGAGAGATGACTCTCCCAGCAGGGGAACAGTGGGATGAATCAGGTAAAATCATTTTCAACAATTTTTCTAAGTTTCTAATTTTTTTTAATTTTTTGACCGTCTTTTGAAGCTAATAACCAAAAGTTTTAAATACAGATGTGGGCCCACAGTGACCAATCCATCTCCAGCCTTACGAAAGAAAAAAACCAGCTGCAGTTGCCCCAGCCCCAGCCCCAGCAGGCCAATCAATGGAAATCTTGTCTGATTTAGAGCATCACCTAGAGCGCCTGACTCTAGATATTCCAGAGACAGACATAGATGAGATTCCACTCAGATTACAGAGATACATGATTGGTGTTCCAGGACCTTTTAGGAGGTTTCTATGTAGGGTGGCCCAAACAGTGGTCTCTTATCATGATCACCATCAGTGATAGACTGATCATATTGTAGACTCATATTTTTGACCCTTTGTGTTACCATTTTTCCGATCATAAGGTGTCTTAAACCTATGATCGAAGACGATGTATATTTTTTTTTTAAAACTCTTCTATACTATGATATATCACTATTTACCGGCTATCTATGTACATATTATGGATGTTGTTTGATTTACTGTTTTGATTATTGCAAATGTCGATTTATCATACTAGAAGCAACTGCATCTGCTAATGTATTTAAATGTCTTGGAATATGTTGATATTCAATATAATCAAATTCACGTTCCAAGAGACGAACTCTTAAAAATAATTGTAATAACACTGGATTCCTAATGGTATAGACCCTGTTAACTTGTAATACAACAAGTTCAGAACCCAACCTAACAATCAAACTCCGAATTCCAAATGATATGGATTCAGACAATAAATCAATCACTGCACTATACTCGGCAATGTTATTCATTGTTTGACCAAGGCTTACCCCATGCATGGATACTAACTCGTCAGAGGGTGAATAAATAACCCAAGCCGCGGAAGAAATATTCTATGTAGTATGATAAGCACCATCAGCAAAACCAATGTAGGTTTGAAGAGACGTCGACATTTGCAATATCAAGAGTAAAACTCAGATAAGCAGGAATAGTGATAAAAAGACACTTCTAAACTAGGCACACTTTTTAAACTAAAACACACCAACAGTAAAGAAATCTAACCTAATAAAAATCTCCACACCAAGTTTTAAGCATAATATCGCTTTAGATAAAGCCCATTTCTGGGTTTATCCAAAGGAACACCATCAAAATCTATCAACTCATAGGCCCCTTTTGCTAACTTTCGGTTAACAATGAAAGGACCATGCCACATAGGCACGAATTTCCCAGCCCCTAGTTTATCGTTGGCTTGATCATAAAGTAAGAATAGGTCTCCTTCCGAAAAATTTCGAGGGGTCACACTTCTATCATATTGAGCTTTAATTCGTTTAACATGAGCCTCGTTTTCTATTGCAGCATTTCGTCGATTCTCATCTAGCTGAGCCAAGTACAAGAAGCGTTTCTCCTCTTCAGACGTAGCTGGGAGTAATTCTATGGCTAATTTCAATGACAAAATTTCACATTCAATCGGCAACACAGCTTCCAAACCGTAAACGAGTTGAAAAGGAGTGAAACCAGTTGATGTTTTTACTGAGGTTTGATATGCCCAAAGTGCTGAAAATAACATGGAATGCCACTTCGTCTTGTGAATACCAATAATGCGTTTGATCATGGTGACTAAAACTTTATTGATGGCTTCAACCAGACCATTGGCTTGCGGATAATATGGAGTGGAACTATCGTGGCGCAGGCCAAGTTGATATGTTAGTTCAGTTATCATGACATTCCGAAAATGACTTCCATGATCTGTAATAATGGCTTGAGGAACACCGAACCTAGAAATTATGTGATTAAATACGAAATTTGTGGCAGTCTTGCCGTCATCCAAAAATGTAGGCATCTCCTCGGCCCACTTAGTAAAATAATCTACTGCTAAGATAATATATGCATGCCCCCCGGCCGAGTGAGGGTTACATGTAATAAATTCGATACCCCACTTTGTGAATGGACCAACAACAATTATAGGGTGAAGAGGAGTGGGTGGCGCGTGAATTTTACGATCAAAAAGTTGATAATTGTGGCATTTCCAGACTGCATAAATACAATCTTTTAATAACGACGGCCAGAAATAACCAGCGCGCAATATATTTTGGGTTGTGGCATACCCAGACATATGACCGCCACATGCTCCAGAATGGCAGTCATTTAAAACCTTTTCAGCTTCGTCATGAGTAAGATAGCGTCGGAAAACAGAATCTGCTCCACGACGATAGAGTGTATCACCAATAATATTATACTGTTGGGATTGGAAGCGTATTTTCCGTCACTGAGATCGTGATATTTTAGGCCGAAAAGATTGGGTTTGGAGATAAACAATAATATCTCCATACCATGGATCAATAGTACTGATAAGAAATAAAGATTCGTCCGCAATGGACTCATCTTCCACTATTTCAGTATCAGTAGAGGGGAAATCACACATCAGTTCTGTAAAGACCAAAGATTTCTTTGCCTTGGATTTTTCAAATTCCAAGTCAAATTCCTGCAGGATGACTATCCATTTGGAATACTTGCCCCCTAGCAATTGTTTGGTCAAAATGTACATCATAGGGTTACAGTTATAAATTACTGTGGTTTTACGTAACAAGATGTAATGTCTAAATCGTTGGACAGCATGCACAGCTGCCAAAGCCAATTTTTCCACATGTGTGTATTTGATCTCAGTCGGATGCAGATTGCGACTAAGATAGTAAATCACATGTTCATTGTGAGATTCGTCTTCCTGAACTAATACCATCCCAATGGTGGAATGGGAAGCAGCGAGGTACAAAATGTAATCCTGATTTTAGTTGGGAGGATGCAATAACGGTGCATGGGTCAACGCGTGTTTAAGTGCATCAAAAGATCGATCAACGATCTCATCCCAAAAGAAGAGAATGTTCTGTTTCAACAATCGGGTAAAACCCTTAGTAAGCTCGGCATAGTTAGGAATGAATTGACGTAAAAATTTTTCTTTCCCCTGCAAACTTTGGAGTTGGCATAAAGTCGAAGGATGAGATAGATTGACAATAGCTTCGACCTTCGACGGATCGACGCGAATGCCTGCTTTCGAGACAATAAAACCCAGTAAGCGACCCGATTCGACACAGAAAACACATTTATGTGGATTCAGCCTAATTCGATAATGCCGACATCTCATAAAGATGGCTCTTAAATGAGTGAGATAGTCGTCCCTACGTGAAGAATGAGCAGGTAAATCATCGAGATAAGGCTGCACAATGTGCTTAATGTCATGGAATGCGTAAGACATTGCCCGTTGAAAATTTGCTCCAGCGTTCTTTAATCCAAAGGGTAGTTTGAAATAAGAAAAAGTCCCCCACGGACAAATAAAAGCTATTTTCGGTTGATCAGAAGGTAGTATGTTTATTTGATTGTAGCTCGAAAAGCCATCCATAAAGGAAAACATTTCACTGCCAGCACAATCATCGATTATTTGATCGATATAGGGGGTTGGATAATTGTCCGTAGGACAAGCTCGATTAATATCCCTATAATCGATACATACTCTTATGGTTCCTTGTTTTTTAGTCACAGGAACAATATTCGATACCCAATCTGTTAAAGGAATTGGATAAATGAATCCTGCATGAAGTAGTTTTTCAACTTCTTCTTTGATAGCAGCAGCTTTTCTAGGATGAATTTGACGTAGACGTTGACGGACAGGTTTAGCATCCGGGTAAGTCTTGATTTCATGTACGAAAATTGACGGATCGATTCCTGGCATTTCTTCATAGGACCAGGAAAACACATCACGAAATTTTTGAAATAGGGCTTTATAAGTTTGAATTTCTTCTTCCGTACAGAAAGCACCTATATGAATGTTTTCAATTATTCCTGGTTTTACTGAAATGTCAATTGGAATCGTTCGAGATATATTTTCCAAATTTAACTCAGAATCAGGATTTTTTAATGGATTCTGAGGTTCCTTGACATATTCAGCAGTAAAAATAGAAGCGAAATCATTTTCAAAATGATCTAGTTCAGGTAAAAACAAAGATCGGTGATGTAGATCTTCCCATGGTAAATCTTCAACGGACAAAAACTCATGAATTTTCTCATCAGTATGAACATGTTCAGGAAATTTCATTGTGTCTGAACTAGATATTGAAAGAAATTCCTCATTGATCCCATTCATTGGATCAGTTTCGATTGAAGAGGGGTCGGTAAGTGACTGTACAGCCTGGTATGCAATTTCAAATGGACTCAAAGGCATCATGCCATCAAATGAATCTAACTCGGATTCGGAAGGTACGATCCAAGGATCATCAAACGTAATAGTTTCTGACGAAATCATGTGAATATTTGCAATAGAAGGTGATACATTAGGAGGAGGGAAGGAAAAAGTTCATAGTAAACCAGAATCTTTAATCAACCCTACTCCAACATCCTTGTAAGGGATAGATGTTTTACCAATGTGCTGGATTGTTTCTGTAGAGGCTGGGTTAGAAGTAAAATAAGTTAACTGATCTATTGTAATGATCTCTCCTTGATATGGAAATTTTATAAGTCGAAAGACCAAAGAAATAACAACAGTCATAGCGTAAGACCAACTATGACCCAGGATAAGGTTGTAATCTAGAGGGGCATCAACCACCTCCACATCTAGATTTACGATTTTACCTTCGACCCCTATGGGTAAATCCTGCAAAATACCAAAAGGGTTGAAACCTAGACCATCAAAAGCCTTAAGAATCATCGGATATTGGTTAAGTGTAGGAGAACCAAGCGATTTCCAACACTGAATCGACATAATACACGTTGAAGCTCCCTCATCAATCACAGTCTGAAAAATCGGTCTGTTTTTTACTAACACTGGAATCTGGAAAGCCATTTGGTGAGGTAGGCAAGGTGTACTATTTTCTAAATTGAATATTATAAGGTTAGAATCCTGAATATCAACAGCTCCTATAGCAGACAAAAGCAATTTACGCTGTGCCGGGCATGATTGCAGCACTTCCAAAGCTGACATTGCTGAAGGAGAAATAGCTAAGTCTTCAACAATGTTGTAATTCTGAGCAGCTCTCGCATGTGGATTGAAAGCTGATTTATGAAGAACACCTTTAGTAGGCGGTTTGATTATTAAGTCTGGATTTTGTTTCTCGATTTGTAGCGGACCAGAAACAGGAGGAGGTGTAGTTGAGGCGTTTGCATTAGAAGATTTTGCTGCTTTGCCATCAACATAATTCTTAGAACCGTAATCTTGCGATCGCGTCGCAATCCTTACATGAGACATCATCATAATAGGTTCTTCTAAAGTAGTCGAGGTAGAACCAACCATTTTACTATCTTGAGTGGGAAAAGGATCCTTCAAGACAGCAGGTTGTTGCGATCCTTTAACGAATTTCGTAACCTTGGCTCGATGTGGACATTCTTTCGTAAAATGATCCTTATCGCAAATGAAACAAGGATATCGAGGTTTACGTTTTTCGTCATTGGACTCATTTTTATCAGTTTTCTCTTTTGAATTATTTTTGTTTTTATTCTTCCCTTTCTTTTTACTACCGGATTTAGATTTAGTCATAGATGTTTCTACGACATGAATACCTGACTACCTTGAGGTTGTCCTCCAGATGGTAATTGACTACCTGAAGTTTGCCCCCCAGGCGGTAACTGACTACCCTGAGGTTGCTCCCCAGGCGGTA
Organism: Pinus albicaulis; assembly: GCA_034641835.2. Lineage (NCBI taxonomy): Eukaryota > Viridiplantae > Streptophyta > Pinopsida > Pinales > Pinaceae > Pinus > Pinus albicaulis. Next base: position 1,129,131,954 of record CM076582.1, read on the forward strand.
ATTGACTTCCCTGAGGTTGCCCCCCAGGCGGTAACTGAATGCCTTTATATTGCAAATTCAGAACATTACCAGACATCATAAAAATTTTCTCTGCGTTCGACGTTTCAATTTTAAGTCCATCAAGACCAGATGATAACACATTTTCAATGGGTTGAGGAGTTGCTCCCGAGAAAGTATCAGACAGAGCCTGATATCTCGGAGGAACAGGAGGACCACCGTGTAAATATGATTCTAGTGTCTGGGAAAACATGGATGACTCTCCCGCCATAACGGATGACGGATAGTATCCTCCGGGTGTAGGATGAAATGGAATTCGAGGTGGAGAAACAGCAAGACCCGGGTTTTCTAAAATTTTTGTTAAAGATAAATACCAAGGACTAGTTCGAATAGGGCTGTAGAATATAGATTCATGCTCCCTAAGATTTAACGACTGATGGGATTCGGGAAGAGATATATCTTCGTCTGGATTAGTAAGTTCTTCAATAGAAATAAGTCCAGATGGAAGATTGTCAGTGACGATATTTCTTACCCTAGGTGAACTAGGATCGCTAGAAGTTGGTGTGATAAATCCTGAGGATGTTTCCAAAACAGAAGATTCAGTTTTAGGTTAAGATATTTCAGGTTCATCAGCCAATTCACTGGAAGCAGGAATACTACCAGTAACTTCAGAGACTGAAATCGGTTCTTGAATGTATTATGTTGTGGGTATTTTATGATCAAGATGGACAACTATAGATGAACTTCCAATTTCTGTTGATCTAATCCTACCGCTACTAGATGATACCAGAGCACGAAGCCCTTCAAGATGACTTGGTGTATATTCAGGGGGTTTCCCCTGTATTCTCCGGGATTGTCTTGGCAATTCCGCCACGATTAAATATTTAACTAATCACACGCAAACAAAGAAATTTTTTCAATGAAAACACCTAAAGACTCTAAGAAACAAACAGTTGAATCACACGCTTAAAAAAAATCTAAGAGTTCAAACCACTCACAAACAGTAACTTCCCGTACTAAAAACACTAGTTGGTGATGAAATCTAACTCAGTAGAATTTTAATACAAAAAGGGCGGTTGGAAAAGTTACCCCGACAACCTGCTTAATGAAACAGACCGGTGCAAGTTTCTCCACTATACCATCTCGAGTGAAGATAACCCTCTGGAGAGTCCAAGTGAGTCTAGCCGACGTCTGTTCCAGGTACAGTGGGATCTTCCCTCCACCGTCACCTTAGGAAAGAATCCTAAAGATTATGGTCTCTAAGGTCACCAATAGAAACAAATATACCTGGGGGTACAGTCTACGATCCGACACACACGCAAGGGTAGAGTAACAAAGCTCAATCCCCTTGAAGGCTCCTTGAAATAATCCAAGTTAGGCCGACAAGTGACCCTAGGCTCCTCGACAATGGTCTATCCGAGGTTTACCGTTGTTAATACGTGTATATCTTCTATCGTTCCCAATGAGGAATGATTGATTACCTCACTGGTTCAGATATGATCTCGTGCTTGACTGCTTTAAGAGGAGCTTCCCAGAGCATATATGCAACAATTGGAATTTCTTCCTACCGCAAGATTTGTCTATTTGTTTGTTTTTGCTATCTTGGAGAGTTAATTACTCCCTACTCCAAGATACTAGCCTAAGCTACGTTGGTGATAAGAGCCCTAGAAAAATAAAAAGATTGCTAGATGAATTTTAATTAAGCGTTACTTTTATGAGCTGTTTCTTAAGTCAATGGGTGCGGAAATGAAACTTTGGTGGTGTGAAAAATCGACTTCCAAAAACACTAAAAATGCACCTAAGAATGATAATCAATTCTTTTTCTTTCAATTAACTTCTAGCTAAAGAAAGAGTTGGAGAATGCAATTCTTTTAATAAGCAATTCCTTCTTTAAAGATAAAGAATAATTGAAAGAAAATATTTGTATTTTCAACAATAACTCAAAATGAAGTAAATTATTAAAGCTCAAAACAAAATCCTTTTCTTTCAAAACTTGAAGCTACAAAGACAATTTTCCTTCAAAAGAGATCTACAAAAAATAAAAAACACTCAAAACTACAAAACTAATCTTGAGATCTTACTAATTTTCACTTTAAAACCATAAAAACTAATCTTGAGATCTAATGTTTTTTTTTTAAAACAATCTAAATGAATAAAAGCTTTAAGAGTTTTTGAAGAATGTTTTACTTAGTTGTTCAGAAAACTAAGGATATATTCGTTCAGAATGAAAAACAGATAAAAAACACTCAAATATGTTTTTTTATAAAAAATGAAATTCAAAAACCTATTAACAAAGTTTTTTTCGAAGATTTGCAAAGAAACAAGTAGCTTTATTTCTCAATAAAGGATGATTTCACAATCAGGTCAGATTCAAAAAAAAGACAAAAGACCAATGTAATCTGAGGTACTTCAAACCCTCAATGCTTTGAATCACTACAAATACCAAGTGAAAAACAATCCAAAATGCAAAATCTTCTAGAAAGTCATCAAAACATCAATACTGTTGGAATTCATTGACAAAAAGTTTTTTGATAGAAACAATCATCAATCTGGGCAGAAAGCAGAAATTCTAAATCAAAATAAATATAAACTAAAGAAATAAATCTGGAATTTTTCTAAAATTTTAACAGGGTCCGCAGGCTTCGAGAAGCAAAAGGTGCGGTACCGCACTTTTTACTTAAAGAAGATGCGAAACTTCCCGCACTGTCAAAAGACGACAGAGTGCGGTCCCTGTAAAAACTAGAGAAAAATACAAAAGATTTGAAAATTTTCTAAAACAGAGAAAACATACACTACCCAGACAGATATCTATCAATAAAAAACTAGGAAAAATGTTTCCTCAAATCAAAATAAAAGAGAACCAAAAAACAAAATCTTTCCCCAGTGGAGTCGCCAATTTGTTGGCAGATTAATCCGTCTTGTGGACAAGACCGATCTCTAGTTCTAAAAGTATCTAGCAACAAACGGCCAAATAAACTAATATTTCTCTAAGCATATGGGATTTAAAAATAGCTCTATAGAGGTGCAAAAATCCTACCTTATGTCCAGCGCTTGTTTGAAGTCGTTGTTGTCCCTCGTATACTTGAAGGCTTTTTCCTCGTAAACCTGCAGTCACAAACAAGAAAAATATTACATAGCACCTGTATAGACATCATCACAAACCATGCTTATCATAGTGATCAAGGAATCTATGAAATAAACCATTAACAAACAACTTATTGAGAAAAATGAGTATATTTGTATTAATTTCAAAAGAAAGAAAACCTTACAACCTGAGCCTTGATGTTGCACAGGCCTTCCCGGCGTCCGAAGTAGGAGTCTCCTCTACTTTGACAAGCTCTGCACTCTTTCGACTAAGACAAATAAAGGTATGTGATCTCTCCTCACAAAAGTATTAATTAATTGAGTCTGAATCTCAACAGCACTTAACCTCAAATATTCTAAATCTTGAACTCCCTCTGAGGCTACCCAATGCCTCTTTTTATAGTGGAAAAGAGGAGGTTTTCTGTTCCAAATATGAAGGGATAGAATCCTCCTTCAAAGGGATAAGCTCCTCACATCAAGGGGTTAGCTCCATAAGTTAAGGGATACATGAACCTTATCAAAGCATACTCATCCCCGAAAATTCTCGTCTAGAATCTTCTAGAATTAATCTCAAACCAAATTTTTAACTTTACTTTCTCGCCTTTTTGAGTTTTACAGAAGTCCGCACCTATAACACATAGAAAGTGCGTTTTAGGTCCACAGGAGAGCTGATCATTAGGTGCGGGACCGGAGGTAATATATATAGAAAGTGCGATACCAAAGTTTAGAAGATTTTTAGGAATTGTTCTCTGATTTTCAAGACTTGACATGAAGAACTGATATGTTAGACTTGCGAAAGGGGGAAGTATGAGTAATAATGAGATCATACTCATGGCAGAATGTCAGGATGACAATTTTTAGTGTAACATGTAACTGGAATTTTTTTTATGTTTATTTATGTACTGAGAGTTATGTGATTACGGTAGTATGATGCAGGGGATTGCATGGAAAAAGAGACTGCCATAAAGAAGGCTCCGGTTGAGCGTTCATTTGGAAGTATTGGAAACCATGGGGATTGAGTCATGGTGTTTGTTTCTAGTCTTGTGTTGTTGGTATTTTATGATTTTCTTTCGCATGATTTTCAGTCTTGTTTATGTCTGGTGCATAGCCATACCACTTTGTTTGTAGTGTCATATTGTTATTTATTTTCATGGTTTTCATCTTGCTGTTTCTTGTCTTTTCCTTTTGCTTGAGATTTTAGGAATTGGTTGGGAAAAGAGGAAATTTGGTGAAGCTTGTAAGAGATGAATGGAACTTGACAAGTAATGTAAGACATAGGTGAAGCTCGGTGCATGAGTAAGCGCTGCAGAAGGTAAGAATATGAGAGTAATGTGGATTGGTTGAGTCCATTAGGTAAATGGATAGTGGCAGAGTAGGTAAGGTGAGTGGATATAATATGTTATATTCCTTGGCTATGTTCGGAACTATTGTTCTCAATGTTGTGCACGTTTTGCACGGATAAAGGAAGTTCTCTTAACCTTGAACTTATGATATCTAGCAATTATGATGTGATCATTATTATGCTGATGTTTATATATGTATACATGTATGTATGTATGTATGTCATGTCTAATAGGGTCGTCTTGGGTCACGATTGTTTGATGTTAAATGTTTATATGTATATATGTGTGTATTTATGTCATTTTATGATAGGATGGTGATTGTTTTATGCTAATGATTACATATTTATTTACGTATGTATCTACTTCACTGTTTGACAGGGTTGTCATGAACCATTCTTGTGGAGGAATTATTTCTTATGCACGTGAATGGCATGAAGAGGTTCCTGGCTATGAGGAATCAAGTGGCATAATAGTATTGACAGATCTATGAGGTCAATATCATGTGGACATGAATTGATATTATATTCTTGTATTGTGCCTATGTTTATGTTATGGACAGGTATTTCTGAGGGTTACATTAGCGAAGTAAAAGTAGTTTGTATCTGCAGCATGCTACGATAAGCATGGACAGTGGAAAGACACTAGAAGTAAGGTTTTCTGTGGGGTTAGTTTGTGGCCTATGTATTTGCAGTACTATTGTTGTGTATATGTTGCACATGTTGTATCTTCAATGATTATAGCTATGGTGATGTGTACAAGTAACATGTGTAGTATTGTGTACATATGATGTTGTATCTCCATTGTATATATGGTGTTCTATGTATATTGCACATGTAGTGCTAGTTATAGATGATTCTATGTACATGTTGGATAAGCGGTGTTGTGTGCATACCGTATTATGAACATGTTGGATGTGCGGTGTTCTAGGCATGTTGGATATGAGGTGTGGTGTACGTATGGTGCTATGTACATGTTGTATATGTAATTCTATGTACATATGGTGTTGTGTGTGTTTTGTACATATGGTTTTGTGTGTGTGTTGTACATATGGTACTATGTACATATGGTGTTGTGTGCATGGTTGTACATGTGGTGCTATGTGCATGTGGTGTTGTGTACATGTTGTACATGTGGTGCTGTGTGTAGGTGGTGTCGTGTACATGTTGTGCGTGTGGCGTTGTGTACATGTGGTGTCGTGTACATGTTGTGCATGTAGTGTTGTGTACATGAGGTATTTTATACACATTGTACAAGTGGTGTTGTTTACATGAGGTATTGTGTAGACATTGTACAAGTGGTGCACTATACATTTGGCATTGTGAAGGTCATGCCGTGTACATGTGATTTTGTGCCCACGTTGTGTAGGTAGTGTTGTGTACAAGTGGCACTGTGTACATTTTGTGCATATAGTACTGGTATACATGTGGTATTGTGTGCATGTCATACATGCTGTGTTGCGAGCATGCAATATTATGTATGTGCATGGCGTAGTCATGGTATTATGACATGTATATTCATTGTGTTGTACTCAGTATATGTATATGTATTGTGTTGTGTTGCACACAAGATGTGAGTGTATCTATTATGTTTTATTTTACACTAGGTGTAGGTGTATGTATTGTATGTTGGTGTAGGAATATGAATTGTGTCATATTGTACACCGGGTGTGGGTGTATGTGTCGTATTCCGGTATGGGTGTGTATATTGGATGGTGTTGTATGTCATATGTGGGTGTACATGTTGTGATGTACACTGTGTGTATGTGTACATGATTGATGAGAATAAAATGAATTGGGTGTTCTCTGGGTGTGGAAACCGATATGGTGTGTGTACAAAAATAACAAAGGAAGAAGTAAGGATCGATGAAGGATAAGTATCAACATTCTATTTCAGTTCTATTATGCATGTGATCTACGATTTTGACTTATGATGGTTACATGTGATTTATTATTATGGTTTATGACAATTTCATGCGATTCATGATTTTTACCTATGATGGTTTTGTTTTGAGATAACTAGATGTGATATGTCTATACATGATGATTTGATCAAACAACTAGTTTGACTTGTGTGACAGGAAGTAAATAGAAGTGAAAGTGTACCTTATTAACGAACTGCCAATGAGATATGATTTGAAGTTATTTCAATTTATTTTGAATCTAATGGAAACTATGTGCATGGTATAAGAAAGCATGTAATGCTTAGTTTGGGATGGTTGACTACAAGAATTAGCATCATCAACAAAAGGAATTGAAATAGGAAGAAATATGTTGGAAAAGAACTTCAGTGCAGGGCCTTTGTGGGACACTAGTACCCAATACTGTCCATTGATTTCCATGTGCATGTTATGACTGATATGATGGTTGAGGCAGGTATATGCCTTGTTTTTTGTATCTTCCGATGCGAGGAATCCTTGCCAAGGGATGGATCTCCAAGGATAGGGGTGTAATATTCCAAAATGGAAAATATAGGAATATAGAACATCTGCAACATTCCAAATAAAGAAAAATAGGAATATAGTAGTAAAATCTGGAAAATGCCAGAAATATGCTGCAACTGGGAATTGTATTAAGACATCATAACCATGAGTAGAAATAGCTAGGTCATATCATTATAATTAACAAAAAATTAAAGTACACAGTGCTCCAAAGAAGATGCATTCAAGCAAATAA